>CM062804.1:1494035552-1494593162 GCA_031772625.1 Pinus tabuliformis | reverse complement strand
TCTGATTTTAAATGACAGTTCGAAATGCCCCTCAACCTAGGCATTAATGTCATAATAAAACACAAGCTATGAACTTCTATTGCGACCTCATTTTCGGCATCTTATTTCGGTTCAGACATTATATTGTCAATCTAACTCTGAAATGTTATCCAGAAAAACATTGAAGCATATCTAGCGAACCAGACTTATCTTGTAACTGATCCCTGGGATGTGAATTTTGAAAATACTAGAAGAAGCTTGGCTCCAAAAATAACAGTTCTACAATTAGGCCCAACAATGTGAAAATAAGAAAATTAGATTAAAGCTAGCCTTCCAATCTTGGTATCTGAACTTAATTAGGATAAATATAATGTATCTGATTAGACATAAATTTAAGGTACAAACCACAAATTTCTCAAAGTACTCAAATTTATTTTTCTTTACTTTAAATGGCAGTGTAAACTGACCCTAAATATAGGCAGGCTATTATCATTTTAGTATGATGTTAAATTATGAAGATCTTCTATTGTGACCAAGTTTTCTGAATTTCCTTCAGCTCAAGCACTGGAATTTGTCAAGCAAGAAATAAAATTACAGCTAGCAAAAAGAGTTCAGGCTTCTGATTGAATTGTAGGGCATGAATTTTGACAATAGTCACAGAAATTCAGACCAGATAATAATAATGTTATAACCAAGATCAAGTGAAAGTGACTTTATAAGTGGTAAAGTCGGTGTTAAATTATAAAGTGAAAAGTGACTTTAGACATAAAGTACAATGTAGGTACTTTATTTAATGGGTGAGTTAAAAAATAGAAAGTGAGAATTAAATGCACATTTATTCTCATCTCTTGATCTAAATGAATCTGAGCCGTTAGATTTTAGAGTTGCCCAAAAGTCATTTAGGGAAACAAAGGGGGAAAAAAAGAGACTGGATTCATTCTTTATGAGCAGATTGGAAAAAGGAGGCTAAGAGCTGGAGAAAAGTTATGAAAGGGAAATTTGTTGCAACAAGCTAAAGAAGTGATTTCTGGGAAAAGCTGGACACAGAAATCGAGACATAGAAGACAGCAGAAGGTACAATACAAACAACATTTAATGCTGTGAGCTGCACGCCGTTCGAGAGAAATTTTTGAATACAAAATTGTGAAAGAAAAAAACTGCACAGTTCATACAGCGGTACAAAAATCTGTACAGCGGAAAAAGGAGGCTAAGAGCTGGAAAAAAGTTATGAAAGAAAAATTTGTTGCAACAAGCTGAAGAAGTGATTTCTGGGAAAAGCTGGACACAGAAATCGAGACATAGAAGACAGCAGAAGGTACAATACAAACAACATTTAATGCTGTGAGCTGCACGCCGTTCGAGAGAAATTTTTGAAAACAAAATTGTGAAAGAAAAAAACTGCACAGTTCGTACAGTGGTACAAAAATCTGTACAGCTCGTACGAAATTTTTACAATAAAGTTTGTACGGTTTATATTCGTACAGTACATATTTTCAGCTTCAAGTGGGCACGGAAATCAAGGTAAAGCGGGCACAGTTTTCAAGGAGTTTTGGGCTAAAGAGATAAGTTGTATTTTGATGTTTTTGTTTTGTCTACAAATGTATTTTTCCTGAACTTGAAAGATAAATAAATTTGAAGAGCTCTCTAACAGGGTTTCCCGGAGAAGATTGAAGGGATTTTGCTTGGATCTAAGTTGACCAAAAATCAGTGTGTATTTTTTGTGTGTTGCTGATCTGTTTATGTCCATATTTATTTTCAGCATATGTTGACAGTCCCATGTTTTAATCTAAATATTTCATTTCCAAAATTCTATATGTTGAATGCATGTTTATAAGAAAGGGCATTTAACTAAATGGGAGTCATAAGGTGAAATTAAAACCGGGTTGGGATTGCAGAAAACCTTTTTTTAGTCATTAAATTTCAATATGGTATCAGAGTTACAGGCTGGAAATTGCAGTGTGAACAGCAAACTAATATTTTGGGACAGCAAGGTGAACTTTCACACAGACTGAACTTTTGGGACAGCAAGGTGTGTTCGAAATTCATTTCTCTATTTTCTTGAATTTGTAAATTTTGGACAGCAGTCATGGCCATGTTCTTAAGGGTAGAGGACAGAACTGGATGGGATATCCAACTATGTCGTTTGGAAGGACGGAATTCAGACGATGTTTGAGGAGGCAGTAGTTTGGGACATAGTGCGGCAAGTGGTTGTACATCCCACTGCAAAGGCAAAAAGGATTTTGTTGGGCAGTCTGAAGGATCATGTGGTTCCTCGGGTGAGAGAAAACACATGCATATCAGATGTGGGCAGCTCTAACCACTCTCTATCAGAGTACCAATGGGAGCAAGAAGATGGTACTCAAAGAACAATTGAAGAACATTAGAATGACAAAGGCTAAAAGTGTAATTCATTATCTTGGCAGGGTCAAACAGGTAAGTGATGATTTGATTGCTATTGGTGGAGTAGTTGCACCCACAAAGTTAGTCAGGATAGTTGTAGCAGGACTTGCTAAGTCTTGGGAGGTCTTTGGAGATTTTGTTACCTCTAGGGAGAATCTTCCCAATTGCAACAGATTCTGGGATGATTGTGTGCAGCATGAGATATGGAAGACTGGCAATGGTGGGGTGAAGATAGCAGATGAGGAAGATGTAGCCTTGACAACCAGGGGGAAGAACAAAGGGAAGGCCAAGAAGGGGGCCTCATCAGATGGGGCTAAGGGAAAGGAGAAGAAGAAGAGGAAAGATACGAATATGTCCAAAGTCAAATGTTGGGCATGTTAGAAGATGGGACACTATGCTGCTACGTGTCCTAAGAGGACGAACAAGGGGAAGAAGGGTACTGCAGCTTCATCAAAGGTGGGGTAGTTTGCTTCACAGTTTGAACAGGACTTTGCATTTATTACTTCTACATCTAGTAAGGGTATATCATCTGATGTGTGGTACATAGACAACAAGGCTTCCCGCCAAATGACAGGTGCGCAGGAATTCTTTTCAGAGCTTGCAGAGAGGGCAATTGATAGTGAGATTGTACTAGGAAATGACCGCACTGTGAGAGTTGTTGGTGTGGGCACTGTGACCTTTGAGAGGGAGTCCTTGCCTCCTTTGAAGGTCATGGATGTTTTGTATGTTTTGGGGATGAAGAAGAACTTGATTTCAGTGTCTGCTGTGGAGGAGAAGGGGTTTGACGTTACTTTCTCAGGAGGCCAGGTATTGATGCATCCCAGGGGAGCTTCCATCACTTCGGCCAAAGTGATTGGAGTCCGCTCTGGGAAACTATACAGGTTCAGTTTTCAGTCAACAGGAGCATTGGTGAGTAGCACATCTAGTAGCACTCACACTGGTACCACCAGCAATAGAGATTTGTGCAAGTTATGGCACCAGAGGATGGCGCATATGCATCATGGAGCTTTGAGAGTACAGAGGGAGATCACTACTGGAGTTCCTGATTTCAGTGTCGAGCATTATGAGGTCTGCAGAGGGTGTGCTTTGCTCAAGTACACCAAGTTACCATTCCCAGCCAGCGACAGCAGATCTACAGGTATACTAAACTTGATTCATAATGATGTTAGTGGTCGTATGTCTCATGTGTCTTTGGGTGGTGATGAGTATTATGTTATATTCATTGATGACTACTCTAGGAGGACTTGGATATATTTCCTGAAGACCAAGTTGAGGTCTTCAGTTGCTCTAAAGAGTTCAAAGCTCTTGTGGAAAAGCAAACAGGTAGGAAGATTCGGATCTTGAGGTCAGACAATGCTGGTGAGTACACTGGTGGTGGGTTTTCTGACTTTTGTGCACAGGAGGGCATTAGGAGAGATTTCACGGTTCCTTACAACCCCCAGCAGAATGGGGTGTCTGAAAGGAAGAACAGAGCTATTGTTGGGGATTCATGATTAGGGGTTGCCTTTGTTTTTGTGGGTTGAGGCTTGCAATACTGTTGTTTATCTTCAAAACAAGAGTCCTCATAGAGTATTGGGGAATATGACTCTGGTGGAGCCTTTCACTAGAGAGAAGCCTCATGTGGGACATCTTCGTATCTTTGGATGTCTCACATATTCTTATATCCCCAAGGAGCAGAGGACGAAGCTAGAACCCATGGCAGAGAAGGGTATCTTTATGGGTTACAACGAGACTTCGAAGGCCTATCAGATTTTCATTCCTTCTAAACGACGAGTGGTGATTAGGAGGGATGTGAAGTTCGAAGAGCAGAGCGCCTATCGGAGATCATGGGCATATGATGAGAGAGAGTCACAGACTTCTCCTCAGCAGGGAGGTCAAGTATAGGGAGCAGGACCTCAGGGTTTTGAATCGACTTGTATAGGAGGTACTTCAGTGCCAGTGACATCTAGGGCACCAATGGCGAGTTCATCGAGCACTTCTTTAGGGAGTCCACTAGTTCAGAGTTCACATGGCACCTCAACTAACACAGGCACAAGTGCCAGTACAGGTTCTTCGAGGACAAGTGTTGGTACAGGCACACCAGGGTCAGTTGGCAGACCTTCGAATTCACCAGACTAGGGGCAGAGAATGAGGTTCCCTATGGGGAAGCTTCTTTAGGGAAGAGGAGTCCCAAGTGGCTTCAAGACACCTTGAAGGAAGCGGAGTTCGTTGGTCCTCCGAAGAGGGTGAATAGGGAGAGTGTGCCAACTGAGCGGTTTTGTAGTTATGTAACCAAGGCTAACAGCATTGTTGACTCTAAGCCTACTAGCTATGAGGAGGCTGCCATCTAGGAGGTATGGAGAGAGGCTATGGTGGGAGTATGCCTCTATCATTAAGAAAAATGTCTGGGAAGTGGTTCCTAAGCCTGAGGGCAAGTCACTTGTGACTTCCGGGTGGCTCTACAAGATCAAGCATGATGTGGATGGCAGCATTGAGAAATTTAAGGCGAGGTCTGTGGCTAGAGGGTTCTCAAAGATAGAGGGAGTTGACTATGATGAGACCTTCGCTCCCGTAGCTCGATACACTTCTATCTGGTCCCTTATTTCTATTGCTGCAGAAATGGGTTGGCAGATCCATCAAATGGATGTGAAGACCCCATTTCTAAACGGTTATAGAGGAAGAGGTGTATGTTGAGCAGCCACAGGGATTTGAGGTGCTTGGGCGGGAGACCAATGTATCCCAGTTGAGGCAAGCACTCTATGAACTTAAGCAAGCTTCGAGAGCTTGGTATTCGAGGATTGATACTTAGTTGCAGCAGATGGGTTTCACAGAGAGTGATGCAAATCTGAACCTATACTACATTGTTGTAGGGGATGATCCGCTCATTCTTGTGATGTATGTTGATGACTTGTTCATTACTGGGGTAGAGGGACTGATTAGTGGTTGCAAGGAGGATCTTGCTACGGAGTTCGAGATGAAGGACATTGGGCTAATGCATTACTTTTTGGTGCCTGAGGTGTGGCAAGAGGAGGGGCATATCTTTCTGAGGCAGGGGCAGTATGCTGTGGAGGTCTTAAGCAGATTTCACATGGTAGACTATAGACCCATGTCTACACCTGTGATCACCAACTACAAGAAGCTTCATGCTTCAGATTCTAGTTTGGTGGATCCCATATTGTATAGGCAGCGTATTGGGTGCTTGATGTATATGGTCAACACTAGGCCAGATATATGCTTTGCAGTGAACACACTTAGCCAATTCATGGTTGAGCCTAGGAGGGTGCACTGGGTAGCTGCAAAGCACATTCTTCACTACGTGCAGGGGACTGTCGATTATGGTTTGGACTATGGGCGGGGAGATGGAGTGAGGTTGGCAGGTTACACAGATGCAGATTGGGCAGGTTGTGCTTCTGATAGGAAAAGCACTTCAAGGTGTTGTTGTTGATTTGGGGTAGCATCGGATGTGCACTAGCCATGAAAATTGGTGGAAAGGCTAAAGCACATGAGATCTCCAAGACCCAGAAATGGTTTGGGCGGATTCTAACAAGTTTGGGAGATATTAAAATCATTAATATTTTTAATGGAGTTCCTAAAAGTCTAAACTTAGGAAAAGTAAAATATTAATGGGTATTAATATAAAACTGGGTTAGAAGGTTCCAAAAGTCATGGATCAAGCCAAATCTAATCTTAGTCATTGATCAGAGATTTAATCTCGGCCGTTGAAAGACCAACAGGAAAAGTATAAGAAGAGGCTTGAGGGTCAGTTGGAGAACATACTGAAGGGGACCAGTCAGTTCGATTTCTAAAGCGAGGTTAGCTGAGAAATTCGAACTAGTGGTCTGTAGAGCAGCAGGAGGCAGCAAGTAAGAAACAGAGAGTTGAGAACAACAACAGGGGAACAGCGCAGAGGTTGGAGAGGTAAACGGAGGGGCTGCAAACTCCACAATCACTGGAGGACCTGTGTGGGTGACAAAAAGAGGCCCAGTGCTGACACAGAGAGGCAGGGGCTAACGCAAAGAGTCTGGGAGCTATGCGGAGGTCAAGCAGGCTGACGCTAAGACTGTGGAGAGTGCTGAAGAATTTCCTCTCTGTTGGGTAAGCCAGTTTGGCACCTAGTTGTACTAAAAAATCGCTGAATAATAAAATCCTCCCTTGCTGCACCGGTTTTCCCACATTGGGTTATTCTGGGGACTGATTGCCCAAAATATTTGTGTCGATGTGTTAATTCTTGTGCATGTGTTTGTTTCTGTATTATGGTGCGATATCTGCAGCGGAATTTATTTTAATGTTTACTGAAGGATTTTCATAAACAACTTATCAAGAAATAAGTAGGTAAAATAAATCAGTCGCTACAGTGATAAAATTTCCACATGGTATCAGAGCAAGTAATCAAAGACAGGAAGGGAAAATCAATTATGGGTCAAGACCATGATGCAGAAGCATCTACGTCAGGAGACTCGCACAGATTTTCAGAAAATTGCACAAGATAAAGTGGTTTCGATTTCTTTATGTTGGCTTCCAAGTTGGAAGAAGAAGTGGCTTATGTGACTAGCTCTGCATCATCAGAGGTATGGTATATAGACAGTGGGGCCTCTTGGCATATGATGGGAATCCGGGAATATTTCTCAAATTATCAGGAGGAGAAGATGAACTTTCAGATCACCATGGGGAACAAAGCAAAATGTACTCCAGTAGGGAGAGGTATCATAGTTTTTCAAACAAAAACGGGAGAGTGGTTTCGTGCTACCAATGTGCTGCATGTACCAGGATTGGGGATGAACTTACTTTCTGTGTCGCAACTTCAAGGCAAAGGCTATGATGTTTTCTTCATCAAGGAGAAAGTATATGTCAAACACCCAAGCTGGAAAAAGAAAGTACAGATCGGGATCAAAAGTAACAGGTTGTACAGACTACAACTAGAATCATCAATGGCACTAATAGGCATTCATGGAGACAAGGATTTGAACGAACCATGGCACAGAAGAATGGGACATTTGCACCATGGGGCTCTGAGAATTCTTAGGAGCATTGTAACAGGAGTTTCGGATCTTAGTATGGAACGAGATGATGTATGCAGAGGATGTGCTCTAGGAAAGTATACCAAGGCAGCATTTCCTAGAAGTAAAAACAAGGCCAAGAGTGTACTAAGATTGATACACTCGGATATCTGTGGACCCATATCCACTAAAGCTCTTAGTGGTGCTGAGTACTTCCTTACCTTCATTGATGACCACTCAAGGAAAACTTGGATTTATTTTATGAAAACCAAGGACGAGGTTTTTTGTCGATTCAAAGAGTGGAGAATCTGAGTGGAAAGAATATAAAAGTTTGGCGCTCAGATAATGGTGGAGAGTATGTCGATAAGGACTTCACTGATTTTTGCGTGAAGGAGGGCATCTGAAGAGAGTGGACAGCTCCGTACAATCCGAAGCAAAATGGAGTAGCAGAAAGAAAGAACAAGACTATTGTAGAAGCAGCTAGTGCCATGATGTATGATCAGGATATGCCAAAATTCCTGTGGGCAAAAGCAAGCAACACAGTAGTCTATGTTCAAAATAGAACTCCCATCGAGCATTGGGCAAGATTACTCAAGAGAAAGTCTTCACGGGGAAGACGCCTGAAGTCAATGATTTCAAGATATTTGGGAGCCTAGCATATTGCCGCATACCCGAGGAAAAGAGGAAGAAGCTGGATCAAACTACAGAGAAAGGATATCTAGTGGGATATAGCGAAAATGCTAAGGCATACAAAATCTATCTTCCAGGGAGTAGGAAGGTAGTAGTTAGACGAAATGTGAAGTTCATGGAAGACAGGGCTTTCAAAAAATCTCGAGAAATGCCTTCCGAGGAGCAGCCAAAAGAGGAACTGTTGGTCAAACCTCTTCAACCAGCAAAAGAAAAAAAATCTTCCTCGGGTCAGAAAGAATCACAGGATGAGGAGGAGCTAACAAAAGCACTTGATGGCAAAGGAAGAACGAGCAGGGAACTTTGTCAGATTCTGCGAGATACAGAGGACTTCATCAGTGCGCCAAGGAACAATAAGAGGGAGTGAAAACAACCAGATAAATATCAGGCATTAGTAGCTCAGGATGGGGAGCCTGCCAATTTTCTGGAGGCAGCTCAACATCAGGTTTGGCTGGATGCAATGGTAGAGGAGTACAACTCCATAATGGTGAACGATGTCTGGGAGGTAGTGCTAAGGCCTCAAGACTGATCAGTGGTAGGTTCGAAATGGATCTACAAGATTAAAGACGTTGCAGACGGCAGTGTTGAAAAATACAAAACCAAGTTTGTGGCTAAGGGGTATGCTCAGAAGGAAGGAATTGACTACGTAGAGACCTTCGCCCCGGTAGCCAGGTATACATCTATTAGAACCATGATATCTCTTGCAGCACAGATGGGGTGGGAGATTCATTAGATGGATGTCAAAACGGCATTTCTGAATGGTGTGATAGAAGAAGTATACATTGAACAACCAGAGGGCTTTGAGACACATGAGAAGAAGTCTCATGTATGCAGATTGAAGAAAGCCTTGTATGGGCTAAAACAGGGACCTAGAGCGTGGTATGGGCGAATCGATGGCTACTTGCAGAAAATGGGATTTGTCAAGAGCGACACAGATCCAAATCTCTACTATCTGGTTGTAGAAAATGAGCCTCTAATCTTAGTATTATATGTGGATGATCTCTTCTTGACAGGATCATCCAGACTCATAGGGAACTACAAGAAGAATCTAGCCACGAAGTTCGACATGAAAGATTTGGGACGAATGCATTATTTCCTGGGGTTGGAAGTTTGGCAACAAAAGGGGGAGATCTTCTTTGGGCAAGGGAGATATGCTACAAAAATCCTAAAGAGATTCAGGATGGAGGACTATAAACCCATGGGCTACTCCAATGATAACCAATTGGAAGAAGATTGATGCATCAGAAGACAATGATGTTGATCCCACCTTATACAGGCAGCTCATAGGGTCCCTGATGTATCTGGTCAATACCACGCCAGACATTTGCTACGCTGTCAACACCCCAGTCAGTTCATGGTGGAGCCGAAGAGGGCGCACTGGGCAGCAGCTAAACATGTTCTCAAGTATTTATAGGGAACAGTTGGGTAAGGATATCAAATTGAACGGGTTTACTAATGCAGATTGGGCAGGAGGTTCAGTGGATTGGAAAAGTACCACTAGGTACTGTTTCAACATTGGATCAAGAATGACCTCCTGGTGCAGTAGGAAACAGAAATTCGTGGCTCTGAGCTTAGCTGAGGCAAAATATATGGCCACAAGCACAATGTCGTGCAAGGCCATATGGCTTAGAAAACTGCTTGTGAAACTATTCAGAAGAAAGATGGAGGCGACCAGGATCATGTTTGATAATCAGAGTTGCATCAAGCTTTCTGAGAATCCAGTATTTCATGATCTGTCAAAGCATATTGATATCCAGTGTCACTTTGTCAAAGACTGTGTCCAACAAGGAGCTGTATAGTCGAGCTATACTCCTACAAGAAAACAAGTGGCAGACATCCTTACCAAGGCCCTTGGAACAACCATGTTTGATTATTTAAGGGAGAAGATGGAGATGATAAAGAATCCATTTTAGTAGTAGAAATGGGTATGATGTTGCAGTGCAGTAGTAGTCAACAGTAGCACGATGCAACATGAGAAGGAGGAGTTTGCAGTGCAGATGTAGTGTTGGGAAGGACTAGCAGCAACACAGATGCAGAGGGAGTTGCGGTGCAGATGCAGTGTTGGGAAGATGGACCAGTAGCAACACGAATGCAGAGGGAGCTGCAGTACAGATGTAGCAGTAGCAATGATAGAGCCATGGGCAACAGTATAGGATGCAGTAGTGCAGAAGATGTTAGGCAAGGAGGCTTAGCATCAGCACAAGTACCGATGCAGTATGATTAGAGTAATGTTCACTGTGGAGTATTACTAGAGCACAATCCTCGCTAAGAGGGAGTGTTGATTTGGCGTAGCATCGGATGTGCTCTAGTCATGAAAATTGGTGGAGAGGCTAAAGCACATGAAATCTCCAAGACCCAAAAATGGTTTGGGCAGATTCTAACAAGTTTGGGAGATATTAAAGTAATTAATATTTTTAATGGAGTTCCTAAAAGTCTAAACTTAGGAAAAATAAAATATTAATGGGTATTAATGTAAATATGGGTTAGAAGGTTCCAAAAGTCATGGATGAAGCCAAATCTAATCTTGGCCTATTTTATCAGGAGTTGAGACCGATGGTTATTCACTGTGATAATCAGAGTTGCATTAAACTCACAGAGAATCTAGTGTTTCATGACAAGTCAAAGCACATTGACATCAGATATCATTTCATCAGGGACTATGTTCATAAGAGGGCAGTGAAGTTGGAGTATATATCAATAGATGAGCAGGTGGTCGATGTTCTCACAAAGTCCTTGCCAAGAGGCAAACATGTCCATTTCAGGGACAATATGGGTGTGGTGAGAAACACTTTCCTGGTAAGAGGGAGTGTTGATTTTTAAAGTACCTTGGACAAGTGGTTTCCCATGGGTTAGTCTCTACCTAGGGAAAAGTGTCCAAAATAATTCTTTTCCCTAGTGTGACTTTAAAGTGAAAGTGACTTTAGACATAAAGTACAAAGTGGGTACTTTATTTAATGGGTGTTTAAAACATGGAAAGTGATAATTAAATGCACATTTATTCTCATCCCTTGATCTAAATGAATCTGAGCCATTAGATCTTAGGGTTGCCCTGAAGTCATTTAGGGAAATAAAAGGGGGAAAGAAAAGAGACTCTACATTTATTCTTCATGAGCAGATTGGAGAAAGGAGGCTAAGAGTTGGAGAAAAGTTCTGAAGGAGAAATTTGTTGCAGCAAGCTGAAGGAGTGATCTCTGGGCAAAGTTGGGCACGAAAATCGAGGCATAGAAGACAATATAAGGTATAGTACGAACAACATTTAATGTTGTAAGTTGCACGTCGTTCGAGAGAAGTTTTTGAAAAACAAGTACAATCCGTACAATATGTATTCGTACAGTACATATTTTCAACTTCAAGTGCACACAAAAATTGAGGCAAAGTGGGCATGAAAATCGAGGCAAAGTGGGCACAGTTTTCAAGGAGTTTTGGGCTGAAGAGATAAGTTGTATTTTGTTGTTTTTGTTTTGTCTGCAAATGCATTTTTCCTTAACTTGAAAGATATATAAATTTGAAGAGCTCCCAAACAAGTTTTCCCCGGAGAAGATTGAAGGGGTTTTGCCTCGGTCTAAGTTGACCAAAAATCTGCGTGTATTTTATGTCCATATTTATTTTCAGCATGTGTTGACAGTCCCATGTGTTTTAATCTGAAAAATTCATTTCCAGAATTCTATATGTTGAATGTATGTTTATGGGAAAGGGCATTTAACTAAATGGGAGTGATAAGGTGAAATTAAAATCAGGTTGGAATTGTAGGAAACATTTTTTAGTCATCAAATTTCAACACCTTTCGCTCTCGTCGGCAAAAAAGTTGCGCGACAGACAGGCAAGGAAAGGGAAGGGAAAAAGATAAAATGTCCTCCTCCCCTCCCATTATTCACCATATGCACAGTGAAAGAGCAAGAGAGGAGGGCTTTTCGAATTAGAGGCTTGGAGCTTGAGTTGAGGAGGGAGATTAAGAGACCATGAGGAGCTTGCAAGGGAGATTGGAGCTTGGGATTGAAGACCAAAGAGGTAGGATCTACACTCTAATCTAACATTTGTGTTTTTTATATGTTCATTACTAAATGAAAATGTTCTCTTCTCTTTCCCATTCCCATTCCTCCATTTTATTACAGGCTCAAAACTTCGAACATCATGGCTATATGGTTTGGAATTCTCTTGTTGTCGGTTCCCTTTTTAGTTATTATGGTGTTGAAGAGTAGGAGGGTTGATCATGATGAAGAGGAAGAAGAAGTGGGTTTTAGTGGATTTGACGAAAACCCTAGATAGGAGTAGTACCTTGTTGAGGAGGAAGTGGAGAGTGGAGATGAGGGCACAAAAGCCAAACCAGACCAAACCCCATTGTGGAAATATGTTTCTAGGCCTAGAGGAGGGAAAGGGGTTGGAACCACTAAATTTACATGCCTCCATTACAAAAACACTTACACAGGTCCATACACTCGTTCGAAAAGGCACCTCTATGGGCAAAGGCCATGGGATGGAGATAAACAAATAGGAATCATAGCTTGTTTAAGTGTGTAAGCAACACAGAGCCAAATACATAAGGGAAGAGGAGGAAGCCAAATACAGATCTAAAAGATCAAAGGGTGTCTTTGAACATAGCCCACAATCACATGCACAAAGAACTCCATCAGCATCCTCCCATGGCAGTGGATATGGAGGCACAAGAACAAACATCTCTTTAAGGCGTAGAACCATATCAGATTTCCTAGACAAAGGGTGTAGGAATATGATGTGGATTCAAAAAATATCGGTTTCTCTATACATGTGGGATACCATTCAATGTTCTTCGCTCACCTTATTGACATGAAATGGTTTCTGCCATTAATGATGCCCCCAAAGGATACAAGAGCCCTGGGTATGACAAGGCTAGAACTGTGGGACTTGATCATGAAAAAGCAAAAATAACACATTCTTTGAGTAAAATGACAAATTCTTGGAATGAGCATGGGGTGTCCATTGTATCTGATGGATGGACAAATGTAAAAGGCAAGCCATTGATAAGTGTTCTTGTTGTGTCTATTAATGGTGCAATCTTCCTTTCAGCATATGATTACTCAGAAAAGTTCAAGACCGCCATCAACATTGCAGAACCATTACTTGAAACAATTGAACATATTGGGCCATACAATGTCATCCAAGTCATCACTGATAATGCTTCTAATTGTAAGGCAGTAAGAGCAATTATTGAAGATAGATACCCCAACATATTTTGGTTTGGGTGTTTGGTTCACACAATGAACCTTTTGATGCATGATATTATTAAGAACAAAAACCATCAATACAAATGGATTGGTGATTTGTACAAGGGGCAAAAAAATGATAAAATTTATTACAAATCATAGCTATAACCATGCGCTTTTCCCCAACCACTCAAGATTGGAGTTGTTGAAGATTGTGAAGACTAGGTTTGCTAGTTATTACCTCACCTTCAGGCGCCTTTTGAAGGTAAGAGAGTCATTGGCTAGCATGGTATCAAGTCAACAATGGCAGGTATTAAAGGACAGTGATCCAACCACAGTTAACAAGCAAGGTTTTGAACAGGTGGAGACCACTCTTGATGGGTTGTTTTGGGCACGCGTGAGCGAAGTTTTGCAATTCACCAAGCCCGTTTGTAGCATGATTCGTTTTGCAGATACAAATAAACTAGTGATTGGGGAGGTGTATGAGCAAATGGATAGCATGTTGGGGCAAATAAAAGATATTGTTCAGGAAAATGATCCAACTTGTATACAATGATTCACAATTGTGTGTGTGCATGGTGTAATAAACTTAATCTTCCACCACATGCCTTGGCGTATATCCTTATGCCAAAATACTACTCTCCATCTTGGTTGGGCCAACCTGCACTTGGGGGTGGGGTTAGGATCAAACCCCATACAGATCGAGAGGTATCTAAAGCATAATATATGGAAGCATTACACAAGTTGGTCCCTGACAAAGAGGAGTGTGCTAATTTGTGTCTTGAATCAGGCAGAGTTATCTAAAGCATATATGGAAGCATTAGACAAGTTAATCCTTGACAAGGAGGAGTGTGCTAATCTACATCTTGAATTAGACAGATACTTCAGTTGCACTGGTTCATTTGGTTCTTTGCATGCAATGGAAGATAGAGACAGATTTGATGCTCTCACATGGTAGGAAGCATATGGCGGCCAGGGACTTTTGCCAAAATTGGCAAAAAACATGCTCTCACGGGTTGAAAATACTTCTTTTGCAAAGGGGTGTTGGAGCACCTACAACTTCATACAAATGTAAGAAGACACAAACTCAATGAAAATCGGGCAGAAAGCTTGGTTTATGTGCACTACAACTTGAGGTTGTTGAGTCATTATGTGATGAGGCTTATGAGGATACATCATATAAAACTTGGGACAACAACCCAGAGGACGATAATTTGGTGGGTTGCACTAAATATCTAGAAGAATTGGAAGCAAAACTTTTGAAAGATGATGATGAAGCAACAACATCCATGCCACCCCCATCATCCAGTAGTAGTGCTTGAGTTCCAACAATTGTTTCTTTGTTGTCGTCGTCTCCATCTACATCCTCACGTGGAGGGCATGTGCCTTCTTGTTCTGATTGTGCGACTATGTGGGAGGAGACTCCTAGAAGACCACCACGACCTGCTCAGAAATTAGCCATTTCTCGTGGCAAGAGCCCTAAGCATTAGTAATAGATACTATATTTACTTGTCTTTTCTAGAAGTTTTTATAACAATTGACTCTTTCATATTTATTATGATATTTTTTGTAAACAATATATGACAATTTAAGTTTGAAGTTGGCCATTATAACTCATTGGTAATGAATTATAAATATGATGCTTCATTAAAGTTGAAAGTTGTTTCCCAGATGCGGGTGTACAGAAGGGCGTTAAATATGACGGGACAGGGGTGGGGCGACACCTGCCTACCTAGGACATGGCGGATAATTGGCTTCTGATCGACAGATCTCTGCATTTAAGAAGCGCAGGGTTCAATGGCATTGTATTAAGTGGTTCCGGATCTCATATCCTGTCCTCCGCTCTGGTTCATGCCTCCGCATGCTCCAGCATGCTTTAGACTTCGGCTCTCTTCAATGCAACAATAATGGCAGGTGCTTCTCAATGCGTGAAAGGGGAAGATAAATTGAAGCTAGGCCATGGGCTATCTGTGGAGCCGCTTCCGTCGAACCACTCACATTTCTATCTGGCCTCTGGCCTCAGTTCTGGATTCTGTCTGTATGGTGTTGGCTCCGTCATCCCTGCTGCCTCTCGTTGCTTGAATGGGGAGGCTAATTTGGAGCTTCGCTCTGGTCTTTTAGCAGAGCCGCCTCTGTTGAACCTCTGGCATTTCACTCGGGCCTCTGGCCTTTGTTTTGGCTTATGTCTGAATTGCTCTGGCCCTGTCATCGTTGCTGCTCGGCCTCGCTTTGCTCCCGCTGCTGTTGTCTCCCCTATGCCTCGTCTGCGCCATAGAATGCGGGGCTGTCCTCTGTGCGCGCCTTCCAGCCCATCTTCCGATTCGCCCTCCCTCTCCAACGATTTCTTTGTCGGCCACTACCCTCGCACCCGCAGTGGGAGAGGGCGTTTTCATGATTCCAGCCACTGTTTGGGCTCCCCTGCTCCCCGTCCTCCTGCCACCATGCCTTCTCCCACGACTGGCTCCGCGCTTTTCTCCTTCAACTGTTCTCTGAACCACCCAAGGATAACCGCTCACATTACGGTGGTCTTCCATGAGGAAGCCCAGTTGGGGGAGCCAAGCTCTCATCCGGCGGGCCTCGGCTCTGACAATGCTCAGACTTCGAACCTCCAGATGGGGATTGGCAGCGCGTCTATGCAGGCTCCGGATGCTCAAGCTCGCAGCGCTCATGATGTTGAGATGGCACCGGTTGATCCTGGTCCTTCCGAATCCGAAGCTGCTCTTGCCAGGGATCTGCTTGCAATAGGTTGGTGCCGTATAGTTGAAGAGCCTCCAGATGATTAGTTTGCTCACTGTTGTCTTGTTATCTTGCCTTGCGGCCCATACAATTGGGCAAGTTTATGTTCAAACTGCTATGTTGAATTTTTGTTTATTTTTGGAACTCTGTAAACTCTGCAACATCAAGAAGATCATAATTTGCTCCCCTGCGTGGGTTTTGGTAATCTGTTCAAGACTGATTTCCCTGTCATTGGGCAGTCTCCATATATGTTTATCTTGACAATTCTGCCTTTCACCAGGGCAGTGGTTTTGACTACGGTCACGATGTAATTCTACTTCCTTTGTTAATAGATTAATCTTATTTAGAAAAAAAAAGTTGAAAGTTGTTTCATTTCATTTCATTTTATAACCTTTCATTTCATGTTAGAATTTTTATATAATTTTGGTGATCAATGATGATAAATGTTATGTACTAAATTTTGAAAGCTTGAACCTTTAAGATTGATGAATCATGAGACTCGATATGTTGTATGTTACTAACTAATGGATGTGGTTGATGAAGATTATAACTTCTAGATGATTGATGTTATATGGTTCAATTTATGTCGTTATGCTTTTTCTATCTAATTCATCATTGTACATGCTTTTTGTTGACATATATGCATCAAAATATATAAAAATATATATTATATAAAAATTCGCCCCTGATTCGCTCCCGAACCGCGAGCTTTTGAAAATGTTGCTTGTTGCTTACGCTCCCGAGTAACCTTGGCCTAGATCCATCTTAAATCCATATCAACCAAACGCCAAGTGGGATCAAATTTTTTGAGATGCAAACCTCTTTTAAAGTGAAAAGAGATTTGATCTCTTTCAGCACTTGATAGATTCGGAGTTAAGATGGATCTAGGCTAGTTTAATTTCCCCCTTTAGATAGACTATATTCCACGTGGATACCATGGGTTCACATAACTCTGGAGCTCAAAAACCACCAGTAACTTGACAAATTCAAGTTTACCTTAACTATCCAATGAAATTTAATAACAATAATAATAATAAATTAGAATTTTTATTTTTATTATTTTAGTTTGAAGTTATTTTTAATTTAACATAAGGTTATTTTTATTTTTATTTTATTTGACAAAATCAAAATGTTTACAGGACATTACATTACATCTCTACCATGCTGGGCTAGAAAGCACCTCTTGGCACAATCAGACCCCGGGAATAGAATTTTGTAAATGCTGATGAAAACTCAGCTCAGGTAATAATCAGTACAAGCAAACCCCAGGATACATAAAAAAGAGAGTTAAATAGAAGCTGGCCTCGGAAAAAATGATGACACTTTTGAACCTCAAAAGCAAAATTGAACCCAGGACATGTATTACGAAATTGCAAGGGGAAACTCGGCTCAAGTAAAAATGTTTTCCTGAATCCTTGGAATATGGAAATGTGAAAATGAAATTAAAGCTGGCCCCTGAGAAGCAGATTTGAACCCTGAGACATGAATTTTAGAAAATGCTAGTGGAACGTCGACTCAGGTAATAACGCTTTAGTGAAGACCTGGGATATGAAAATAATATGAATAAAAACTATCCTGAATATAACAAATTGTAATTTAGTAGAGATTGTTTCTTTTATAGAGATATGTACAAACCTGAGAAGCAAAATTGAAGCCTAGAATATGTAAATAAGGGAACCAAATTAAAGCTGACCTTAGAAAAATGTTGACCTTGTCAAAGCCGATATGAATTTTTACAATGCTAATGCTAACGGAAATTCAGCTCAGGTAATAACAATGCTCTAATCAAACCACGGGATACGTAAATAATAGAATTGAATTGAAGTTGGACTCAAGGAAAAAAGGCATTTTCGAACCTCAGAAGCAAAATTGAACCCCAGGGCCTAAATTTTGAAAATGCTACTGGGAAATCGGCTCCAGTATTAATGCTTAAACGAAGCCCTGGGATATGGAAAATAAGAATGGCATCAAAGCATTCCTAAAACAAAATAATAATTCGAACCTGAGACGCAAAACTGAACCATAGGGCATGAATTTTGAAAATGTGGTAGAAACTCGGTTCGGAATAATGGTTCTTAACCCAAGCTCTCGGGTAAGAGTTCTTAACCAAAACCTTGGATACCGAAATGGAAAAATAAACAAAAGCTAGCCTCGGATAAAAAGATGACATTTTTAAACTTCAGAAACAAAATTAAACCATCGGACAAAATGTTTAAAACAGTAGCAGAAGCTCGTCTCGGATATAATCAAGCTCTGGCATACGGAAATAAGACAATTAAATTAAAATTTGGCTGAGGAATTATAAAAAACCTAAAAAAAATACGAGGTTTTCGAACCTGAGAAGCTAAATTCTGTTTAAGTACCGTCGACAAACTGAGAAAAGTTGGTTTTTGTAAAAATGTTGGCAGCAAATTAACTTAACAGAAATCTAACCCTGAAAACAAGAACAGCGTTTAATTGTAACGTGCAATTAAACGAGTCTAAAGTAATGCGAAAAGCATGTGTGGCATTACTCGCTGCGTAGTCGAAGATGTCTGGCGATGGCGCTGAGAGCAGCCCGGGATGCCTTTCCCAGGCACCGGAATGCGTCTGCCATGCACGGTGGCGAAGTATCCCCTTCATCTGTTGGCCTGCAAAAATTATAATTTTCGTCAAAACAAAAATCATGACTTACCCCGACCCCCATTCATCATGATCATGATCATCATACATAGATGCCTATTAAAAGATGTAGAATGCACATATGTGAATGGAATGAAGGGTTATAATGCAAATGACTAATAAATAGAATGCCATGATGTATGATGAATGGACGATGAAGGGAGTCATGGGGATATGAGGCCAGGCTGCGAGTATTAGTAATACTACCTTCCAGCACGATACAAATGAGCCCCGCCACGCGCGGCAGGGGCGTTGGGAGGAGGACCGTAGCCTGTCTGGGTTTTGGAGGCCCAATTGGCCGCCTGCGCCCTGGTCCGGAAGTAGAGCTTGGCGGATTCGAGCGCGCACCTGAGCAACGCAGAATCTTCAACCCCGAGCTCTATAACCACCGCGTTGTGCCTCGTCAGGGAATTCGATAGCGCCTCCACGGCCTTTGTGTAGATGGGCGTCGGCGCCCCGTCGTCTGGAAGGATGTCCGAGAGCTTTATTCTGGACAGCGTAGCGGACGACGACGATGAAGGCAGAAACTGTGGTGGTGCTGGCACCGCCGCTGCTGCTGCGGCGGCCGCGGCCGCTTCAGAGGAAGAATGATTGTGCTGCTGCTGAGGATGTGCCGCTGCGAGTGGCTCAGGATTTAGCATGTGCGTTGGCCGGGAAGAAGCGGAGGTATGGGGAACGAGTCCCAGAGAGAGCGAAGAGGCCGAGAGGCCCTGGTGATGGGGATGATGATGATGGGGATGAGTTGGAGGCGGCGGTAGCTGCTGCTGCTGGTGGTGGTGAGACTGCAGAGGGGGCGAAGGGGATGGGTTTGGCCCCTGTGGAGCCATGGAAGACATCTGCTGCATCATGAAAAATCATCTCATCTCATCTAAGCTCCTACTCAAACCCCATGACCATTCATGATCATTCATGCCCCTTCTCACCCCCATTCCATAATAAATAAATAAAAAGCCCCCAAAACCCAAATAAAAACTGATCTTGATTTTTTGGGTTTCTTGAAGAGCAGGTTTTTTGCGTTTGCATCAAAAAACCCAGGCCAACATTTTCTCTGATCGCCGAAACAAAATCCCCGGAAACATAGAAAAATGATTCCTACGGCCGCTAGGGTTTTTAAATAAAAGTAAGCGCTCCAATGAACCAATCAATCAAATCGGTCTAGGGTTTCGATTCGATCCCTCCATGCTGCTGCTTAACCGGTGTTTTGCTTTGCAGTGCTCGCCGTCTCTCCCTCTTGCTTTTTCTCTCTCTCTTCTGACCCCTTGTTGTATGGGCATCATCATTCATCCATGTATGCCTATGCCAGATGCCCATTCATGCTGCGATGCCGTCATCCCCGCCATGACCGCATGTGCAATCTCCCTGCCACGTGACAAATGCATCGTCATCACCTTGCGGGTACATGCGGTATGGGCATGTGCTTTGGGGTGGATGGACATCCATGACAAGCTGCCTCATGGTGGGGCCGGAGCGTTTGTGGTCCCCAACGCGGATCCTCGAGGCGCCCGTGAGATTAACATATGGAATTAAAAAGCGGCGGACTTTAATTCGACTCTATCTGCGATTTGAACGGCACGCAACGTCCGCGACCAATGTTTGGATCGTTTGCCGTATATATTGAACTGATGGCGATAGCAATTTAATGCAAAACGAATTCAATTTAAAATATATTAGAGTATATCCGAACTTTAGCGTTAAATTTACTAAAATCCAAAAATTCCCAAATTTAATTATTATAAAAAATAAAAATAAAAATAAATAAATAAAGTATACATATATATATATTTTGTGTTAGTGTTATTTCTGCTTTATAATTATAAATGTGGTTACGTATACGTAATAGGAATATTTGCTTGGAATTTTGTAGACTTTCAAATACAAATACAGGGATTGCCATCATTTTTTATCAATATAATAATAATTTATAAAAATCCGAGAATGTAAAAATATTTTAAATTTTTAATATTGATAATAAATTGAAATGAGAATATAAAAATAATAATAATCTAAAGTTTTAAATTTTAAATTTTTAGAATTGATTTGGATGGATATTAAACATTGAAAATTTCAATTTACTACAAAAAAATGTCAAAGTTTATGTCTAACCAAATCTTGATATTTGTGCTATTTTTCGTCTAACCAAATCTTATTATCAATGTTGATATCAGTGAATTTGCGACCACTAGCAAGTTCTGAACAACCGCAAAATGCTAGCGAAAGGTAAGGTAGGTAATGTCGTATTTTTATGCTTGGTAAATGAAATTAGGTGTTCGGGCAAATTATAGATTTGGGCGCATCGGAGGGGAGATCCTGGGTCAACCGCTTGCAAAACTATTCAGTGATGCTCGGCCCATGTTTCTGCAACAAATTTGGTAATCCACATGCGCGTGAAAACAACTTGTGAAATCATTTTGTTTCCCTTGACAACATGAATAGGTGGAAGTGGTGGAATAAGGCACTTAGATGGATCTTCATAACTCTGTCTAAATGAGATTGAGGAAGACACATATGCATGGCCACTTGACATATGGGTAGATATGTTGTAGTGTCTTCGTCCTCTTATCGTCTTTGTCATTAGACAGAGCATCTCATTGATGATTTGATGTGGTATCCAGTTGTTACTCAACTGAAGCAACCTGTGTGCAAATGGAATTTCAGGGTATTGTTAGAAGCTAAACGAGAGATAAACACATCTTTCTCTAAACATTTTCGTTAATTTGTTATGACAGCTCAAGTCTCTTCGTAAAATTCCAGGCGATGTGCATAAACATCAATTCGTCAAAGGGGATGTTCTACTAATTATTGGATTGAATCTAAGTGCCAAATTTTTGTTGTACAATCAACATATTGTGGCCTCTCTTGCAAACCGACACGCCAGTACATGCCAATCCGCTTCTCTTCACTCCATCTGAGGTTTGGATTGGTCACATCCTTCTTCAACACAGTGATAAGGCTCTGCAACTTTGCTATGAGTTTGTCTAAGTAGTCCATCTTTCAATCCCTTATATACTTTTCAAATTTCAACTTTTTGGTTGTTGGTCATTTTGCAAGAAAAAACATGTAAATTGAAATTTGTTGCAATGCATGTTCAAGGTAAGCTTAAATTTGTTGTGTAAACTTTTGTGTATCTAGTCACTATTAATTTCCAATAGTTGTGTGTTGAGTGGTTGTAACACCCTCCTCCCACATTTACCCAAGTTAACTAGTCCATAGGGGTACCAACTGGGCTACGCAAGTTAACCTGTCTACAAGACAAAACAATCTTACCTTCCTCAAGAGCTACAAAACCTTCGGGAGACAACCAACCCTTCCAAGTGCCCAACCCTTGAGACAACTTGATGTTTCACTGAGCTAGACACCCAATCGCTCCCATGATAAGCCTTCCATGCGACTGAGACCCTCGTGTCACTCCCGCAGCAAGGCATCCATGCGACTGTGGCCTTTTTAAGACAATTTGTGCCAGCAACACCAAATTTTGAGCCACTTTTTCAAGGCTAAGACTTAGGCCTCTGGCTAGAACTTCATGAAACTTCCAAAATTTATAAATAACAATGAAATAAGGCTACTAATACAAACACTTGAACAAGGACTTGACATGACGCTTACTAGCCATGACAGGCATTTCATCAAACATATCATAAGCATGTAACCTACAAGTCATAACAACAAGTCTGAGCATAAGGATCTCATACTTATCTGAGAAACATCAAGGAGGACTGATGTCTCCTCCCAATAGTTGCATTGTCTAATTAGAATTTCTTCTACTAACCAAAACATGATGAGAGTCATTCATCAAGATTGCCATGAAACATGTTTATAACCAGCGAATAACCAGAGATATATCACTGTTGAAACAACCATTAAAGCCACATAATGATAAGCACATTTACTCATGAAATACCAAAGGAAAATGAGCTCTTATTAACACATGCAAATCCAACCAAGTTAGGGACTTCCATGCCACCCGATCATAGATTTGGCTGAACCAAATCTCTCTTTAAGTCAATTACTCTCGCATTAGATTCCAAGCATGAATGTGGTATCTCATGGGATAAACCAATAACACCAAACCAGGGCATCCAGAGACCAAACCACATCAACCCTCAACCAGTTATTCCACCTCACGGTCAGACATCACTAACCATCACCAAATCAGTCTCTACCCAAGTTGTCCAGGGCTCCTGAGCGTTTGTTCCAACCAAGGCTTCTAGGACTAGTAACTCAATCCACAGTTGTTGCTGGCCTTTAAAGCGTTTGTCCAACCAGGGCTTCCAATACCAGTAACTCAACCTACTAAGGGCTCCAGAGCATTTGTCCAACCAAGGCTTCTAGAACTAGTAACTCAACCCAAGTTGTACAGGACTTCCAGAGCGTTTGTCTAATCAAGACTCTAGGAACTAGTGACTCAACCCACAACTAAAGGAACAAGAGCACCAACCAGGAAAAAAAGGTAAAACCCACAACACCATGGTTATCCAGGAAATGGCAACGCTGAGCAAAACCACTATCAATCAAGGCAATCCTCCATGTCGATGATTGATCATAACCAAGAAACTACATGCATGTCCCATGCATGCCAAAACTAGCAAGGAAATCATACATATAATTCAGTACCTGCAAGCAAAACTCGTTGTAGTTGTTGATCCCATTGTCCTCTTGCACTTTCCTACTTTTCCTTTGCCTCCTTACTCCAAATCCAAAGTATGCCACACTCCTCCAAGAGTGCTCCAATAAAATTGTGTGTCCAAGAGTATCAGAGAGAGAATAGAAGAGAGAACTCTAAGCTAAAACTAACAAAAGGTTGTGAACTGGTCCTCATAAGCCTTTTTATCAACGAGACCTATATTTTCTTCATTTTCCATTATTTTCCTCCTCACATGCACCCTGTGATCTTTCACCTTCCTTTTCTCCTATTTTCCATTATTTTCATAAATAAAATGCCAATAAATGCGTCATGTCTTTCCAAAGCTTTCGTCATTGCTTTTGCCAATTTCCATAGCCATTAATTAATCACAAGTGATCCCCATCACTATGTTTTTTTTGCCCAACATTCATCTTGGAATATGTGTCCCATGACCTTGGTTATTGTTTTGTCTTTATTAACTTTATTACATGAATTTTTAACCCGGGGTTGTTGCGTGGTTATTAATATCACCACGATGTTTGTGTTTTGTAGTTGTCGGTTTGTTTGGAGAAGTTGTCAATAGATACATGTATGCGACTTAAGAGCAAACGAGAGATGCCCCAACTGACAAAGCTTCAATGGCTATCAGTTTTAGATTATATTTAGTTAAAAGAGTTGCCTAATATTGAGACACTAGTATCTTCATAGGAGTTGCAGACAGTTAGATGTGTGAAGGTGAAAACATATCGAAATTGGCGCAACGGATGAGAGGGTTGGCGCTTGCGGCAAAGCTTCAGAAGCTCTGTGTTAATGAGTGCTCAAATTAGAACATTGATACTTCTGGAATAGTTGCAGATAAGAAGGCAGATGTGTGAAGCTCAAGAGCATCAAAGGGTTGGATCTTGCAACAAAGCTTCAAAAGCTAAGTGTTAATGGTTAGGTGCTTTGCATTATAATAACTTTGAAGTATGGAAACATATATTGGTATCTCTAGAAGAGATGTGTGTAGACAAATGTGTGAAGCTAAAGAGTATCAAGGGTTTGGAGGCTTCCACAAAACTTCAGAAGTTAAGCGTTATGGATTTTGCAGAACTTAGCTTCTATCTCGAGGTCGAATCTCGGCATGAACATTTCACATTAGTCGGATTCCGCAATACTCAGTTTGTTAGGTCCCTATACTACTAGTGTACCCCTTTATTGTTATTAGTGCAATCCCTTTATTGTATTGTTATGCCCATGTAGTCGCCATATTGTTATTATTGTGCCCCATAGAAGCCCATTATTGTTATTGTTGTGCCCTTAGAATATTATTGTTATGTCGGTTTTGATTATATTCTGACCCCTTATACTCCTATATATAGAAAGGAGGCCTTGTCATTTGTATCATCCAATAATTGTTCATTTGTGTAATCTAAAGGAGGTTTCTCCCTCTAAGACGCTGATTTTGAAGTTGCTGATCTATATTTTCTATCCTTTTGTGAGTTGGTTGCATAACATTTGGAATCAGAGCTTTGGATTCTAGGGCTTCGCTGCTTCAAACAAGGCGTCGTAGAATTTTCGTTATAATTTTTTTATCTACAAAGTTTTAGAAGACGAAATTAAAACCCATTTGAGTCGAGATCTTGATATATTTTAGGAGATACGAGCTGAGGAAGTTAGGGTTTTTAGAAGCTCCAAAATTCCATCTCAAACAGGTCATCGTGGCATTTTCGCTATAACGTTGTTTCAACGAAACTTCAGAAGCTAAAATTAAAACCCATTTGAGACAAAATCGTGTTGAATCTTTTGTACGAATTTCAAATCTTGGTTCACTATATTTTTAGAGATAGAGTCCAAGGAATTTAGGGTTTTTGCAGGCTCTAGAATTCGATTGCAAACAGTGACCTTGGGAAAGTCGTCATAACTTACTCTCTGAGCATCATATTCAAATTTTGTAAAAAGTGACAAAAAGAGAATGGACTATAGTTTGTTGGGCATTGTTTTCAGGGCCGAAGGTCGAAACAGTGACACGTGGAACTTCGTACAAGTTCGCTCTACTGAACCAGTCTATAATCAGGTCATCGTGGGAGATTGGGCATAACTCTTTTTTAAAGAATCTAATTTCGATAAGACCTGTGGGGTTGGAAAGAGGACTCATAGGGCTACGACAAGACGAAATTTTAGAACTTGGAGATTCAAATTTACAGAGTTACAGTGATTTCAAGATCGAGATCCTAAAAGCAAAAAAAAGAGATATGAAGAAGTTTGATGGCAAGGATCTAGTAACTTGGATACTACATATGGATAAATATTTTGATCTACATGATGTGAAACTATTACAAAAGGTATGTATTACATATTTATATTTAGAACCAAATCAGTTTGTATGGTATAGAGAGATTTGTTCTCATAAACCGCTTGTCACCTGGCCAATTTTCACGGAGGAAATTATAGCACATTATGAGGATACAAAGAGAAACACCTTCTTTAGCCAATTGATAAACCTCAAACAAAAGGGTTCAATGGCAGAGCACATTGAAGACTTCCAAAAATTGAATATAAAGGTAAATGATATTCCATAGAGAAGAGGGTTTATGTCTTCATAGGGACTTTAAAGGATAACATTCAACATGAGGTTCGTCTTTGGGAACCTAATTCATTGGAGAAGGCATTCAGGTTGGAAAGAAAAATTAAAAGCAAAATTATGGAAACAAGGAATCCTACCACTCACAACTATAAATATGGAAGTGTTGTTGCTCCTAGCCTTCCACAACCTACAAGGTTGACACCACAACAATTGGAAGAAAAAAGAGAAAAAGGGCTTTGTTACAGTTGTGATAGAAAATACACTAAAGGTCATAAGTGTGCTGAGAAGAAATTATTTTACATAGATTGTGAAGAGGAGGAAGAAAAGGATCAAGAAACGTCAAAATAAGAGGATATACACCAAGAACCAACCCCAAAGAAAGAAGAAATGAATCTGACCATATCTTGTAGTGCATTGGCAGGAATTACCACTCCTCAAACTCTCAAGATAGATGGACAAACAGAGATAGTGAACAAATGTTTGGAAGGATATCTTTGTTGCTTTGTATTTGATAAACAAACACAATGGGTCAAGTGGTTACCTCTGGTTGAATGGTGGTATAACGCTTCAGCAAAAATGACCCCATTTATGGCACTTTATGGATATCATACACCATCCATCACATCATCTTTAAGAGAAAATTATAAGGTTCAAGCAATGGAAGATCACATCAAGCATCAACAACAAGTTCTCCAACTCTTAAAGGATAACCTCACTTTGGTGCAAAATCAAATGAAACAACAGGCATATCAACATCGCAGCGAAAGAAGTTTTGATGTAGGCGACTGGGTATTTTAACAGCTACAACCATACAAACAAATGTCCCTCAAGCAAGCTAAGAAGGATAATAAATTATCACCAAAATATTATGGTCCTTACAAGGTGTTGCAAAATATTGGTACTATGGCATACAAATTGGAGCTTCCTGCATCTTCCCGAGTGCACCCAGTTTTCCATGTTTCATGCTTAAAAAAGGTTATAGGTGACAAGCTTCCAGTTCAAAAAATATTACCGAAACTTGACGAGGAATGAAAAATCATAATGGAACCTGAAGTAGTCACGGAAACAAAAACCCAACAACTATGAAATCGATCAATTTCAGAGTATCTCATCAAGTGGAAGAACTTACCTGTTGAAGATTTCACATGGGAGGATGATAATTTTATACAGAAGCATCCATAACTACTCAAGCATTGAGGACAACACTTTTTGAAGGAGAGGGGCATGTTAGGTCCCTTTAATACTAGTGTAGTTCCTTATTGTTATTAGTGAAACCCCCTTATTGTATTGTTGTGCTCATGTAGTCCCCATATTGTTATTATTGTGCCCCATAGAAGCTCAATAATGTTATTGTTGTGCCCTTAGAATATTATTGTTATGTCGGCTCTGATTATATTGTGACCCCTTAGACTCCTATATATAGAAAGGAGGTCTTGTCATTTGTATCATCCAAGAATTGTTCACTTGTGTAATGTAAAGGAGGTTGCACCCTCTAAGAGTTTGATTTTGAAGTCATTGATCTATCTTTTTTATATTTTTTTGAGCTAGTTGCATAACACAATTGGTCTCGGGGTCGAATCGCGGCATGAACATTTCACATGTCATCAACAAGTATGCAAAGCGATTTCCTCTCAACCCAATCTCTTTACATGTGCCGTATTTTAAGTGGAAGAAGGATGATGAAAATAGAGTGCGAGGATTAACTGGGGTGAACAGTGTTTACCCAGCCAACTCCATAGAAGGAACACCTTGGTGTAAATATGTAAAAAAATATAATGATCGCTTCATAATTATATAAATTCTGTGTCATTTGTGATGGCGTTACCTTAAAAAGTAGTTAACTGTTTTATAGTTTATAACTTTATTTTTATTTATTGATTTATTTGGGATGATTTTATTTTATTTTTAAAAATAGTAAAATATTTTAGAATTTATAACTAGATATGTATTATGTATATGTAATAATTTATAAAAAATGAAATGTAGATAATAAAAATGGAATATTAATTTTATCTTGAAAAGTTATGAGATTTTAGTATGTAAATTTTTGTTATGTATATAATGATAGTGATGTTTTTGGAGCACCGTGTGAAATTGTTAAGGTGTCCGAGCGTTTTGGGTGAATGTGATGTGTTCACCCGAAACGTCAAACACCTCAACAATTTCACACGGTGCTCCAGAAACTTGTTGAAAAATGCAGCAAGAAATTCTCAATTTGATTTTGCCTTGATTAAATTAAGAAAATTCAAATTTCCACATCAGTGAACAACTTGGATGCAGTTAACTTATGTGACATGGCTTGTGTCACCTAGTTTACTTAGTAAATTCAAGTTGGAGGAGTTAGAGTTCAGTTAAGCATGTGTGATTACTAATTTGTAGCAATCAAAGTCAGTGATCTCAAGTTTTTTTTAGTTAAACTAGTTCCAACTGTTGGAGGAACTAGTGGAAGGTTAGTTGTGCAGTGGGACTTCAGTCAAACTCAGTGATCATCTAGTTAACTGATCAATCATCCCAAAATAGCTAGTTCATGCAAAGAATTCGAGTTCCCCAGTTGTGGTGGAGATTCCAAGGCAGTGTAACATCAGTTGTAGACTAGTCTTGAGTGTACAAGTGTTACATGCAGTCAGATGATCAACCTTGAGAATTGTGCAATCCATTTTGGAGAAATTCCTAAATAATAGGGGCCTAATTTCTCAAGGAATTACGCAAGAAAATAGGGGCTCGAGTAGAGGCATAAATTGACTAAATTTAGTTCAGAGCTTCCTAGTGAGCATAATGGCAGAAGTGTCCTCAGACACGTAATTTTATTAATAAGAAAATAAATTTCGTCTGGAATTTTGCAAGAGTTTACACCCGAACAACAAAACACTCTTGCAATGAGCTATTTATAAGCTCAATGTCCTATCTACCTCTAATTATGGATCACTTATAAAACAACAAGTGTCCATTTACAATAAAAGCTATTTAAACAACTTACTAACAATTCTCCTAAATTAAGGCCTAAGATACGACACATTTGTAAAGTCATATCTTTTACAACAATATTCTAATTCTAAATGTCTACATTTAATAATTAAATATTCTAGATTAATAATTATTAATTTAAAATATTAAATTAATAATTATTTGATTATAACTTTATAACCTATGATACTATTTTATTTTTGGATCATCTAATATTCCCCCCTATGATCCAAAGATACATTACAACAGATACCAAGTTCATCCCTGAACTTAGTAAATTTTTATTCTGCCAAGAGGTTTCGTGAAAATGTCGGAGATATGATCTTCTGAAGGACAATAAATTGGCTTGAGGACATCTTTGGCAATGAGAGATCTGATATGATGGTACTTGGTGTCCACATCCTTTGTCTTTGAATGAAAAATTGGGTTCTTGGCAAGCTTAATGGCTGACTGACTGCCAATGAATAATGACATAGCTTTTGCTCGAGAAATGCCCAAGTCCTGCAAAATTCTGCGCAACCAAATAATTTCACATGCTGCTTCCCATGCTGAAATGTACTCTGTTTCTGCTGAAGAAGTGGCCATTGTAGCTTGTTTCTTACAACTCCAAGACATTGTTGTTGACCCCGTGCTCATTAAATAACCTGGTGTTGATGCTCGATCATCAATAATTCTGGCAAAGTCGGCATCTAAAAATCCACCAAGTACAAAGTTTTTAGTCTTTGTGTAAAGAAGACCAAAATCTTTTGTTCCTTGGATATATTGAAGAACTCTTTTGGCTACATTCTAGTGGTCGTCTCGTGGTTCCTGCATAAAACATGAAAGAATATTGACTGCATAAGATAGATTAGGGCGAGTGTTTGTCAAATAAATCAAGCTGCCAATCAACTGTCTATAAGTAGTGTTGTCCACCATTTCCCCCCTTCAAATTTTGAAAGTTTCAAGTTTTGCTCCATGGGGGTAAGAACAGGCTTGCAATCCTGCATTCCAAATCGCTGAAGAACCTCTGCTGCATACTTACTCTGAGAAATGAAAATATGATGTGGACGTTGGAAGACTTCAACTCCAAGATAGTAGTGAAGTAATCCCAAATCTGTCATCTTAAAACCTGCATGTAACTCCGTTTTCACCTGTGCAATATGATCATCATTGTTTCCAATAATGATCAAATCATCTACATACATAACAAGAATCACTAGATATTTACCATGTTGTTGCACATACAAAGTATCATCAGATTCACCTCGTTGAAAACCAACTTTCCTAGATATTCATCCATTTTTGCATACCAAGCTCGGGGAGCTTGCTTTAACCCATATAAAGCCTTGATCGATTTGCAGACCTTATGTTCCTGCCCTTCAATTTCAAAACCTAGTGGTTGTGTCATATATACATCGTCTTGTAAATCCCTGTTGAGAAAAGCACTTTTACATCCATTTGATGAATTTTCCATCCTTTCTGAGCGGCCAAGGAAAGTGTTAATCGGATGGTGCTCCATTCTGTTATAGGAGCAAAAGTTTCCTCATAATCAATGCCTTCCTGCTGCGCAAAACCTTTAGCCACAAGTCTTGCTTTATACTTTTCAAGTTCTCCATTTTGGTTGTACTTAATTCTATAAACCCATTTGCATCCTATGGGTTCAACATTTTGAGGACAATTAACAAGTTTCCAAGTGTTGTTATCAATTACTGCTCGATATTCTTCAATCATAGCTTGTTGCCATTCTTTATGTTTTACTGCTTCGTTGTATGTGGAAGGTTCAGTAAAATCATTTGCTATCAAGGCAAAATTTCCTTCACTTCTGTGTGATTTCCTTGTTCTTGTTTTATTCTGCTCATCAGACATTACATCTTTCAAAAGTTGAACTGCCCATTTTGGTAGTTTATGCTCACTTGTTTGAGATTCTGAAAAGTCACCATCATTGTAAAGAGGATTAATGTAAACTAATGTTCGTCGATCAGTTGAAGATTTTGGAGGTGGAGAATCGATGTCTGAAGAACTGTTGCTGCTTGGAGATGTGGATGAACTGCTAGAAGATCCAGATGGTGTTGTTGAAGTAGATGGACTGGATGAATCATCTTCAGATGAAGGAAAATCAAGTTCATACCAATTTGGTGAATTTGGTTGACTTTGCATATTTCCTTTTCTTTGATTGCCTTTAGTTTCTAATTTTTGAAGAAGACTTTCGATTTCTTCAGCACTCTTACTCTCTGTTTCATCAAAAATTACATCCCTGCTCACAATAAATTTTCCATTGGTCAAAAGACAGTACCCTTTCTTCTCATCAGAATATCCAATCATTGTGCATTTCAAACTTCTTGAGTTAAGCTTAGTTCTTTTTTCTTTTGAAACTAAGGCATAACATACTGATCTGAAAACTCTAAGATGTTTAACTCGAGGTTTGAAACTAAACCAAGCTTCATAAGGTGTGATTCCGTCTAAAGAAGCAGTTGGAGATTTGTTTATTAAGTAGACAGCTGTATGAATTTCTTCTGCCCAATATGTTGGACTTAACTTTTTGAAAGTTAACATGGATCTCGCCATTCCTAACAAGGTGCGATTCATTCTTTCTACTACTCCATTTTGCTGTGGAGTGTAAACATTTGTAAGATGTCTTCTTATGCCATTATCACTGCAATAAGTTTTGAATTCATTTGAAGTGAATTCTCCCCCATTATCTGTCCTGAGAGTGCCTATCTTTTCTTTGACTTCATTTTCAACAAGTTGGCGAAAAATTTTAAACTTTTCAAATGCTTCTGACTTTTGCTTCAAGAAATAAACCCAATTCATTCTACTGAAATCATCAATGAATAGTAAGAAATATTTGCAACCACCGAATGAAGTTTGTAGTGGTCCACAAACATCACTGTGAACTAGTTGCAGCAGCCTGTTTGCACACCATGAACTTGTTGGAAAACTTTCTCGACTTTGTTTTCCATAAATGCAAGCTTCACATTTTGCATTTTCCTTTTTGAAAGTTGGAAGTCCCTTAACCATCCCTTGTTTTTGCAATTGAGAAAGACTATCAAAATTTAAATGTCCATATCTTACATGCCACAATCTTATAGGTGAAATTCCTGTAGTCACTGCCCCTGCAAAGTCAGAATGCCTTGGAATAATTGTCCCTTTCATCCTTAACAATTTTCCATCTTCATAACCTGTCATCACAGTTTGCAAGCTCTGTTTGATTGAATTAATCTTAACTAAGCCATCTTCCATAATTACCTGATGTCCTGCTTGTCGAATCGTGACTAAAGATAACAAATTTTTCTTAAAGGTTGGTACATACCATACATTTGAAATCATTTTTTCTCCAATGCCAGGGAGAGAAACTTTAATTGCACCTTTTCCATAAGGAGTATGTTTTGTATCAACTGCAAGAAAGATGGAATTAAGTTGGCAATCTTGAGAATTCCAAAAGAAGTCACGTCGACAAGTCATGTGTTGAGTTGCCCCTAAATCCAAGATCCAAGCATCTTCATAATCACTTTTAAGATGGGAGGAAAGTTGTAATGCCGGCGAAGAAGTAAAGACATATTCTGAACCATCATCATCTTGATCATTTGCAAATTGTGCTGAGTGCTAATGAAACTTAGGGATTTTATCAATAGAAGTTCGACAATCTTCAACATAATGTCCAACTTTGTGACATCTTCGACACACAATTTGACTTAAGTCTCTTCCTCTTCCTAGAGACTGTCCTCTGCCTCTACTTTGACTTCTGCTTTAAGGTTGTACTCTACCTTGATTATTTCCTCTTCCTTGAAAATAGCCTCTTCCTTGAAAATAACCTCTTCCTTGACTATTTCCTCTGCCTTGAAACTTACTCCTGCCTGAACTGTTGCCACTGTTAAAGTTGTTTCCTCTTCTTTGGCTTCGACGACAACTTTGTACATTATGTGTTGCTTGATTCTGATTGAAATTCCCTCTACCTCTGCTTCTAGAACTGTTAGTTGATGATTTACTAGTGTTGGGCTCTGTGAAAAAGACATCTTCACCAACTTTCTTTTTCTTCCCAAAGGTTTTATCATGTTGGGTCAACATTTCGCAGAGCTCATCAAACTTTAGCTTCTCTAACTTTCCAGTTAATTATAGAGTTTCCAAAAAATGTGTGTAGGAAGAAGGAAGTCCAGCAATTAAGATTGTGACCATAAAACCATCATCTGCTGCTTGAAAACCATCATTAATGATATCCTGCTTAATATTCTTAAGTTTGGAGATGTATTCAAGGACATCACCTCCTTCAGTCAATTTTTGTTGCAACAATTTTAATTGTAGATCAAATTTCTTTGATTCAGGCTGAGTATCAAAGAAGTCTTTAAAAATTCGCAAAGCAGACCATGCATCTGTAGCATTTGCTATATGGACATACATTTCATCATTAACAGAAGATTTAATGAGAGCTAATGCTTTGGCATTCTTAACTTCCCATTTTGCTAGTGCAACTGCATTTGTGGGTTTATTTGGCTTAATATCACCATCACATATATCATGCCAAAGTTCATTATAAATGAGAGTGCTTTCGATGAGGCGTTGCCATGTTTTGTAAGATTTTGTGCCTTCAAGTTTGTCGGAATCAGAAAACAAATTAATCAACTTTGACATTGTAGTGTTGAAGCTTCACACCAAGAATCAGGCTCAGAAAAAATATCAAGATGGGCAACACAACATGCAACACACTACGCAAAAAAAATGATCTATCGGGGCTTGGCCTTGACCCTCGTATAGTCGTTGAAACAAGAGAAAAATGACTGAGCTTTGCACTTGGCTCTAGTCAATTTCTCAAATATTTACAAGGTAACTTTCAAAATTTGACTTTTACAATGCTCTTGCAAATCCTGGTAAAAATAAATAAAATTGTCACCCCCCCTCAAAGTAAAAAAAAAATTACTTTGAGTTACAATGTCACTCTTATCTCTCCATTTAATTACAAGATTGAAAATCACTTTATAAGAGTGATTTTAAAGAAAAACTTTACTTTCCCAACTTTTCATGTAAAAGCATTTTACTTTCCCAACGCTTTCAAACATGAAGTTAAACACTTAAAGCTGGAAAAATGCTTGTCCAATTCAAACTCCACGCAAAATTAGACCTTTGGTGGCGGCCTTATCATTTCACCAATGTTTTGAAGGAATGGGCCTTGGTGGATGCATTGTTCAGGCGGGTTTCAAGAATAAGTCGACAGCAGACATTCTTCTTTGCTGTGACAATGTCGTTTGGTATTGCACTAGGAATTGAGATCTCATCTGTTTACAACGAGAATAGCCCCACTGCACTGATCATTGAAGAGGTCTTTAATTGGGCATCTTCAGGAATTTTGATATACATGGCTCTGGTGGATCTTCTTTTTGTCGATTTTATCAACTTGTCTCGGTGCAGGGGCCATGTCTTTGCTCGCCAAATGGGCTTGAAATTTGACCAAATCTTTTACATGCCATGAGAGATGAAGAGAACCCAACAATGCCTCCCGCTGCTAAAAAAATCATTAATCGACCATTGATCTCAGCTAATCTATTACTGATCTTCTGTTCAAGGTCTTCATAAACAAAAGCCTCTGATACCTTAGCATCCTGGTCTTCAAACCCTGAAACTGATGGTAGTTTTTTTGAATCTGTGGCCTTGCATCCTTGTGACAAGAACCCCCTGCCAATGGATTTTCGGTAATCTGTAGGTGTAGAAGTATTCTTCCACCATGTTATCAGTACTTTTTATTAATGCATGCAGGGCATGAAAGGCTTGAGCTCCGTGGTGTGAGATGATAAGCTCTGCGCAGGGGAAATGATGAAGAGAGCCCAACAATGCCTCCTACTTGCAGTAAAAAATGGATATGCCTACTCTACTTTAGACGAAAATAAGGATTTTGAAATCCATACAAGCAATGTTATTGATGAGGACATAAGAGGAAACGTTGTGGACACTGTGTCAAGCGTTGAAGATACTCCACATGGAGAAATAGCTGCAGAGATGATTGACAGTGTACCCCTCAATCTCGAAACAAGTGCAACGACATGTGATCTGTTCACAGGGACATGGGTTCGAGATGATTCCTATCCTCTTTTTCAGGCTGGCCAGTGCCCTTATGCTTGTTGGTCACTTTAATTGCTTACTGATTTAAACAACAAAGTGCTACATAAATTGTCAACCCGAGGAAGTCCTGTTATTTCAAAGGCAACTGCGTACTATATGTACTCAATCTTAAAAGCAACAAAAGTTGTAGTAAAAACTGGTCATACTTTGCCTTAAACAAATTGAAGTTCCACTCTGAGTTACAGCAAAACAACCTATTGCAAAAAACTACCAAAGAATGCTTAAAAGAAAGGAATCTAAAGAATCAATCTGCACATGAGAGTGCTGGCTATGCTGTAACAGAGAACAGGACCCTATTCCCGAAGCGGGAACCTTCAGCACCTGTTCCTGATTATCAAGTTGCCACCTTGCTCTATAAATCTAATTGCAACACACATGAATTAACCGTGATAAAATAACTGCTGCAACAATCAATTAAAAAGGAAACAGAGTTTCAGCAAAATGATACTTAGTAAACAGTTCTGTTAACAAAGCATGAATAAAGACACACTTAACACACTGCAGAAGTAAAATGGGTGAATCTTGTGATGAAGGTGGGCCTTGTCCTTCTCACAAGATTCCCTAGGAGACAAGAACTAGAAAAATATGTTCAGAACAAAATTTTATTCATCCATCAATATGTCATATTACAAAAATGATTCTAGTCATGTTCCCTCAGTTGAGCCTTTCCCACAGTCTGTTCATCCCCCTCTAATGTAGATGTCTCCTCTTTATAAAGATGAGACATCTATTACAAAAGATTTACATTATAAATTCTATTTTAACCCATTATACAAAAATAGGGAAATCAGTTTCCCGTCAACAAAATGTTGTTACAGTAATACTGTCTTTAGATTATGGGCGTTACATCCAGTGCAACAGCTTCCTCGGTGATCAGTCTGGTTCCTCTGTTGCTATCAAATTTAGAATGCAAATCTCAACTGTTTCAGCTTCGAGATTTACGTGCCGTTCTTACTGTTTCAGCAACTGCAAAAATAGTCTTGCAAACTCTAGGCAGTTTCAGCAACGCAGACTGCACATCATTCTTTAACTGTTCAACAACTTAACAATTTAAAGATTAACTATGAAGATATCGTGATTATATGCTAAATAATTAAACGTATAGTGATGAGAAGAACCATTGCATACCTTTGGGATAATTGGGTTAAAACACTAACAAGGACTTTTAAATATAAGTTGAAAAGGATGATATCATGGCAAAATGTATGGTAAAAAAGGGACAATATGAGGTCCTAACATCCCCCCCAACTGAAGCAGTTGCATGTCCCCATGCAACATTTACTCTGAGTCTGAGTCGGAGTACTGGGATGTACAGTGCAAATTACTTATACAGTAAGTATAGAAGGTGCTATCAACCAAATCTCTAAAGCCCTAGACACTCTGTAATCTCTGGCATGCTGCAAGCTCCTCCTTTTTGGACACCTTGAAGTAGGCCTTATATTGTTGTACTGGTAACCAAAGAAGTGGGAAATGAAAATGATAACCCAACCATTTTTCGCCACACTGTTGAACACATTTAACGTAATTAGGTATTTGTGAAATTGCTGCCTGAATATTAAGAGGGTTAAAGGGATGGTATTCCCTTCTCTCCTTAGGGCAATGTTCACAGAATAGATTGTTTGCATGTATGGCAAGAGATCCTTTATTTTTGACATACTATTGACACTCCTATAACACTGATGCATGTAATTCTCTGATATGCTCAGTCATTCCTGGTTCTCCTATAACCCGATGATGTTCAACAACGAAAATAGCAGCATTCTGTGTTTCAGCTCGGATCCACAGAAGGCGATTTTCTTCGTTATGTTTCGCTGAAAGGAAAGCATTTTGCCACGTGAGCTGATTGGTCATGAAAGAGACAAAGGCTCTAATATGAATGTCACCAGCCACATGAATCAAATTAAGCTTTCTATCCTCCGGTATGGCTTCATTATGGAGATAGAGTTCACATAATAGATTCTTTTCACTGATTGATGCTGCTGCAAAGGTTTCAATAAACTGCTGGGGTGTAGACACCTCATGAGGTCGTCCATCTCTGACTGCTTTTACTTGGAAGAATGCTAGGCGTTCTGCTAGAAACACAGAATAGTTAAAGGATGGTTTCCTGGTGGCCAGAAGTCTTTGAACTAACTCAAAGATAAGAGACAGTCTAGTTTTCAACTCCTTATTTTCCTTATGCTGTGCATGGAACTGTTCCAGGACTTCCCAATTTCTATATACATGATTCTGCCATAATGATTTATGTTCCTGCAATGCCTTTTCTTGTGACAGGGCATACTCTTTCTTCCATATATCCCTGAGTTCTTGAATGCTTGAGGTCTGAGTGAAGACAGTCTCTGCACACCGAGGTTTAGTCTGGGTAAACACCGTCTTTGCAGACTTTGGTGCAGGATTTTCAGCTTTAACGACCAGGGTAGGCCGGGATACTTGCGGTTTCACTTCTTCTTCAGAAATCTTTGAAGGCCCTGCTGGTTCTTGTGTAACAGCAGGGCGTTCCTTTTTAACTATAACAGGAGTAACTGTAGGAGTGGATCCAGGCAATGGGACTTCGATTATCTTATAACCAGCTCGAGAATAGAGATCACCACATTGGCTGCACATGTATTCATTGTATCGATCCTTTTCTGCACTTTTCTCAGCTGCAGATGCTACCTGAGCTAAAGTATACAGATTAAGTTCTTTTTCATAGGCTTCCCTTGCCATCATTAACTCCTACTTATAATCCTCAATCTCAGATTTCGGAAACTCATTTTCTTGTTGAAGGGAAGCTAACGTGACAGGGCCTTCTGTAGCAATTGCAGTCTCTGTAGCTGGTTCAAGTGGATGGGAGGATCGTTGTTTGGTGGTAGCTTCATTATTTGTATCCTCAATAGGTGGTTCTTGTGTGATAATTGTTGGGTCATCATCTAGTTCTGTAACAGCTATATCCTCCTGAACATGTGAATTTTGCATATCAGCCGATTGAGTGGCTGGTTCTTTTGTAATAGCTAGAGTTCGTTCAGTACCCTAATTATCTACACTTTGCTCATTAGCAGGTGGTTCTTGTGTATCAACCGTTGAGTCAGTAGTAGCCAAGACTTGGTCTGTTTTCCGGTCATGGTCATCAGCAGGTGGTTCTTGTGTGACACTTGCTGAGCCAGTAGCTGGTTCTTGTGGAACAACTACATGTTGATTATCTATTTCCTGTTTATTAGTAGGTGGTTCTTGTGTATCAACCGTTGAGTCAGTAGCAGCCAAGTTTGGTCTGTTTTCTGGTCATGATCATCAGCGGATGGTTCTGCTGGACTAGTAGCTGGTTCTTGTGGGGCAGCTACCTCTAGGTCATCTATCTTTTTCTCCTCAGCAGGTGGTTCTTGTGTAACACTTGTTGAGCCAGTAGCTGGTTCTTGTGGGGCAGCTACCTCTAGGTCGTCTATCTTTTGCTCCTTAGCTGGTGGTTCTTGTGTAACACCTGTTGAGTCAGTAGCTGGTTCTTGTGGGGCATCTACCTCTAGGTCATCTATCTTTTGTTCCTCAGCAGGTGGTTCTTGTGTAACACCTGTTGAGTCAGTAGCTGGTTCTTGTGGGACAGCTACATGTTGTACATCGTCTTGGGTGTCTACTTTTGATAAATCAGCCGCTGGTTCTTGTGCAGCAGCTGCGTCTTCTGAAAGGAATGATGTCACAAAATCTTGAACATTTTGCATTTTGGTACCCAAGGGTGAGGAAGGTAAGGATTCGGGGTCTGGTGGGGTATGGGGTTTTAAGATAATGGGTGGGGAATTTGGGGTGGCGGTCTCTGTTGCTGCTTCAGTAGACGTCCTCCTTCGTCTTTGAGGTAAGGAGGCAGGAAAAACAATGGTTTTTCTTCTATGGGTAGCCTTCTTTGGGGTAGGAGGGTCATCAGAAGTGATAGCTTCTTTAATTGAGGCCCTTGTTCGTCTTTTTGATGGGGGCACAGCCTTTTCTTGCCTTTTCCTTTTTAGCTTAGCAAGGGGAATGTCGTCGTCTGAATCATCGCTGGGGATATGGATAGTGGGAGTGGATGATTCAGGTAAATTATGAGGTGGGGTTGATGCAATGGAGGGGTCAATTGAACTAACTGTCATGGGTGGCTGGGGATCTTCAACATTTAATTGGGGAGTTTCGGCTGCTGCTTGAGAAATTTCGACAGTTTCTTGAGGGTTTTCGACTGCTGGTTGAGGAACTTCAGCAACTTCCTGGGGGTTTTCAGCTGCTGGTTGAGGAACTTCAGCAGCTTCCTGGGGTGGGTTGTCAAGGGGAGGAGGATTCTGCAGGGCAAAGCCCCTCTGGATTAGGAGCTGAACCAGGCGATGGTGAGTGAGGGAGAGGAGTGGGTAATTTGCATTTGTGGAATAATGTGACATATTCTTTAGACACCCAAGTAGATAATATGGCATATTTAATAAACGACCATGTCTTAAATGATTCAAAAACACAAAGTCATACTGGTACACTACCTGGTAACGTCCTTCGCAGGTGAGGTAGTGCTTGACAAACTCTGAAACCTTTGGCCATGGAGGTGGTAACGAATGCAGTGCAACACCTTTGCCTTTAGGTTCGACCTGTTCCCCAGGTAGAAGAAAATCTTGCTATGCGTTCAGAATGATGTGTTTACGACTGAACCAATGAATGCCATCGGCTGGTAATCCTGAAACCTGTGCTATATCTTCCTCTGTTACTGGAATTCACACTCCCTGAACAGTAGAGTAACCTTCCTTTAAATTACGTGTGAATTCCAGGACTTGCTGAGAATCAAATTCCTGGAGCCTTCGGAAATAGTCCACCCAGCCTGCTTGTAGAAAAATTTGATATGCTTCTGGGTGTAATTCCAATAGAGCCGTTGAACCAGGTTCATTTCGAACAGCATTACCTCCCATAGTTACCGGTTTAGTAAAATGCACAATACAGAGCCTAGTTACCGCAGTCGAGACACAGTAAGATATTGCAAAAGAGGTTATGACATAATAAGACAGAGATGGGGTGGCGAGACACGGTCGTAGTAAAAACGACGGTGATTGGCATATCGGGTAATGATTGCAAGATTTTGATATTCCCCCAACTGCAGCTAAAATGATAAGTTTTGAATGTACGACGATTTCAACAATCATATCAAAATCTTCTCATTAAATATAGTTTAATATTTACACATAAACATGCATACCTCATGTTTTACCTTCGATTGTTGTGCTGAAAGTATAATCTCATCGTTAATAGATCATCTAATGGTTATGAAAAGGGGTTGTAAGATATGAGGGTATTTATATGAAAGGCTTTCTCTATTCACAGGAGGTAATAGTGAAGGAACACAATTATCAGGATGAATGGCCGATTCTCTCAATGGAAAGTGAAATGTATTGGTCGTTTTTTAGAGGAATTGATGCCTCAATTACGAAAAAATGGGAAAATTAATGCTTTTTCGGAAAGATGGAAAAGATTGGTGTTTCAACAATGGAGAAAATGGGGAAAAGTTGGTGTTTCAACAATGGAGAAAATGGGGAAAAGTTGGTGTTTAAGCAACGAAGAAATTGGTCTTTCAGCAACGGAAAAATTGGTGTTTCAGCAACGGAAAAAAAGAGATGTTGCTGTTAAAGAAAAATAGGAAAATGTTGTTGAAGGGTAGTATGAGGGGATGGATTATGAATTGAAGTGGAATGGCAATGTTTCCCAAACTAAAACTTGATCCTGCTTGCAATGCAATTGTTCCTTCAGCGAGCCTCTGAATCTAAGACCTGAAAAATAATAAATTGTAACATGGCAACCCTTGACAGGTATTATTAGTTAAGAAATCTAATCTAATAAAAATATATAATATAAAAATTAGGTGCAATGAGGGGTAGCAGACTCCCCAAAAAAATTATAATGTGAATCTGTCATACAAGTGGTTTTAAAATCCTCTTTAGAAATAGGTTGCTGGTACAAATGGAGTCGATACCCATTCACTAACAATGGTGTTCTGGAATCATCAATTGTTAGGAGCCTTACTGTACCATTTGGAAAAACAATATCTATCTCATAAGGTCCCAACCACCTTGTTCGTAGTTTCCCTTGAAAATTTTCAAACCTGGAATCATATAATAAAGCCCAATTGCCTTTTTGGAACTGCTTATGCTTAATAGTTTTATCATGCCACCTGGTTCTTTGCTGTTGAATCATAGTTGTTTGATGGATGGCATCCGACCTTTTTTCATCCAATTCCTGTAGCTGCTGCAACCTAGCTGTCTGTGCATTAGTCAAATCAAGGTTAACAGCTAAAGCAGTTCCTAAGGTTTTAATTTCAAATTCCACAGGGAAAACAACACTTTTACCATAAACCAATTCATAAGGTGAAAAACCTGTAGTGTTTCTCCAGGTAGTTCTGTAAGTCCATAATGCCTCAGGCAGTCTTTGAGACCAATCCTTCCTATTCTCCTTCACTGGTTTTGTTAAAATAACTTCTATGACTTTATTTGTACTTTCCACCTGACCATTAGCTTGGGGGTGGTAAGGTGTAGTCATTTTATGATTGATATGATATTTTTGAAGCGTAGCTTTAAAATCATGAGAATTGAAAGGAGGTCCTCCATATGTGACTAGTTCTCTAGGCACTCCAAATCTAACGACGATTTCTTCAAATAAAAAGGTTAAAACAGATTCTTCATTAGCTTTAATAAGTGCTTTAGCTTCCACCCATTTAGTCATATAATCTGTACAAACCAATAGATAAACTCTTTGGTTGGATGGAGGATTGATGGGCCCTACAAAATCTAGAGCCCATCTTTCAAAGGGTTCAAGTATCACCTGAGGGTTCAGTGGCATTTCATCTCTATGATTGGGTTGGCCCATTCTCTAACAACTGTCGCGGGCCCTGACATATTTCTTTGCATCCTTGAAAAGTGAGAGCCAATAGTAACCCATCCAGAGAATTTTATGTGCTATTCTCTTATCAGCAAAATTCCCACCACAAGGGCCATCATAACAAGCCTTCAATATATCATAAAACTCATCTTCTCTAATGCATCTTCAGATTTCCTGATCAAGTCATGTATGAAAAAGACACCCACTTATCCAGCTATACCGAGCACTTTGTTGAATGATCTTTCTTTTCTCCCGATGTGATAGGTGTGATGGTAGCTTCCTTGCAACCAGATAATTGGCAATGTCTGCATACCATGGTGAGTGAGCAGATATTGTAAACAAGTATTAATCAGGAAAGGAATCATCTACTAGAGTATTATCATCAGTTTTTATCCAAGAAAGGAAATCAGCAACTACATTTTCTTTACCTGGTCGATCCACAATTGTAATATCAAATTCTTGTAGTAACAATAACCACTTGGTAACTCGAGCATTTGTAACAGATTTATTCATTAAATACTTTATAGCCGAGTGGTCAGTATGAACAAAAGTAGGATAACCAGTAATGTAATGTCGAAATTTATTAATAGCATAAATAACTGCTAAAAATTATTTCTCAATAACTGTGTAATTAAGCTCAGCAGGGGTCATATTCTTACTAATGAAATAGATAGCACAAGGAAGATTATTCTCTTCTTGTCCCAAGACATCTCCAATTGCAGTATTCGAAGCATCAGAGGATATATGAAAGGGAAGTGCCCAATCAGGTCTCCTCAGAATGGGAGCTATAGACAACTGATGCTTAAGTTCATCAAATGCTTTCTGACAAGCATCAGCCCACTTAAATTCAATATTTTTCATAAGTAACACAAACAAAGGAGAAGCTATTTTAGAAAAAAAAATTGATAAATCTTCTGTAATATCCAACATGTCCTAAAAAACTTCTTACATCAGTTTGTGTTTTAGGAATAGGAAGGGTCTGAATTACCTGTACTTTGGATGGATCCACTTGAATCCCAAGGAATGAAATGAAGTGTCCTAGTACAATTCCCTCGTTCATCATCATATGACATTTTTCGGTACTCAAGGGAAGATTAGCTTGTATGCATCGTTTAAGTACTTTCTCAAGGTTTTGTAATGCATCTTCAAAAGTCACACCATAGGGAGTGAAATCATCCATAAATATCTCCAAAGAATCATTAAGCATATTAGAAAAGATTCCTATCACTGCTCTTTGAAACGTCGCTGGAGCATTACATAGTCCAAATGGGAGAACTTTATAAGCAAAAGTCCCCCAAGCACTAGTAAAAGTGGTCTTGTCTTGATCTTGGGGTGCAATTCTGATTTTGTTATATCCACTAAAACCATCTAAAAAGGAAAAGAATTTCTTTCGTGACAAGCTGTCCAACACCTGATCAATAAATGGCAAGGGGAAATGATCCTTTTGAGTGGCTTTGTTTAAGGCTCTATAATTTACACACACTCTCCATTTCCCTTTTTTCTTAGGTACTATTACCAATGGAGAAACCCATTCACTGTCAGATATGGGGTATATAAACCCTGCATTAAGCAACTTTTGAAGTTCTTCCTTAACAATTTCCCTCAAATTGGGATTCATTCGCCGCTGGGGTTGACAAACTGGTCGGGCCCCTTCCTTAATATAGATACGATGAGTACAAAATTAAGGAGAGATCCCCTTCATATCTGTGTAATCCCATGCGAATGCTTCCTCGTTTTCACGGAGCAACTCTATTAGATGTTGTGTTTCAGCATCTGATAAATTGGGGTTTATGTTCAGTGTTTTCCTAGGTTCGATTTCTACTGTCATTCTTTTAGAGGAGATAGCAGTTGATGTTTGAGGTAGATTTTCAAATTTAAAATTTTCCTGTGTTTCAAGATCCAGAATTGCAGTTAACTGATTATATGTTTCAGAAGTAACTCAGGAAGGTTCAAAATAAAATTACTAATTACTTCATCTTCTGTGGTATCTTTAAGAGTTAAGGCTTGTCCAATGGTCAAAATGGGTTGAGTATTATTATCCTCATAGTCTAACCATACAGAATCATCATTGTTAATCATAGGTGTGGCATGAGGGTACAACGTAAGCTGCTTAGTTTCACACCCATTAGATATTGTCATTGAGCCTGATCTATAGCTGATAAAAGCATCTGCTGTAGCCAACCAGGGTCTCCCCAAAATCAGAGGATGCCCCCCCAACTTTGCTTTAGTCCGTAATACAAAAAAGTCAGCGGGGTAATTCCAAGATTCGACTGAAATTATTAGGTCTTCAATGACCCCCTCTGGTTTGATTGTGGAACGATCAGCTAATTCCAGGATAGTTGGTGTCTCTCTAATTACATTTTTCAACTGTAACAGCTGTGCAGTTTCAAGGGTCATAATATTTATAGCAGCACCTAGGTCTACCAGAACTCGTGAAACAATAGTTTTTCCAACCTGTACAGTGATCGTAGGGTGACCAAGATCAGCATATTTTACAAGGGGAACTTTTCCTGACATTAAAGCAGCTAGATCACCCATCACATGAACTGTAAGGGGATCTTTAGCCTTCCTAACATGTTTCTTGATACAAATGTCTCTTATGGTTCTGGCATAGATTGGCACATCTCTGAGTGCTTGTAAAAGCGGAATTTTAACGTAAAGATTCTGCAGTTCCCCTAGAAGATCAAAAACAGGCAGCTCAGGTGTCTTAGCAAGAGCTAGACGTTCCGGGAATGGTGGCTCTACTGTTTCAGTAGTTTATTAGAGGATGGCTTGACTGTTTCAGCACCCTTATTTGGTAAATTATTCTTTTCTGTCTCTTCCTTATCAGAGTCAGAAGAGGTTTATCGTCAATGATCGGCTCAACTATTCTCCCGGATCGTAAATGAATATCATTACATTGCACAGGAGATGTAAGTAGGTTCTGAATGTCGATGACTTGCACAACTTTATTATAATTATTAGGGTTAGGGTTTGGTTGTACAAGCAGCTGAGGCTTCATGGTCTGATTATTCGGTGGGGTACCTGACGGGAGAGAAAGTTGTTGCTGGAACTGAGGAACTTGGTTTGTGAATGGAGTTTGTTGAGCTCTCCAGTTTGGGTTCCATTGATTAAAATAGGATTGTTATAGAAGCCAGGGAGTCCACATTGCGGGGTCTACAAAGGGAGGGTGGGTGGGAAATTCATTTGATTAAAGGGTGGGTATTACATTTGGTTAAAGGGCGGGTAATTTGCTTGATTAAAAGAAGGATAATTATTCCAACGATTAAATGGCATACTAGAGTTCGTACCTTGTCTTCGTGGTTGCCATTGCCTCCTTTGTGTTAGCAGATAAACTGCTTCAGCTTCCTCCTCAGTTGGTTGTAACGCTGCCTTTATCCCTAGTAAAGAGGGGCATTGTTGAGTTTCATGGTCCTTCTCACAAATGGTGCAGATTTGTGCCTTGTCCAGTGGACATTCCCTTAACGGATGTTTTTCTCTGCATCTAGGACAGAAGATGGCCAAAGCGGCTTCTGCTTCTGCTTGTTTCTTCTTAACCTGCAAGGTATCAATCTGTGAAGCAAAAGAACTTAACATTTCAGTCTTGAATTCCTCAATTAGATTACCTATTTCAGCTCTTGTTGCTCCTCCACTGGCTGATTTCTGGACCCTTGAATAAGTACTATCCCTGCTCTTTGATTTATTTGCAGCTCCTCTTGAACACCTCTTGCAGAGGTTAACGATTTCATCATACGATTCTTTAGATATATCCCCTTTACCAAGCATATTTAACATATCTAAACAATCATCCCTTACCCCTTTCAATAATATTGTTTTAAGAATATCTTTATTTACATCAGGGTGCTCAGATCTCTGCAAATTATACTGGAGTCTTTCCACAAAATCCTCCAGATTTTCATCCTCCTTCTGAACCATCTTGAATAATTCCTCCCTTTTTTCTCTAGTTTGGCAATAGTCTTGGTATTTGGCTAGAAATTTCTCCTTCATCTGATCCCATGTTGTGATCACATGACCTCCCAAGCTCATAAACCATCTTAGTGCATTTCCTTTTAATGTTGTTGGAAACAACTTTAATTTTTGAGCATTATTGACATAATCGTAACTTCTACACAATATATCATACTCGAAAAGAAACTCATCGGGGTCTTCAGAGGATAAACCATGGAAGTTAGGTAGGGCTGAGAGTGGAATATTCTTCATAGGAGTTGTACCTCTGGGAAGTTCCTCAATAGGGAATTCCAAGGTGGAGAGAGAATTCTCGCCTCTTCCTTCACCTCTACGTCTTCCACCAAAGATTCCTTCATTGTTTCCATCCATTGGTTGCTTTCCTGTTGCACTTGCCCGGTATTCAGTGTTTTCTGTTGGACTCTCAATGTCCTAAACTGGTTCCTCAACTTCAATATCCTCTATTGGTTCTTCAATTTCAATATCTTCTATTGGTTCTTCAATTTCCTCCACTGGTTCCTCGGTATGTTCTACTGTTTCTACAACCCTTTCAGGTCCCACTACTTCCTCTGTTTGGTAGTCCGTTTGGAGAGAGTGTTGAGTCTGTGGCCTCTGAGAGCTTAGCCTCTGAGATGTCTCAGCTTTTGAAATAATCTCATCGATGAAAGTTTTTCTTCCTCCTCTTCCTTTGCCCTTGCCACCTGTAGGATTAGTTTTCTTGCGTCCTCTCATGCATCCTGCATATCTACAAGAAAATCATCAGTGCTTTTAAAATCTATAATTGCCTTCCCCAGCAACGACGCCAAAATGTTGGTCACTTTAATTGCTTACTGATTTAAACAACAAAGTGCTACATAAATTGTCAACCCTAGGAAGTCTTGTTATTTCAAAGGCAACTACGTACTATATGTACTCAATCTTAAAAGCAACAAAAGTTGTAGTAAAAACTAGTCATACTTTGCCTTAAACAAACTGAAGTTCCACTCTGAGTTACAACAAAACAACCTATTGCAGACAACTACCAAAGAATGCTTAAAAGAAAGGCATCTAAAGAACCAATCTGCACAGGAGAGTGTTGGCTATGCTGTAACAGAGAATAGGACCCTCTTCCTGAAGCGGGAACCTTCAACACCTGTTCCTGATTATCAAGCTGCCACCTTGCTCTGTAAATCTAATTGCAACACACATGAATTAACCGTGATAAAATAACTGCTGCAGCAATCAATTAAAAAGGAAATAGAGTTTCAACAAAATGATACTCAGTAAACAGTTTTGTTAACAAAGCATGAATAAAGACACACTTAACACACTGCAGAAGTAAAATGGGTGAATCTTGTGATGAAGGTGGGCCCTGTCCTTCCCACAAGATACCCCAAGAGACAAGAACTAGAAAAAGATGTTCAGAACAAAATTTTATTCATCCATCAATATGTCATATTACAAAAAGGATTCTAGTCATGTTCCCTCAGTTGAGCCTTTCTCACAGTCTGTTCATCCCCCTCTAATGTAGATGTCTCCTCTTTATAAAGAGGAGACATCTATTACAAAAGATTTACGTTATAAATTATATTTTAACCCATTATACAAAAATAGAGAAATCAGTTTCTCGTCAACAAAATGTTGTTACAGTAATACTATCTTTAGATTATGGGCATTACATCCAGTGCAACAACTTCCTCGGTGATCAGTCTGGTTCCTCTGTTGCTATCAAATTTAGAATGCAAATCTCAATTGTTTCAGCTTCGAGATTTACGTGTCGTTCTTACTGTTTCAGCAACTGCAAAAATAGTCTTGCAAACTCCAGGCAGTTTCAGCAACGCGAACTGCACATTATTCTTTAAATGTTCAACAACTTAACAATTTAAAGATTAACTATGAAGATATCGTGGTTATATGCTAAATAATTAAACATATAGTGATGAGAAGAATCATTGCATACCTTTGGGATAATTGGGTTAAAACACTAACAAGGACTTTTAAATATAAGTTTAAAAGGATAATATCATGGAAAAATGTATGGTAAAAAAGGGACAATATGCGGTCCTAACAATGCTGATGGAAAATTTAACAAATTAATGGAGTTTTCCATGTGCCTGTAGAGCTGGAATCTCCTCCTCACATCAGCTGCAGCATTACTGGAGCTCTGATACAACAATAATGGCAAAAGTGTCCCCAGACACGTAATTTTATTAATAAGAAAATAAATTACATCTGGAATTTTGCAAGAGTTTACACCCGAACAACAAAACACTCTTGCAAGGAGCCATTTATAAGCTCAATGTCCTAACTACCTCTAATTATGGATCACTTATAAAATAACAAGTGTCCATTTACAATAAAAGCTATTTAAACAACTTACTAGCAATTCTCCTAAATTAGAGCCTAAGATACGACACATTTGTAGAGTCATGTCTTTTACAACAATATTCTAATTCTAAATGTCTACATTTAATAATTAAATATTATAGATTAATAATTATTAATTTAAAATATTAAATTAATAATTATTTTATTCTAACTTTATAACCTATGATAATATTTTATTTTTGGATCATCTAACATAGCAGAGAGATAGGTTATTCACTTGCAAGTTGTGCTCAATTGAGCAAAGAAAATGTAATACATCTCTATTCGTCAGGGTAATGCAAGCAAACATTGGGCTTTTAGCAGATTGCTTTCCCTTTCCCTAAGAAAATTATTGTGTGCATGTTTGTTATTTCTTATTGCATGTATGAAATTGTTGTTCTAAATTGTGAATTAACTTCCACATAGCAGTAGAGTAGGTTTGTGTCTTGTGGTTTTGATTAGAACTTCGTGAGCAATTGTAAATCTACACCATAATTTCTACATGGTATCAGAGCAAGATTCACATTAGAGCAGATATTTCAAAGTTGTTTCTCAGGAGGTTCGAATTTGGAGTTCAGTGCAGCAGGATCTCTTCACAGCTGAGAAGATGACCTTCAATAGGTTGAGGCTAGAGTATGCCTTGGAAGGAACCTTTAATTTCATCACATGGAGGCGTATTGGATGACAATGGCTTGCTAGAATATATCAAGAAATCACAAGCATCTAATGCCCATAACCTTGCTTAGTAGAAGAAAGATGTAGCCAAGGCGATGAGAATAATCTTGGAGGGAGTACGAAATCACATTATCTCAAATCTAGAGGAAAAATAAATTTTGTTCGCAATGTGGAAAGCACTAACAAAATTGTTCGAGAACAGTAGTGACAACAAGAAGTTGGCACTCAAGGATAAACTTCAAAAGTATCAACATGTAGAAGAATGATGTTATTCTACAATATTTGAGCAAGTTCACACAATGTCGTGATGAACTTAGTGGGGTTGGTGTTAATGTTCCAGACGAGGACTTGGTAAGCCTAGCCTTTCTAGGCCTTCCCAAAAGTTGTCATAACTATCAAGATTTAGTGAACGGGAGGGAGAAACTACTGAATTGGGAACATTTATGGGTCGATTTGGTACAGGAGAAAATAACGCGGAATAGCAGAGATGGGACTTCATCCAAGGGCTAGGATGAACAAAACTTTACATTGGTTGGAAAGGGAAAGAAGGGAAAATGGAAGAAATATCAATCCAAACCATAATCTAGTTGTTTTCACCTACTACACATTTTTGTAATTGTGTCTAGTGGTGGCAAAAAGGGAAGCCAAAGTGCAAAAAGGCCAAAGAGGAGAGCAAATATCAGGGGCCAAAATCATGAGGAGAAAGCCAAAATCAAAAGCCTAAGTCTCAAAGCTAAAAGGAATGCCGAAATCTAAAGAGGAGTGTTTAAATTTGGGACCCGATCACATCAGAACCCTTTTAAATTCCTTCTCCAAAAGCTTCGATGAGAGGGGATTCATTATTAGATGGCACCCAATTATGGAAAACCAAAGGGACCAAGGGTGCAGAACTGGGCGAAGCACCTAAGTGTCAAAAAGGAATATCGGAGCTTAAAGGCATCAAAAGTCTTCTTAATACCTTTTTAAAAACATTCGATGAAGAGGGATTCCGATACAGACTGACACTTGGTCACAAAAATACAAAGGAAACCAATGCAAAACCAAGGACCCTAGGGACCCTTTCTCTCTCTTCAAAATTGGCCAGATGGCAGCAGATAGCTAGTTCCAAGAATCTAACAAGGCAGATTATGTCAGCATGACATTGCTGGACAAGGACATGTGGCAGGCAATTTCAAAATTTTAGAGGGCCTAAAGGGACAAATCTAGGTGACATGTGTCACCACTCAAGAGGCGCCACGTGGAGATGATGACACCAGCATGACTTCATTTCGGAGATCTGTATATTGGAGGTGAGAGAAATTAGAAATTTTTACAATTAGCTTTTGAAAATGTTCCGATGAAGAGGCCTTCGATATTATATGCCGCACGGTCATGGGAACTCCTGAGAACCAAGGGCGCAGGGTTGGGATCGAGCACCAAGAGCTATGAGCTCATCGTAAGTGCGAAATATCGTAACTCCAATGTTAATTCTTAATTTGAAAACTTTTGATTAAGAGGGCTTCCGATGTAGACTCGCACATGGTCATGAGAGATCCACAAAACCTAGAGCCAAGGGAAGATTTAACACCTAAGTGTTATGGGCCATATCGAGGATGTGAAATATCATAACTCCTATGTAAATTCTAATTTGGAAAAGTTTTGATGGTGAAGGGGCTCTGATATGTGGTGGCACTTGGTCATGACCGTCCAAAGAACCAAGGGTGAAGCATGAATTACAAAGGGAGGTAAGCCCCCAATAGGAGCCCAAAGGCTTTAGAACCCAAGTGTTGAGCCTGAGATCACGGCACCCGATCCCATGGTATAAACAGGAAGAGGGCCAATGGAAGAGTAGCTTAAAGGCATTAGATCTTTATACTTTTGGAATGTTATTTCAAATGAAGATACGAGGATAGAAGGCTCCGATATTGCAACACCTATGCATTAATCCTTTGGCCACAAGTAGTGGTCCCATGGTTGATAAGTGATAAGGGAGCTTAAACGAGAGGAGCCAAGAGAAATCAAAAATCTGTGTTTTCATAAAGTTATTTCATAAGAATTATGATATGATAAGGTTTGATACTACAATTTGGAGATAACCAAAGATGGATGGGTCAACAACTATGTTACAGAGCACCGCTAATGCAACCACAATTGATCGCTTCTAGCTCCAGAAAGGGGGAATTCAAGTAGTTAAGGGGAGAAAGCGACAGACATATTAGTCAGTAACTGCGGAGGAACACCATTGCAAAGACATGGCCTGATCAGAGGTGATCACAGGAATTGGTATGGAGACATTTTGTTGTGGCCATCATTCAATTTTCCCATGTTTCGTTATTTTGTAATTTTCGCATTTTAAAGAAGGAATCAATCTGTTATGTAATCATTTGAATATGCACACACCGAGACAGCTAGTCGATCAGACAGTTGTAACATTAGAAGATGTTTTGTAATTGTTGATTCAAAGCTTCCCCTCTGCCCATAAATAGGGGGAAGAAACTCATTTGATAGGTTCCAAACTCCTGTTCTCAAAGGTATGAAATCTGCCTTTGCAGGTATTCCGAGTTTTGTGTACAGAAAAAGAAGAAGAAGAAAGCTTCCAACTCTTGGTTCAATGGTTTGTTCATGAGGTGCTAATGCTTATACAAATGTCAATTGTGTTGGACGTATGATATGGAATCAATCTAATCCTAGTTATATAAAATATGAGGTGCAACACGAAATATCGGCAAATCCTCAAAGCACTCCTCTAATATGTCCTAGGCACTAACCCTTTCCCAACCCAGGGGTCGTCTCTAGGAGCTCATCACCAGCCAAGGGGGAAAGAAGAAAGATTTGTCCAATATTAAATGCTTCCATTGTCATGAATTCGAGCATTATGCCACAAAGTTTCCACCCAAAAAGGCAGGTAAGAAGTCCTCAAGAGTAGCAGAAGGTGAAGACTTAGCTTCACAATTCGAGCTTGACTTTACCCTTATTTCATGCATGGGCAACACAGTGATGGGGAGTATGTGGTACTTGGACTCAGGTCCCTCGTTCCACATGACAGGGTGTAGAGAGTTCTTCAGTGACCTAGAGGAGAAAGACTTGTAGATGCACATTGAGTTGGGAGATGACGGAAGGTACAATGCGACTGGGATTGGTACAATCACCTTTCAAAGGGAGTCGATCTCCCCTCCTAGGATCAAGGATGTCATGTTCATTCCAAGTCGAAAGAAAGATATCATCTCTGTTGCATTTCTAGAATACCATGGTTATGATATGATCTTCAACAAAGGAACAACATTCCTGATACACATAGCCACGGGATATGTGAAGTAGATCGGGATTTGTGTGAAGAACCTATATAAACTAGATGTGGAAGCTTGTGTTGCATTAAGCACAAAGGCGGAGAACCTGCAAAGTCGCAACGTCGGTGAACTTTGGCATAGAATACTTGGCCATTTACATCATGGTGCAGTGAACATTATGCAACAAATAACCACAGGCCTCCCCAAAGGAGCACTTGAATAGCGGGATGTACCTTTGGGAAGTACACAAAATCCACTGTCCATGATCGGGACAACAAAGCACATGAAGTTTGTGAAAGGATCCACTTTGATATCTAGGACATTTCTCGACAACTTGCACTACCAGATACAAATATTTTGTCCTTTCTATTGATAGCTTCTCACGAAGATGTTGGATCTTCTTCATGTAGAGTAAAGATGAGACATTCTCCAATTTCGTTGAATTTAAGGGATTGGTTGAGAAAGAAACCGACAAGAAGGTGAAGGCTCTCAGGAGAATTAATGGAGGTAAGTACATGTCGAATGAATTTAAAAATTTATGTGCAAAATAAGGCATTCGACGAGAGTTGACAGCACCCTACAACCCACAACAGAATGGGGTGGCTGAGAGAAAGAATCGTAGCATAGTGGGAGCAGCGAGGGCGATTTTGCATGACTAATGCCTACCTCTATGTTTATGGGCTGGGGCATGCAACACAATAGTCTATTTGGAGAACAGGAATCCTCGTCGCATTCTAGGCATGATTACATTGGAGCAAGGTTTTTTTCGAGGAAGAAGCCAAATGTGTCACACTTCAAGGTTTTTGGAGCCTTTGTTTACTGCCATATCTCCAAAGAATCAAGGAATAAGCTTGAGCCAATCACAGAATTGGGGGTATTTATGGGTTACAAAGAAACTCCCCACAACTACTTTGTGTACTTTCCATCCCTCAGAATGAAAGTGGTGCGAAGGGATGTAAAATTTGATGAGGAGAAAGCGATGCAATGCTCTCATGAGAGGGAGCTTCAAATTCCAACAAAATAGGAGATGTTAGCTCTAAAGGAGGAACCTCAAGGATGTGAGGTCCCTAAAATACTAGTGTAGCCCCCTTATTGTTATCATTATGCCCATGTAGCCCCCATATTGTTATTGTTGTGCCCCATAGAAGCTCACTATTATTATTGTTGTGCCCTTACATTATTATTGTTATGTAGGCTCTCATTATATTATGACCCCTTAGACGCCTATATATACAAAGGAGGTCTATCATCCAAGAATTGTTCATTTATGTAATGTAAAGGAGGTTTCCCACTCAAAGAGGATAACTTTTAAGTCATTGATATATCTATTTGTGAGCTGGTTGCATAACATTGGGTATCAGAGCTTTGGATTTTAGGGTTTCACTGCTTCAACGGGTCATCGCGACATTTTTGCTATAACTTTTTTCTATGAAGCTTCAGAAGCTGAAATTATGACCACATGGAGACGAAATCTTGGTGAACTTTGTGCCAGAATTTTGAATCTTGGTTTGCTATATTTCTTGAGATATGGTCCGAAGAAGTTAGGTTTTTTTCATGCTCTAGAATTCAGTCTCAGACAAGTTATCGAGGGAAAATCGTCATAACTTTGTCTTCAAACATCATATTGGAATTTCATAAAAAATGATAGAAATAGAATAGAGTGTAGTTTCTTTTGTATCAATATTGGAGCCTAACGCTGAAATAGTAACACGTGGCATTACGTACAAGTTCGCTCTACTTAAATAATCCATAATCAGGGCATTGTGGGAGATTTGACATAACATTACCTTGAAGTATCTAATTTTGGTCTAACTTTTGGCATTGGAAAGAAGACTTAGAGGGCTAGCACAACAAGGAATTTCAGGCCTTGGAGATCCGAAATTACAGAGTTAAAACCATTTAAATATCGAGCTCCTAAAAGCAAAAAAATGTGTGTACTTTTTTAAAAAATTGCATAAATTTTGTTTGAAAAATTAGTTTGAAGTGATTCCAAGGACATATTGAAGCATATATATATCAGTATTGGGTTCTAAAATTCCTCCAAAACAAAGAAAATCTACACCCACTAATCCCTCATAAATCTCTACTATAATGCATGAAGAGGAAGAATTGCAGCATGCTATATCAAAATTAAGGGACCAAGTGCAACAAATTTCGCTCTCACAAAGAGCAACCAAAGATGAACTAAAAGGGAACATGGATGGTTTAAAAGAAGAAATAAGAGGTGACATGGATGGTATAAAAGGCAACATGGAGGTTTTTAAAGTAGACATGGATGCGATGAATGGAAAGTTGGAAGGGTTGACAAAGTTGTTGCAAGAAAGGCTTCCTAGTAGTGACAAGGTAATCCATGAAAATTATGATGAGGACAACATGAATAGAATTATGATTTTAGAGATTCCAATGTGGGGTTTAAGAACCACCACATTCCAAAGATAGATATGAGGAAGTTTTATGGCAAGGATTCGATAACATGGATACTACAGATGGGACAATATTTTGATCTACATGATGTGCAACCCTCATAAATGGTACGTATTGCATCTTTATATTTAGAACCCAATCAGTTTGTATGGTATAGATGGATTTGTTATCGTAAACCACTTGTCACCTAGTTAATTTTTACGGAGGAATTGATAGCACACTATGAAGATACAAAGAGCAACACCTTCTTTAGCCAATTGATAAATCACAAACAAAAGGGTTCAATGGCGAAGCACATTGAATACTTCCAAAAATTTGAATATTAGGGTAACCAATATTCCATAGGAGCATAGGATTGATGTCTTCATAGGGACTTTAAAAGATAACATCCAACACGAGGTTTTCCTTTGGGAACCTAATTCATTGGAGAAGGCATTCAGGGTGGTAAGAAAAGTTGAAAGCAAAATTATGCAACAAGGAAGTCTATCGCTCACAACTATAAATATGAAAGTGTTGTTTCTCTTAGTCTTCCACAACCTACAAGGTTGACACCACAACAATTGGAGGAAAAATAATGCAAAAGGGCTTTGTTATAGTTGTGATAGAAAATACACTAAAGGTCATAAGTGCGCTGAGAAGAAATTATTCTACATAGATTGTGAAGAGGAGGAGGAAAAGGCACAAGAAACATCAAAAGAGGATGATATGCACCAGGAACCAACCCCAAAGAAAGAATAAATGAATCTGACCATATATTGTAATGCATTGGCAAGAATTACCACTCCTCAAACTCTCAAGATAGAAGGATATATCAAGAAGAAAAAGGCAATAGTTCTGATTGATTTGGGTAGTGTTGGGTGTGGAGCTTGATTATCTTCTTTATTCAGAGGTATCACCACATTGGACCCCAATTCGTAATGTGGAGGCAACGCCGCCCATAATATTTGTGCTGCAAAGGGAGTCCAGGGGAGCGACTACTATCTTTGGGAGCCCCCCCCTGGTGGGTAATCGAGGGTAGCGCCCCCGAAGCTAAAAATAGATGTAAAATTTCCTTGTAAAATGTTGTAATTTCGTAGTTAATCTGGTCCTTCATTAGGCGGAGATCTAACGGTAGAAGTTATGTTTAATTTAGGGTTTTTTCCCTAGAAGGCAACCCCTCGCTATATACGAGGGAATTGTATTGTGTCTATGTAGATTTGTATTCTGAGTGAGAAAAAGAGAGGATATTGTGTGAGAGCGAAGAGGGAATTACAACGGATCTGCTATAGGTTGTATCTCTTCAGTTTGCTGGATAATATAAAAGGAAGGACTGACTGTTTCTCCATGAACATAGCCCAAATTGGGTGAACCACGTATATCTGTGTCTCTCTTGTTTTATGTGCTTTATGTGTTTATATTTCTACAATATTTTATGTGTTCCATTGCTCTGTAGTATATAATTTTCTAACAGGTAGTACCCAAATTTTATTCATTATAAGATAGCCAAGGAATTGAATTGCTTCCTATATCCAACACTAGAGTGTCAAGTGATGGTTGCAAATGGAGGAACTATAAATCACTCTGGAAAGTGTCATAATATCAAGCTAATCATGGGGTAATATGTATTGAATAGTCCATTTTTTTCCATTCCAATGGGTGTTGGTGATGTTGTATTAGCAGTCCAATGGTTACAATCTTTGGGGATGATAACTTTCAATTTTCAAGAACTTTTCTTGATTTGTTTTTTGGAAGAAAAGGAAGTTGAAATAAGGGGTATTGTAGGGAAACAAGGAAAGATAATAATCTCTATTGGCATGACAAAGCTTCTAAAGAAAGAAAAAGGGGGTGTAATTACACAATTATGCTCACTATAGGTTCAAACATCGAAATCACTATTTCTCCATATCTGCAAAAAGCCTTGGACAATCATTCCAAGGTGTTTAATACTCCTAAAGGCTTCCCACCTATTCGTGACCATGATCATGTTATTCATTTCATTCCAGGAAGTGTTCCTCCAAACATTAGGCCTTACATATATCCTTATGCCCAAAAGAGTGAAATTGAACGTATGGTTGTAGAAATGCTATAGCTTGGTATAATTCAACCTAGTCAAAGTTCTTTCTCAACTCCAATAGTATTGGTGTAGAAGAAGGATGGATCATGGCATATGTTTTCAGATTATAGGGAGATCAACAAGCTCACTATTAAGGATAAATTTCCCATTCCTACCATTGAAGAATTGTGGGATGAATTACATAGAGCAATTTACTTCACCAAGCTAGACCTTTGTTCAGGATATCATCAAATTAAAATGAAGACTGAAGACATTTTGAAAACAACATTCAACACTCATGAGGGTCATTATGAATTTTTGGTCATGCCTTTTGGCCTCACTAATGCACCTTCCACATTTCAAGCTTTGATGAATTCCATTTTCAAACCCTTCCTTAGAAATTTTGTGTTAGTATTTTTTGATGATATACTAATCTATAGCAAGTCTTGGAAGGATCATGTTCAACATGTTGACATGGTGCTCAAACTATTGGAGGAGAAACAATTATATGCAAAAACCTCCAAATGTTTCTTTGGAGTACACGAGGTGGAAGATTTGGGCCATATTGTATCTCATGAGGGTGTTAAGGTAGACCTTAACAAAATGAAATCCATTAAGGAATGGAAAATCCCCACAACCATCAATCATCTTCGAGGATTTCTCTGGTTGACAGGGTATTATCGCAAGTTTGTTAAGAATTATGGGAGAACAGTGGCACCTCTAACATCATTATTGAAGAAAGATGCATTTTCTTGGACTCTAGAAGCAACGATGACCTTTGAACATCTTAAAGAGGAAATGTGCCAAGAAATGGTCTTAGCTACGTCAGACTTAACAAAATATTTTATTGTGGAATGTGATGCCTCAGGAAATGGAATTGGTGTTGTTGTTTTAATGCAAGAAGGAAGCCTGGTTTCTTTTGAAAGTCGTCCAATCAAAGGAAAGTATTTACATAAACCTATTTATGAGAAGGAAATGTTGGCAATACTACATGCACTAAAGCAATGGCGACCTTACCTAATGGGAAGACACTTCGAGGTAAAAATAGATCATGATAGTCTTAAATACTTTTTGGAACAAATATTATCGTCAGAAGAGCAGCAAAAATGGGTGACAAAGATGTTGGGTTATGACTTTGAAACCATCTACAAAAAGGGAAATGAAATGTTGTTGCATATGCACTCTCAAGAAAGGATGATGATGTGGGAAGTATTGCTTTGTGCCATTTCTATTATCCAACCTGAGTGGATAACCGAAGCAGGGGATGAATGGAAGAATGATGAAGAGGTGTGGTCACTCATTCAAAAGTTGCAACAAGATCTCAGTACATCTAATACATTGAGGTGGAAAAATGATTCATTATGGTACAAATATTGCTTAAGTCTTTGTAAGAATTCCAAAGTCAAACAGAAGATTATTTTGGAATTGCACACCTCTCCCTTAAGAGGGCACTCGGTATTTTTAAAATCTTACCATAGGGTCAAGAAGGAATTTTTTGGGATGGCCTTAAATTTGATATTCAGAAGTTTGTGGAAAAATGTTTGGTTTGCCAACAAAATAAAGTTGAGACAATTAAGACCATGAGTCTGTTACAACCTTTAGCTATTCCAAATTAGCGTTGGGAGGAGGTCTCAATGGATCTTATCATAGGTTCACCCAAGTCTAAAGGAAAGAGTGTCATCATGGTGGTAGTTGATATAATTGCCAAGTATGCACACTTTTGTGCATTATCTCATCCCTTTAAAGCCAATATAGTTGCCACTACATTTATGGAAACAATTCAAAAGCTTCATGGAAACCCAAAGATTACAGTAAGTGACATAGATCCCATTTTCACTGGAATTTTTTGGATGGAATTATTTTCTTGTCTTGGTACTCAATTAGCTCATAACTCATCTTATCATCATCAATTTGATGGGCAAACTGAGATAGTGAACAAATGTTTGGAAGGATATCTTCGTTTATTTTTATTTGATAAACAAACATAATGGGTCAAGTGGTTACCTCTAGCAGAATGGTGGTATAACACTCCCTTCCATACTGCAGCAAAAATGACCCCAGTTATGTCACTTTATGGGTATCATCCATCATCCATCACATCATCTTTAAGAGAAAATTCTAAGGTTTAAGTAGTTTAAGATCACATTGAGCATCAACAACAATTTCACCAACTCTTAAAGGATAACCTCACTCTGGTACATAATCAAATGAAACAACAGGAAGATCAGCATCGCAGTGAAAAAAGTTTTGATTTAGTTGACTAGGTATTTTTACGGCTACAACCATACAAACAAATGTCTCTACATCGAGCTGAGAAGGATAATAAATTATCACCTAAGTGCTACAAATCTTACAAGGTGTTGCATAAGATTGGTACTATGGCATACAAATTGGAGTTGCTTGCATCTTCTTGAGTACACCCAATTTTCCATCTTTCATGCTTAAATAAGGTTATTGGTGACAAGCTTCCAGTTCAAACAGTGTTTCCAAAACTTGATGAAGAAGGAAAAACCATATCTGAGCCTGAAGCAATCACAAAAACAAGAACCCGACAACTATGGAATATATCAATTTTAGAGTATATCATTAAGTGGAAGAACTTACTTGCTGAAGATTTTACATGTGAGGATGAGAATTTTATACAGAAACATCCATAACTACTCAAGCGTTGAGGAAAACACCTTTTTGAAGGAGAGGGGCATGTCAGGTCCCTATAATACTAGTGTAGTCCCCTTATTGTTATTGTTAGTGTACCCCCCTTATTGTTACTGTTGTGCCCATGTAGCCCCCATAATGTTATTGTTGTGCCCCATAGAATCCCACTATTGTTATTATTGTTCCCTTACAATATTATGTTATGTAGGCTCTAATTATATCACGACCACTTAGAATCCTATAAATACAAAGGAGGCCTTGTCATTTGTATCATCCAAGGATTGTTCATTTATGTAATGTAAACGAGGTTTCCCCCTTGAAGAGGATAATTTTTAACTTGTTGATCTATCTATTTGTGAGTTGGTTGCATAATAAAGAAGTTGTGGAGTAGCCACAAATTGAGGAGCAGAGAGTGGAGATAGCCACTCAAGCAGAAACATCCAGAGAAGGCAGAAAAAAGACCAGAGAAGCTGAGAGACTTGTGCGGGATGTGAGGGAGAATGTGGGTGCTCCTTCAAATCAACGCAAGCAAAGAAGGTAACCTAATCAATACATTGGCTACATGGATCTAATGACTGAGCTTGTAGAGACTAAGCCATCGTCGTTCAAGGAAGCAATAGAGCAACTTGTATGGGTTGATGCAATGGTGGAGGAATATGAATCCATTGTAAAGAAAAGTGTTTGGGAAGTGGTCCCAAGACCAGCAGATAAATCAATTGTGTGTTCAAATGGATCTTCAAGGTAAATCATGCAGCAGATGGAAGTATAGAAAAGTACAAGTCCAAATTTGTGGCCAAGGGGTACTCTCAAGTTGAGGGAATTGACTATGGGGAGACCTTTTATCCTGTAGCAAGGTATTCATCTATTAGATCAATTCTTGCACTGGTTGCGCAGATGGGGTCAAAGATCCACTAGATGGATGTTAAAAAAACATTCCTCAATGGAGTTATTGAGGAGGAGGTGTACATAGAGCAACCAGAAGGTTTTGAGACATTTGATCGGGAGTCTCATGTGTGCAGATTCAAGCAAGCATTGTAAAGCTCAAACAAGCACCTTGTGCTTGGTACACTAGGATCAATAGTTATCTCACCGATTTGGGCTTCACCAAAGGTGAAGTGGATGCAAACCTCTATCATATCTTGGTAGAAGGTATATTGCTTATTATTGTCCTATATGTTGATGATTTAATTTTAACTGGTGATGAACAACTAATCAGATCTTGCAAGGAGGACCTTGTAAGGGAATTTGAAATGAAAGACATGGGTCTCATGCACTGCTTCCTCAGGTTGTAAGTATGGCAAGGCGATTGTTTGCCTCTCAAGGCAAGTATGCAAATGAGATACTACAAAAAAAAATCATGGAGAGTTGCAAACCCATAGAGACACCTCTAGTGACTAATTGGAGGAAGGAGGATGCCATTTCAGGTGAGGAAGTGGATGCTACTATTTATCGATAGCTAGTGGGTTCACTCATGTATCTTGTGAACACATGAAAAAATATGTGCTAAGCAGTTAACCAATTGAGCCAAGCTATGGTTAGGCCAACCAAATTATTTTGGAAGGCAACTAAGCATGTTTTACGGTACCTTAAAGGCACTACCCAATTTGGACCATGGTACAGAAAGACATAGGGAGTGAATTTGTGCGGCTTCACAGATGTAGATTGGGTGGGGAGTCCATCAGACCGAAAGTGTACATCAAGTGGATTTTCAATGTTGGGTTCACAGTTGTTTCCTAGTACAACAGGAAGCAAATATTTGTGGCGCTCATCTCGGCAGAAGCATAATACATGGCTGCAAGTCAAGCAACTGTGAGGCGATCTGGATGAGAAAGATATTTGTTGGATTATTTAGTTAGATGATGGATCCAACTGTGATCTACTGTGATAATCAGAGTTGCATCAAGCTCTCTGAGAGTTTGGAATTTCACAATCGTATCAAGTATACATATATCTGGTATCACCATTTACGAGACTGTGTGCAGAGGTAGATAATGTTGCTACACTACATTTCGACAGAGAAACAAGATGTTGACATTTTGACAAAGGCCTTGTCAAGATGGAAGTTAGAGTTCCATAGGTGCAGGATAGGGGTGGTTGATAATCCCTTTCTTAAGTCATAGATGAATGACTTACTTAACGCAGTTGAATCCCAAAAATGATATCTAATATAATGCACTGTAAAAACCCCCAATATTTAATTCAAAAGAGTGAAGGGAACTCTCCTTGAATGGTTCATGAGGCACAATACTTGCTAAGGTTTTGCAAATGGGGTAGCAAGCTAAGTGGGCTTGAATGTGGGGAAAACTCCACAGTTAAGCACACTTGAGCCAGAGGCGATCTAGGATGGGTGACCTCCTGGGAAGTCCTGGTTACCGGGTGCAAGCCCCGGAAGTGATGATTGACACTGTGTGATTCATTTCACTAGTTTCAATCCCACTTCTTCACCCCTGTGAGCATCACCCGATGCAATGAGTGCTAAGTGGAATATTCAAAAATCATGAGAAATTAGTCAGTTACGACTACCTCTCATGGAAATGGTCATAGATGAATGACTTACTTAACGCAGTTGAATCCCAAAAATGATATCTAATATAATGCACTACGAAAACCCCCAATACTTAATTCAAAAGAGTGAAGGGAAACCTACTTGAATGGTTCATGAGGCACAATACTTGCTAAGGTTTTGCAAATGGGGTAGCAAGCTAAGTGGGCTTGATTATGGGGAAAACTCCACAGTTAAGTGCGCTTGAGCCAGAGGCGATCTGCGATGGGTGACCTCCCGGGAAGTCCTGGTTACCGGGTGTAAGCCTCGGAAGTGATGATTGACACTGTGTGATTCATTTCACTAGTTTCAATCCCACTTCTTCACCCCTGCGAGCATCACCCGATGCAATGGGTGATAAGTGGACTATTCAAAAATCATGAGAAATTAGTCAGTTACGATTACCTCTCATGGAAATGGTCATAGATGAATGACTTACTTAACACAGTTGAATCCCAAAAATGATATCTAATCCCTTTCTTGCTGAGAGGGAGTGTTGAAATTTGAGATCCATCTATATCTTTGCATAACTAGAGCAATTTTGAAGGCATTCTGGAAGGGTGGATCTCTCCTACAATCAAAGCAAATCCTGCAATAATATATCCTTGTGACATAGTTATCCTATACTCTTTGCAAGATCGATTTTGTGAAAAAGAAGAACACTGTGGCACAAGAATGAAGTCTCCAAACACAAACACACGCACACACATATATATAGATATATGTTTTCTGAAGCTCGAACAGTCAAAAGAGCTAACCTACAATTTTGGGGTATACCATTAAGAAATTTGTTCACAACATTCTTGAGTACTTGTCACGAAGACATGTTGGAATTTGTGTTCTAGAAGGCAATAGTAAGGCTCTTTGTTGAAGAAAGTAGTTATGGGCATGCATATATTTAGATACTATTCAATTTAACCCTAAGTCAGTAAGTTGACTTGTGTTAACATTGACCAAGTCCATTATGATCTATGCAAAATGGTTAGCAGAGAAAGCAAAAGGGTTACAAAATTTGAATAAATATTAATCTATGTATTTTAAGTTAGATACCAAGGAACAACAATCTATTAAAATAGATGAAAAAATGTGGTTCAAGAGGTTGTATGTAGGATCACCATTTTGTGAAAGAAATGAAATCTATTCCATCATGGGAATGGTATATCATTGCAGAAAACTCTCTTAAATTTGGGCATCACTGATGAACAAGCAGAAGAGCATAGTATGATGGAGTAGGAAAAGACAGAGAAGGATACATCGAGTTGATGCACACCTTGAAGGAAAAAAATTAAAAGCATGGCATCCGAAATTGCAGGCCACTGCAGGTACAAGGAGTAGAGAAAGAAGTATGGTAATCAAGTTGCATCCCTAGACACTCTGATATATTGATCATATGAATGTGGATGCCTAGATGAGAAGGTCATCATGAGAATTTGATTAATGAAGAACGAAGCACGTGTAGCCGAAGAAACCAATGAACCTAACAATACGAAGCCAAAGGAAGAGGATCTCAGGGATATTTTCTTCTAAAGTGACTCTATCATGATGTTTCTATATAGTTAAAGTAGGGTATGTAGTTATATTTGTATGTTGCACAACACCATGATTTTTATTGTATCTCATGGTATATAGATATTGTTCACATGTCACAATGATTATATAGCAAGTATGTAAATTCATGTTACTAATTGATTGATGAAACAGTAAGATCATTTAAGGATCCATGTTATGATGTCATGGAGTGATTTATTCTAAGAAAAAATGCCCATGATGGTATCACCATTATTTTCTTAGAAGCTTGATTGGAGGATGAGAAGAAGTTGGTAAAAGGCCAGATGACTGGTTGAGACATGGTGATGATGTTTTTCTAAAGAAGACTCTAATAATGAGTAGAGAAAGACCATGCTGATGATGACAAAGATCAAGAGAGAGCTATTGTGTTTCCAAAATATGATATGGACAAGTTTGGATACATGAAAGGCAAGAGAAAGAGGGAGCAAACATGATTTTCAACAGATAAGTCCCTGGAGTTTTCCTTCGTATCTTTCATTTCTAATTGCTTATGACTTGGATAATCTTGGGATATGGTTCATATCATGATCACTTGAAATTAGAAATACTAACTCTTTGGATAATGTGGACTCTTTAAAAGATGTGAATGTAGATATGGATTTGTGAGGTTGTATATTCCTTGATGAAATGGTTAATATTGTCTCCTTGATTGCAATGATGAATAATGATGATGCCTAACTTCTTGAGAATCATTTTCCTAATGATGACGATAATGAGATGATAACAATGATATTTTTTGTTGTTGTTGACATAAATTATTTGACTTCATGGGCCCTTGGTTGATAACATGGGCTCGTTGATGATGAGGACTTATAATGTTGTTGACTTTGTTTATGACAAATACAAAATGAGAACAAGATTGATTGGGTATAAGAAGGCTAAGAGTAAGAGGGAGCTAACACATTCTTAATAGATAAGTACCTATTTATTTGTTATATTACAATATGAATATATCGTTTATATACATCTTGTTTGGTTATATGCGTTCTTCCAAGGCCCCCTAGCAAGTATTGCAGATGGTAACTCCTTCACTTCCTATGGAAAGGATATGAGGTCAGGATAGCTCGTGTTAATGAGGAAGAAATTATTAGTTCATGACATCATCCTTTGGCATTGTACTGGTGTCTAACTATAAGAAGTTGATATGATCTTGAAGACTTTGTGCAATCAACTGAAAAAACTAATGGATTACTCAATGACACCTTGAAGACCTAAACTACAAAATTGATGAACATTAGAACTAAGTGACAAGAAGACTTGGACTCAAAGGGAGTTGACAGGATTAACATGTTGATTTGACTCTATGTTGATGACATTGGAATATTACGAAAGAAGAAATTAATTGAAGAAACTTGATTGATATATATGGGCTGTGAATTCGCGGACATCATATGTGATGAAAGACACTACAAAAAATTTTCTCCTTCCATTTCGGCTCGTTGATGTCTACTACATGAATGAAGAAAGTTAACCTTTGAAAGATGGTTGTTGGCTTGTATGTCTGTTGTTGAGCATTGTTGGTGATGAGAAGACACATGTTGTTGTGGTTCCCTATGCCCGCTTCTGTAATAAGTCCCGATCGATATCAGTAAATGATTTGATTAATGGTTCGCTTTGAAAAACCACCATGGTTATTCCAAATGTTGATATCTGCTTGAAGTTCTTGTATTGACATCATGAGGATGACAATCTTCCTAGGTGGAGTGCACCTGGTAACCTGTTGTAAGAATGGGAAATTTTGTCATCATCTCGATAGGATACACCGAGGCGTTGGAATGTTGCAGTGTTCTTTTCAGGGTAGAAATGTACCTCAAAACCAAGGTGAATGATTGTGAACATTGATCCCTAGGTATAAATGTACTAGGGAGTTTTGAGGCCTATTATGATCCATCAGGGTAGAAATGTACACGGGAGCAGGATGATTGGTCTAGGATCCAATTTTCTATCTTCCCTCAGGTGGGGTCACCTTGTAACCCATAGTGGGGTTAGGAAGATAGGTGGTATGGACTTTCCTTAGGTGTGTACTTTGTAACCTGTAGTAAGGACGAGAAGGACCAATACTCTCTAATGATTTGGACATTAGTTGACCTTTATAAGTTAAGAGTGTGGCCTCATATCACTCTATTAATATAACGTTATGTACCCTTCCTTATGGTGTGAGAGAGAATGGAAACTACCTCCCTAACTAAGCGGGAGTGTTGGAATTTGGGTATCCATGGTTGGTATTTTCATTGAGGAAGAAAATCAAATTTTTAATAATTATTTTTCCTCCTGAAGGTGTCAAGTCGGCTCCAACAGTTGATAGGTCAGTTGGGCCACTTTATGGCATCATTTCAACCCTCTAATGATGTATATATATAGGAGAATTGTTCTCCTCATTTGGGCATACAAATTTCTCATCGAAGAGCTCTGATTTAGCCACAGGAAAAGAAGGATAAGGAGGGCAGATATTTGAGGAGCTTGAATTTCTAGGAGGGCCGAAATTTCAAGGAAGTGATTTTTGGGTCTATTATTTCTCTTATTTCTCTCTCTATTTTTGGATTTATGAATTGATCTCAATTATCTCTCATAAGGAATGAAGTTTTCCTAGGTTTTCCCCTGTTGCGTTTTCTGTTGAGACTTGGTTGTAGCCAGACTTAAAATTAATCTTACTAAAGTACTTATCCCCCTTGAGTTGGTCAATAAGGTCTTCAATCTAGGAAATCAAGTATCGATTCCTTACTATGATTTTGTTTAGAGCCCAATAATCAATGCAAAGTTTCCATGTCCCATTTTCCTTTTGCATGCGTATAATTGGGCTTCCATAGGGTGAGGGACTTATTCAGATGTGCCATTTTTTGATAAACTCTTGGATATATTGCTTGATTTCCTCGTTTTCTAGAAGAGAGTGGTGATAGATTGACCCTTTGAGTAGAGGTGAATGTGGGGTCAAATTGATCGAATGTTTGACCTAATAATGTAGAGGTACCCTGGTGGGTGAGGAGAACATGTGTTTGTATTCTTCTAGGACCTTATCCGCTTGTCTCTATTGCGTGGAGGAGCCTTGTGTGGAGGCCATGGCTGTGGCCATAATATTCCCCTTACATTGAGAGTGAAACAGGAAGAAGACAAATTTCCTAGTATGGGAAATGACCTTATTGCATTGCTCAAAAGAGATCAAAGAAATGGCAGTAGGCGGGACTACCTCTGGTACCTTGTATAATTGTCTGCCCAAAGTAATAATAACACTATGATGCTTAGACTCATATACAACATGATACTTCCACAAGCATGGTTGGCCTAACATAACATCACAAACTTCAAGGGGAGAAACATCACACAATACCTCGTCCTTGAAAATATTGGTGTTGTAGGGAAAGAAACATTGTTAGTTGACACAAAGATCTCACCCTTGGTGGAGCTACTCTATGGTGGAGCACCCTTTACCCACTTTTCTGTGAGTGAAAGAGGATCTCACCTTCTACCGAATCTTCAGACTTACTTTGTTGGACCTTGGTGGTGGCAATGGTGGTAGTGGGTTTGACATGAATGATTTATTTCCCCTTGTTTAGGTCTGGATCAGAGCAAAACCTATGTCTAACTTTGAGGCTTTTAGCTCTGCTACCAATGAATACTTTGCATGACATTCATTGGTGTTCTGAATAGGGTTCTTGTGGAACTCACACCACTTTCCCACATCTTTCTTCGTCTTCCCATTACCATTCTTTGTTTATGGCATAAATGGGTTGTCCTAGGGTGGTCCACCCTAGATCTGCCCTTTGTTCTGCAATATGGGGATTCCCTTGCGCTAATTTTGCCATGAAGGATTCATAGATCCAAAGTATCACTTCTTTTGTTTAAATTTTTGCTCGATTTTGACAACATATCGATATGTTGTGCCAAGTGAGGATATGTCTAGGAACTCAACTTCTATCTGAATGTATATTTGCAGATAGCCATGATACTTGAGCACCAAATGTCACTCAAAGTCTTTGATACCTAGCTTGGTGTGCAAGGTATGAAAGATATTCGTGAACTCTCGTACTACTTAATCCCTTTCCAATTGTAGTGCAATCCATCTCATATACTAGTCTTTGTAGTTTCCAACAGGGTAATATTATTCCTTAATAACATCCCTAAAAGTATCCCAAGTGGGCGTGACTTCAAATAGTGGAGATTCCTCTATGGTCATGATCCAGGTGGATATTGGTGGCCACCCACCTATTCCACTTGAACCCCCACCATTGTTTCTTTCATTTTTTCAATTTCCTTAATTGTAGCACAATTTACTATTTTTGGCCATTTTTCGGATACTGAACTTTCGGAGTTGTTTTGAGGACCTAAACGATGTTTTTTTGGAAAACTGGCAAACATGAGTCTTTGTTTAAAGTTTGCAGTTAAAATTTATAGTCCTCAGATATATATTTCTAAAGAGTTATCGTGCGCGTCAAACGGAGATCACATGCCAAAGTTACAACCCCAGGAAGTTGATGTAACAATTTACCCCATCGGGGCCCATAGTTTTGGCACTTCATTTCCTAAGGTTATGTTTTTTTATGTTTAGGGTTTTCCATTGTTTATCAATAATAAATAGGCCTTTGAGCCTCATTGTAACACATTTCAGAGGCATGTAGCCACCACATCTCTTCTCAGAGATAAGCTACCATTGCCTGAGCTAGTTTATTTCCATTTATGTATGTAAGCATATTTCAGTTCTTTGATATTAATGAAATGAAGTTTTATTTTTGTTGCACCTCTGTGTTTATGTGTATATCTGTATTTTGTTGTGTTATTGCATATGTCTGGATCAGTGGTATCAGAGCGATCTACTCTTTCTTCGGTTTTCTTTGCATGTCCCCAACGAGGTTAGGGTATAACAACTTAGGGCTCGAACTAGTTGAACCTTTGCAAGACCAACCTCGTAAACCCCAATGGCCTCCCATGGCGGAAGAAAATAAAGATGAGGGGGTAGGAGATCCTTTCAAAATATTGCTCAAGGAAGCCCTCGAACAACAAAGGAACGCGATGATGGATAAATTTCCCCAGATCCTTTGGTGACTACCCACAGGCGACGCATCTTCATCCAGCAGCCACTCTGGAGGCGCCACTCCTTTTAAGGTACCAGTTAACTTTGACATTCCCATATTTAAAGGTATGATAGATGCAGACGCCGTAGATAGATGGTTAAATTTGTTGGAAGGATATTTTCAGTTCACGACTTTTCCAATCAGGAAAAGATTACTTTTGCACTCCTCAAAGACGCCCCACATGTCAAGGATTGGTGGGAAACCTATTGTGAACAAAAGGATGAGAGGGAATCCTTACTGTTTTTAGCCACACCCATTGGAATTCTTTTTGAGACTCCATCAAGGAACAATATTACCCTTTCAGGATTTATGAAGATAAATACATAAAGTGGACCACGCTGTGGTAGGGAAGGGACCAATATGTGCCAGAGTTCATAAATTTTTTCCATACCCTTCGCATGAAGTTGGGCCTCAATGTTTCTGAGTGGCATTTGGTACTCAAGTACCATGATTATCTACACAAGTACATCCAGGAAGAGATGGATTTCTTAGACATCTCCTTGCTTGGCGCTGCCTATCAATATGTCGTTAAGATCAAGCAGAAATTTAAACAGAAGAAGCGAGACTTTGGATCTGCGAATTTGAAGCAAGGGAAAGGTGCCCCCAATTGCAGAACAAAGGAAAAAGCTAAGGTGAGGCAGCCTAGGACAACTCGCCGAAGCCGCAAGCAAAGAAAAACACCACAAAGACAAAGAAGGACACAGGGAAATGGTGTGAGTTCCATAAGATCCCCACTCACAACACAAGTGAGTGTCGAGCAAAGCAATCATTGGTGGTCGAGTTGAAGGATTCCAAATGAGATACATGTTTCGACTCTGAGTCAAAAACTGACAAGGGGAATGACAAAGGGAAGCAGATTATTGATGTAGAGACTAGTGCCTCCATTTCCACCACCAAGATCCAGAAGGATGAGCTCGAAGATCCAGAAGAGGGGGAGAGGATCTTCCACTCACAAATGTGGGTGAAGGGTTCTCTGTTGTAGTTAATTGTCGACAACGAGAGCCAAAAGGACCTCATTTTAGCAGAGGGCATGAAGGAGTTGGGCCTGCTAACCACACCACACCTGAAACCATATACCATCAGGTGGCTTCACGAAGGGTGAGATATCTGCATCAGCTAACAATGTCGCCTTCCCTACAACATCAATCCCTTCAAAGATGAGGTATTGTGTGATGTTTCTCCTCTTGAATTTTGTGATGCATTATTAGGCCAACCATACTCGTGGAAGAGACATGTTGTGTATGAGTCTAGGCCTCACACTGTTATTATTACTTTGGGAAATAAGTTGTACAGGATACTGAAGGTAACACCGCCTACCGCCATTTCTTTGATCACTGCGAATTAATGCCGTAAGATCATTTCCCAGACTGTAGACTGAGAAATTTGTTTTCCTTATGGTTCGCCCTTAGGGAAAGAAGAATATTATGGCCACGACCTCCAGACACAGCTCCTCCGCACGACACAGCAGATTGACAAGGTTTTGTAGGAGTACAGGGACATCTTCACCTCACCCACAGGGGCACCTCTATGCTGTTAGGTCAAGAACTCCATTGATCTGTTCCCGGGCGCGTCGCTACCCAATGGACCGATCTATCGACGCTCTGTTCTGGAGAACGATGAAATCAAGAGGCAGATTAAGGAGATATTGAAGAAAGGGAACACCATGCCAAGTTCAACACCCTATGGGAGCCTAATCGTGTTGGTACAAAATAAGGATGGGACCTGAAGACTCTATATTGACTGTCGAGCGTTGAACAAGATCACTGTCCAGAATAGGTCTCCAATCCCACAGATTAATGACCTTCTGGACCATCTCAAGGGGGCCAAGTATTTAAGCAAGATTGAATTGAAGTCTGGTTATCACTAGGTACCAATTGAACCCTCTGATGTGTGGAAGACTACCTTCAAATCCAAGGAAGGCCTTTTCGAATGGCTGGTCATGCCTTTCGTGTTGACGAATGCCCCCACAACCTTCATGAGGCTGATGGATGACATCTTGTGACCCTTCACCAACTTGTTTGTTTTGGTGTATTTGGATGGCATTCTGATCCTTAGCCATAGTTGGGAAGAACACCTCCACGATATTCGACAGCTCCTCCAAACCCTGTGGAAACACAAGTTGTGTGTCAATTTGGAGAAATGCACTTTTGGTATGACCCAAGTTCAATATCTAGGGTACATCGTTAATGAGCAGGGTGTGCATGTGGACCCAACCAAGATATAAGTCATTCAGGATTGGCTAGAACCAACCACTCTAACAGAGCTCCACAACTTTCTGGGTCTTGTCAACTTCTACTGCAGGTTTGTGTTGGGTTTCTCTCATATCACTTGGAGTTTGAGTCAAGTCACCAAGGGAGGAGTGAAAGAAAATTTATTTTGGTTTAAATTCAAACAAAATACATTTGTCAAGTTGAAGTATCACCTCTGCTTTTGACCATTGCTCGCATTACTAGACCTACAACAACCATTTGAGATCGAGACAGTTGCCTCCGAGTATGCTATTGGTGCAGTTCTTACTCAGCAGGGGCATCGAGTGACATATCAAAGTGAGACACTTTCAAACACAATCCGAAAGTATCCTACCTATGACAAAGATATGTAATCCATTGTGTAGGCCTGCCGACAACGGAATCGTTACATTATGGGGAAAGAAATAGTCATCCACTCAGATCACTGACCCTGTAGTTCATAGAGGCACAGGGGAAGTTGTAGAACGATCACCATAAAAAATGGTCCACATACATGCAACAATTCCATTTCAACATTAAGTACAAGAAGTGCAACACCAACAATGTCGCAGAATGCCTCAACCGACCATCGCTTATGGCGCTAATCACTGTGCTCGACTCTTGTGGGCACGAGACTGCGGGGTGGCCGCATATTTACAAGAGCGATCCAGAATTCGACAACACATACCAGACACCCCTGGAAGGAAAGAAAGTTCCAAATTTTCACCTCCAGGATGCACTATTATGCCACCTGGGATACCTCTATTCCTTCAAGCGAGCGTTCCAAGATTATTTGAGAGGCGCACTATAGTCGGGTTGCTGGACATTTCGGGGTAAAGAAAACAATGTCACTACTGCAAAAGTATTTTTATTAGCCGAACCTTTGATAGGATGTTGGGGAAGTAGATCAGATCGTGCACTTCCTATGCCATTGCCAAACTTACCATCAAGAAGCAAGGCCTATATATCCCTCTTCCTACTCGTAGTCGACCTTGGGAATCCATCTCCATGGATTACATGTCGGGCCTTCCTTCTACTAAGCATGGAAACCACTTGGTTTTCGTGGTCGTTGACAAATTCTCTAAGATGGCCATTCTGGCAGCTCGCAAGAAGAGTATCACAACAGAAGCCACTGCTAAGCCCTTCATTGAACGAGTGTGGGTACACTTTGGGATCCCATGGTACATTATCTCAGATTGAGACAACAAGTTCCTAAGTGCATTTTGGTAAAGTTTCTAGTCGATGTTGGATACCAAGCTCACTAAGTACATGACGTTCCACCCCCAAACTGGTGGCCAAACAGAGGTCGTCAACATGATGATCGTACACATTATATGCATGTACAACTCGAAGTATCCACGCACATGGGATGAAAGCTTACCTCATGTACAACACAACTACATTAGAGCTCTCCATAGCTCAACTAGCCATAACCCCTTTCAGGTGGGATTGGGATTCCAACCATTATTTCCCATTGATGTGGCCATACCATTTGCAGCTATTCGGGAAGATTCAGTTCATGTCCAGTCCGAAGCTGACATGGCTAACAACTTGATTGAGAACATTTAGCACATTCTCCAATAGGTCCATGAAATATTGGACAGAACCCAATGTTAAGTACAAGCAGTGACATGATCAACATCGGGTGCCACACAAGTTCCAGGTGGGCGACAAAGTTTGGCTACATCTGTAGAAGGAACGCCTCGTTGTGCCCCACCGCAAGCTTCACCCTCTTCGATATGGTCCATACACCATCACCAAGGCTGTAGGGTACAATTCCTTCAAGCTCAACATTCCATCGTTCCTTGGCCTGCACCCAATATTCAATATGGACCGCCTTCGACCATATTTTCCACCATTACTAGACACATCTGACATTGCAGAACAATTCACACCAACAGAGTTAAACCCAGACTGCATGGAACAAGCCACAACTGATCAAATCATGGACACGTAGATCAAGAACACTCAGCTAACAGAGGATCCAGCTATATGGAGTTTTCAAAGCAAGCCAACTCCTTTACTAGGGCAAGTGGTTCACCAAGGACCAAGTTCAACAAAAGTTTCCCCATCTCATGGAGGCACTCAATGCAATGGGGACCATTTCTTCCTAAGGGGGGAGGAATGATCTAAGTGGATATTGGTGGCCACCCATCTATTCCACTTGTACCCCCGCCATTTCTTTTAGTTTTTAAGTTTCCTTGATTGTAGCACAATTTACTATTTTGGGCAGTTTTTCGGGTCCTGAACTTTTGGAGTTGTTTTGAGGCCCTAAACAACGTTTTTTTGGAAAATGGGAAATAATGAGTGTTTTCCTAACATTTGTAGTCAAAATTTATTGTCCTTAGATAGATATTTATAACGGGGTATCGTGCGCATCAAATGAAGATCACATGCCAAAGTTACGACCCTGGGAAGTTGATGTACCAATTTACCCCAACGGGGCCCATAGTTTTGGTGCTTCATATCCTAGGGTTAGGTTTTTGGATGTTTAGGGTTTTCAATTATTTCTTAATAATAAATAGGCCTTTGAGCTTCATTGTAACACATTTTAGAGGCATGTAGCCACCACATCTCTTCTTAGAGATAAGTTACTATCGCTCAAGCTAGTTTATTTCCATTTTTTCATGTAAGCATATTTAAGTTCTTTGATAATATTGAAATGAAGTTTTGTTTCCGTTGCACCTCTGTGTTTATGTGTATATCTGTATCTTGTTGCGTTCCTGCATAAGTCTGGATAGTAAGTTTCCCACCAATCCTTGGCATGGCAGGTGGCCTTAAGGACTGCAAAGGTAATCTTTTCTCTATCATAAAAATTGTGGACAAAAAAAAACCTTTTAGTAGATTTAACCAATTTTCTAGAGCATATGCATATATATGACCTTCAAGTATAGGAATATCAAAATTAAGTTGCTTGGGAAATTGGTTAAGTCAAGGATTTTCATTTAATGATCGCCAGTATGACTGGGGTTTAATGGCTTGCATGATAGGCAGGGAGGTGGAATATGGGCTTCCTGAATGGAGGAAAAGCCCATACCCCCTTTGTCTTTCTCATGGGCCACGTTATGTGGTCAACATGCAAGAGTTCCAAGGGGGTCAGTAGGGAAGAAAAGAGCCAACGAGAAAGAAGCAAGGGTATTATTCACATGCGCTGGGGGACAACATGGTGATGTGTGAAGAGGAAATACACACATGGATCAAGTGTGGTGTAATTATGGAAAAGTTCACATACATGGGTAGTTTGCTATGGTGTTGTATGTTAGGTTAAGCATACAAGAAGTTTTAAGTAAACTTGTGGAATAGAGGAGGACGTTGCGCCACACTTTGGCGTTGGACTAGAAGCACATTGAGAAGCATGGTTGAGGAAGGAAATAGATGAAGAGGCTATTATTTTGGAATCTTTCAAGGTGGAGTAGGTGAAACATGATGAAATTTGGACACCTAATTTATAGAGGGAAGGCTCTGTGTTTTAATGATATCTGCAGGATTGGAAGATGGACATCAATGTGCTCTGGATTCTTGGTGAAGAGGTGGAAGCAATGGGGGATATAATCCTGAACAAGGTGGTAGAGGCTAGATATTCTATGGATTCCTATGTGTGATATTGATTAGAATCAATGTTTATTCCCTTGAGCATTTACTCCTCAGACTTTTGATCTGGCTAGGGGGTGGTCAATTGCAAGAAAGATTATAGTGCAGTTGGCCTACGGTTGGGTGGAGAGTGGAAGTCTCTCCCTCAATTTCCAGCCATTAAGATATACATATAAGTATACTCACTTATATTTTGTTGCATTATGAATGTGAAATGATGTTGTTATGGATAATAAAAATGGTTTTATCAACATTGCTTTGTAGGAATGGTCTTATTACTGGTCATCCTTAATGAGATGTAATTGTGACTATTCTCATGGTTTAATTGTTAATGTTGCATTACAGAACCAATTTATAATGTGTGAATCTTATTTTTGGCATCGCCAAGGTTATTTTATGATTTGCATTTGTTGACTGCATTTATGTTGCATCACATGTTTTATCATTAGGTTGATGGTGTTTTGTTATTCCTAGCTGGGGTGTGGTGTGTTGTTATTGTTCTTATGTTAAAATTGGTAACTAGGGCCAAATTCCACTTTTGACAAATCATTTGGTGGAGTTAATTATTGTATTGATTTCCTCTTTTTGAGAGGACCAACATTGACCTAAGGATCACTAATTTTGGTCAAGGAGAAACATGTTTTTGAAGTGAAGCCCACACATGTGCAAATTCTCAAGGTCGTCCACATCATCATGTAGGCTCATGAAGCCCAATGGAGATGCCTTTTGACCCTCAACGATTTGTATAAATAAGGATGACCTCAAATCTCATTTGGCACCTCATCAACTGACATATCCTTCTCTCTCCTCATTTGATTGTTTTGTACAACTATTGGGCAAGTAATTTTTCTCACACTTGTGGCAGAAAGGAGAATGAAAACTACAAGGCCGAAAATCTGAAGTTTTATGTAGTTTGACCAGGGTTTGACCAACGTTGAATTTGTATTCTTGGGCAGTTTTTTACTTTGATATTTTGGGATAATATTTGTCTCAGCACGCCGCATTTATTGGCACAAAAACCAAGGTAATATGGGCACTTTGATCTACGTTGAGTGCAAGCTTGTTTGACCACAGGGTTTACTTTAGTTGACCAAATTTGACTATAGATTTTTTGATTGTTTTGGATTGACTTTGACCAACAAGAGAGGCTAGGTTATTCTCTCCTTTGACCGAGCTGTTTTGGGGAAGTTTGAACAAACTTTGACTTTCTATTTAGGGCTGATTTGAATGCTATTGACTCAGGGCAGAATTACAGATTTGACAGGGTTGTTTTGGACAATGATTTGACAAGTCAATTTTCACTTTGACTTTGTATTATTGTACTCTCTCTCTGCTGAATATTTGATACAGTAATAAGAATAATTGATCAAAGGGTTTCCCCATCTTGGGGTTTTTCCTCGGCATTCACCAAATCCCGATGTTCTCTTACCTTGGCTTGTCTTCTGCAATTATTGTTTATGTTCTATCTACAATTACTGTGAATGTGAATGGTTAGTGTGATTGCTATTGGAAATTAAATTTGAAATCGTCATTTGGCTAACTAAAGGACATTAAGGTAATTGTTGGAAGCATAGTGTTAGAAAACTAGAAAGGCATAAATATTTTCTTTATATTGATAATTACTTGTGATATTCTTATGTTCCTCTTTTATGTTTTAGTTCCCCAAGCAATTACCAAAACAATAACACAAATATCACAGAGACCAGATGCACGTGGACATCCAGGGAAAAACCCCTATCTAGGGGAAAGCCCATTCAACAACTCTTCCTTAACGATTTCCCGGGATGATCCAAGACTCTTGACCTAGACACAAACTTCCTCCATACTAAGTCAACCCTTTCTTCCTTCTATAGATGATAACCCTTTCAACAATAACTTTGATCCAACAGCTATCCCAACAAAAATTTTGATCCAATAGTTAGCTTCATCCTTCCAACAAATATCGTAGTAAATTCACATGAGTGAGAGAGATACAAACCCAAAAAAATTTGATATTTCCTTCTTCCAACAACTTCACACTTTTTCTGCTCTTCTTTTCTTAGATATCGAACTTGTGTGAGAGTGTGCTCCAAATGAATTCAAACTGCTCCAATATATAGGCTTCTAGTGAGGTCTTACCCTGTTTGAGGCTGACTTGATCTCTTTGAGGCCAATGTGGTGTGGAGGTGACAAATGACTTATTTGACTCAATAATAAATCTTTTTACATGATTCAAAAGCCCAAGAAGGGTCTCTTTAAATGGACAATGACTTTAATGACTCAGTATAAATTCGAGAATTCCTCAACGGGGAATTTTTTCTAAAACTTGATGACCCAAGCATGAATCCCATGCTTTAATAAGTAATATTAATAATAACAAAAAATTATTTTTATTTCTTTTGACAAAAACATTTCATTATGACTCAAATACAATTTATGAAGATCTAACCTAGTTACATTGTTCAACACTTCCTCTTAACTAGGGAGGTATTCAAGTCCATGGAATATCTCAAAACACATGAACCATGAAGATTTTAGGCACTTATGGTGCCACAAAATAGATTCTTGAGCAACGTAATATATCCGAGTGGGAGAAAGATGGAATAAATATTTCATCCTCTCTAGGTACCATTAGGCTTACTTGCTAACCATCCACCCATGGATCTAGGTGTGTAATACAAGTTCATAGCTCTATGACCAACGCCATCCTCCCTACTTTGGGATCTAGACATCAACATATATGCCAATTATATGTCCTCCCATGAATTTTACACATGCAATGTCTCAACACATCAAATATCTCTAACCTCAAGCATGTTTTTCAAAAAATTCAAGAGATTTACTTGAACAGTCACAACCCCAATTAGTAACAACTTTTCAAATACTCATGAGTAAACACAAACCTTCAGGATCTTCTGACTTCTTGATGCTCCCACATGATTCATCACAGTAGGACTTCGAGGCTTCTCAAACAAATCTTGACAAAGGTTTCCTCAATCATTCAAATTCCTTTACTACTTCATATACAACAACCGAATCCAGCTTTCCTTATTTTAGTAGCACCTCAATATGCATTCTCTAATTTATTCAAGGTATCCATCATGACTATAATATTCCCCCCCCCCCCCCCCCCCTCAACTCGGGAGATATACTCTTTTCTTTGTCCAGGTCCCCTCTTAACTTAGGGAGATCAACTTCTTTTTTATGACATCAGAGAATCTTTCATGGCTTTCATCCTTCTTGATCATCATCATTCATATAACTTCCTTCATCATGATTTATCAACCAAATCAACTTTACTTACGAATATCTTATGTAGCTTGAAGATTATGTACCTGCACAACTTAGATAGAAAGTACAACCAAATACATATAGAAGCATGAAGTTAACCATATCAGAATTATACAATAATGGAAGCATTAGAATTTAGACATTAAATACCTGAACTTAGTTAAGTTCACAAACAACAAGAGGCACATACTTTTATACTTCAACGTCTTGTTAGGGTTTTGTCATAAACCCTAGAATTCATCATTAAAACTTCGAGCAACTTTATCAGGATAACAATCTTCATTATATCTAGGTTTTCAATATTTCTTCCAGAGATATGACATACTCTACTAAAATATATTGCAAATCCTAGAAGCAATTCAAACAAGTACACTCACGATTCATCTAACAACTTATAATTCATATGTTAGATTTCTACTAAGATTTAATGCAAACCCTAGATTCCATACACGAGACACTAAAATCAATCACAACACAATCTAAGGATTCAACGATATGATCAAATTCTATTCAGATTTGTTGTAAACCCTAGATTTTATCATCACAATGGAGAAACTATCACCATAGCCTAGAATATCAAACTTCAACTAGGGCTTAGTTACAAATCCTAGAATTTACATACTATCAACAATTAGGTTAGCACATATCCATATCTAGGATTTCATAATCATGCAAAAACATATAACAACAACATCCATTAGGTAAACCCAAGACACAAATATCAATACATTTAAATTAATACATATAACAATCTAAATCAGAATAGGGTTTTGATCATATAGACAAACATTTACCTAAACATTCATTCATAGGAGCTAATTCTCGATACATAAGGGGTTTACTCATAAACCCTAATTTACCAAAAACTCAAGGTCTAGGGGTACTTTACCATAAAACCTAGAGGACTATAACAATATTAAAACTCCAAACATGACATTCACCATCAAAACCCCAAACATAAAAAATATAGTATTTTCTAGATTCCATCAGTAACCCTAAGACTAGGGTTTTGATATTAGCATACCCTTAGGTTAGGGTTTTATAGAAAACCTATTAGGGTTCCACAAACATGTTAATGAGGGTACATTCAATCTAATGATTAATCTCCCAAACAAGAATCTATATGATTCAAAGGTCCTAGACATAACACTTGTTAGTAATGTAAAGCAGATTTCTTAGAGAATGAATGAATATACCTTTATCATGAAGATAAACAAAACTTATATTCTAAGACATACCTTTGAGTTTAGACAAACCTTATAAGACATCAATTTAAATAGAACTTATTTGTCTTGTGAGGTCTTCTTCATGGCGCTTTGAGCATGTCAACAAGTTTTTCCTAAACAAGGAAAATATAAAAGAAATGTGATTAACATCTAGTGTAAACACATATAGATAGAAAAGGAAAACAAAATATAAAATAGTACAATGAGTAAGATACTTATCTTTGGAAAATGGTGAGGGATCCCTCTTAATCCAATCTTGAGGGATACCTATAATCAAAACAGTTCAATGATATCTTTCCAAAGAATATTAAACCTATAAGTGCTAAAATACAAAACAATTCAAAAACTTAGAGTAGAGGGACTTAGTAGTATAATTCCTTTATTTCTGATTCTTTGGTCTTGTGCTTCTTTGGAGATCCTTCTTTGGAAACATTTGCATGATCCCTATTTCTCTTTCTATTTCTCAAATTCGCATGAAAATTGCTTTCTTGTGACAATTGTAGCATTCAATTTTGGATAGATCTATCTCCCTTCTAGGCCCTTTAGAGTTCTTGAATGATCCTTTGTTCTTGTGATGAGCGGAATAGGCATTTGAAACTTTCTCCTCTTCATTCTTTTTGTTGCTTACTAGCGAGATTCTTATTTCTTCCTAATTGCATGCATTCCATAGTTGTTCGAACGTAGGAGTTTCCTTCCAAATGTTGAGCCCTGATGAGAAGGCACTCCATGATGTTGGTAATCTTATAAGTGCAGTGATTACAAGCTCCCGTTTTGGTACTATCTCATCAATTTCCCGGAGTTCATCTCTTAATATAGCTATTCTAACAAAGAAGGATGCCACAATGTCCTCTTTTGTCATCTTTATAGATCTTAGTTCATTCCTAAGGTTTGCTATTTGACCAAGATTCTTGATAGTGAATAATTTGGATAATGCCTCATACATCTCTTAATAATAATATATGTTGGATATATATGGAATGAGGTTATCCTTTATTCCATTCACCATTAGTGTCATGGCCAATATTTCTGTTTCCCTGAATTTTTCCTTTTCTGCATCGCTTGACTCATTTGTAGGCTTCTTCACCTTTCCTTTGACTAGATTCAAAACTTTATTCTTCTCAAGGATGAGATCTATCCTCTTCTTCCATGCCCTGTAGTTGGATGCTCCTTCTAATTTGTTTTCCCCCATTGAGTTAGACATTGTCCTTGAAGATGGTAGACTTGACTTCTTATATGATCCTTTCGATGACCCTTATTCAAACTTCTTATTCTCCTTTTAATAGATCTTTAAGTTGCTTTTTCCTTTCTTCTTCACCTTAGCTCTGATACCATGTTAGAAAATCAGAAAGGCGGAAATATTTTATTTATATTGATAATTACTTGTGATATTCTTATGTTTTCTTGTGTTCCTCTTTTATCTTTTAGTTCATCAAGCAATTACAAAAAAAATATCACAAATATCACAGACACCAGATGTAGGCGGATAGCCAAGGAAAAACCCCTATCTAAGGGAAAACCCAATCAACAACTCTTCCTTAATAATTTTATGAGATGATCCAAGGATCTTGACTTAGACACTTATTTCCTCCACACCAAGACAACCCTTTCTTCCTTCTGTAGATGATAACCCTTTTAACAATAACTTCAACTTAGCAGCAACAACTTGTAGCAACAACGAAACTTCAATCTAATAGAACTTCGACCCAATAATATCCCAACAACAAATTCGATCTAGCAGTTAGCCCAACAACAACTTCGTTCCAACAATTAGCATAGCAACAACTTCGATCCAAAAGTTAGCTTCATCCTTGCAACAAATATCCCAGTAAATTCACATGAGTAAGAGAGAGACAAACCCAAAAACTTCGATCTTTCCTTCTTCCAACAACTTCACACTTTTTCTGCTCTTCTTTTCTTAGATATAGAATTTGTGTGAGAGTGTGCTCCAAATGAATTTAAACTGCTCCAATATATAGGCTTCTGGTGAGGTCGAATTACCCTGTTTGAGGCCGACTTGGTGTGGAGGTGACAAATGAATTACTTGACTCAATAATAAATATTTTTACATGATTCAAAAGCCCAAGAAGGGTATCTTTAAATGGACAATGACTCTAATGACTCATTATAAATCCTATAAGTCCTCAATGGGGACTTTGACCTAAAACATTATGACCCAAGCATGAAACCCATGCTTTAATAAGTCATATTATTATTAATAAAAATTTCTTTTTCTTTCTTTTGATAAATACATTTCATTATGACTCAAATACAATTCAAGAAGACCGAACTTAGTTACATTCTTCAACACATAGAACATACCATTGCTAACTAAAATTAACATGGGATCAAAGCCTAGGTGAAGACAAATCCCAAACAAAAGAGAAAACAATCAATGAGAGATTTGTTGGAAAAATATTATTGAACAACTCTCAATGGCCTCTGCATATTACTTCAAGACTGAGCACAAGCTCAATGACAAATCTAACTATCATGCCTGGAAGATGACTTTGGAACTGACTTTGGAAGAGCATGAAGTATTGGACTATGTGCAAGGAAAAGTGGTGGAGCCTCCTTTAAATGCGCTGGTTGCTGCTAAAATGAAGTATAGAAAAGGTGAGGCCAAAGTAAAGAAATTTTTTATGGACTCCATTCAAAAGCATTTGGCTACCTATATTTTTGATTTGGGAACTTCTAAAGAAATATATTATAAGTTGGTTTGGATGTTCAAAGTGAACAATGAAAATCAAATTCTTTTTCTCTAGAAAAAGTTGAAGGATATCAAGATGGATAAAGGGGAGCTATCCAATATTAGTTTCACGAGAATAACATAAATGCAGAATGGCCTACTATATATTGGAGAAGTTATTGCTGATAGGGAGCTCACTCTCATTGCACTTGGAGGTCTTTCAAGACCATGGGATGTGTTTACCACCACCATTCTCAATAATGACATGATACCTGGTTTTAATGAGTTATTGGCTAGATGCACTCAAGAGGAGACTAGGATGATGGAAAGAGATAAGCCCTCCAATGGAAATGAGTTTACTTCCTTCTATGCTCATGCAAAAGGGAGGATAATGCTGGTCCAAAGAAGGGATCCAAAGAAGGAAGAAAAGGAATGTGCTATAATTGCAATAGGTTCAACCACTATGCTAGAGAGCGTCCTCACAAGAAGAATTCTCCAAGGGATGATGACAACAACAACCAAAACAATTTCAAAGGCAATGGTAATCAAAGGAACAACATGTTCAATAACAAAGGAAATAGGAATGCTCTCGCTGCTCGAAATGGAAATGATCGGCCTCCTAAAAGGACAAAAAATGCTAGGTATGATGAAAGTAATGTTGTATAAAAACAAGATGAGTTTCATCTTATTTCCTCTCTCTCTACTGCCTCTCCTTTGAATACTTTGGATCATTGGTTGATTGGTAGTGGAGCCTCAAGGCACTTCACTGGATACAAGGGGGCCCTCTCAAATTTGGTTGGAAAGAAAATTAATTTAAATATCATACTTGGGGATAATGCCACCTACCCTGTGAAAGGGATAGGTACTACCACTCTTCACTTGAATCAAGGTCAAACCATTCATCTACAAGAAGTGTTGTATGTGCTCGATTTGAAGAAGAACTTGGTGTCTATTTCTGTGATGGAATATAAAGGCTTCAAGGTAGCACTCATTGATGGAAAGGTACATATTTTGCACAAAAACCCTAAAGATGCATTGGATTTTGGGTTGATGGTCTCTATCAAGTTGGTGGAAGTCCTTTGGGAGCTTTGGCAAGTGATACTTCTCTTCAATGTGAATTATGGCATTGAAGATTTTCTCACTTACATTACAAAGCCTTACCTGGGTTAAGAAAGATGTTCACAGGTATGCTCGAGTTTAACATGAACCATGAAGGAGTTTGTCAGGGTTATGCAGGTGGGAAACATACAAAGCGACCATTCCCTTCTAGGTAAAGCAAGACAACTGTTATTCTTCAATTGGTCCATTCTGACATGTTTTGTATTGTGCTCATAACTTCATTAGGAGGATACCTATACTATGCAATCTTTGTGGATGAATTCTCACATAAAACATGGATCTATTTCTTGAAGAGGAAGGATAAAATGTTCAAATGGTTCCCTTCTTTTTAAAGCATTGGTGGAAAATCAAACAGGGAAGAAGATCAAGATGTTGAGGACCGACAATGGAACCGAATACGAATCAAATGAATTTAATTACTTTAGCAGAGAGACTGGCATTAAGAGGGAGAAAAATGTTCGATACACTCTTGAGCATAATGGTGTCGCTGAAAGGAAGAATAAAACAATTATGGAAGCCACTCGTTCCATGGTTTATGATCAAGGTCTACCAAAGTTCTTATGGGGAGAAGCTGCCAACACTGCCGTATATGTTCAAAATAGGAGCCCACATCAAGCTTTGGATTTCAAGACACCTGAGGAAGTTTTCACTGGTAAGAAAACTAACGTTTCTCATTTTAGAATATTTGGATGTCCATTATACTTTCATGTGCCTAAAGAGAAAAGGAATAAGTTGGAAGCTTCCAAGAAGAAAGGTATATTCATCGGATATAATGAAAATTCAAATGCATATAGGATCTATGTACCTGGTCAAAGAGATGTGGAAGTAAGTCGTGATGTTACCTTTCATGAACACATTACCCTTGGGAAAGCCAGATACCTCCCCATTCCAAGGAAGAACGATGATGATGTTGCCGAAAAACAAGATGAACCTCCGATAAATGAGCCTATTACCAATGTCAATGGTTCGACGGATACTATTGATCCACCTAATGATGCATCTACCTCAAGAAGCAAACCTATATGGTTCAAAGACACTCTCGAAGATACTGAAAGACATACTTTTTATGCAGAATCTATGGCTGCAGACAAAAGTATCTTCCTGAGGCTTGGTGGAATGACATAGAACAACAAAAAGACAAAGGGACTAATGTTTTCCTTAAAATAAATAGATAACGGGATGAATCCTACTTGGAATTTGTCGTATGCTTCACTAATTCCTTGGCTTGAATGCTCCAATCCTAGCTCCAATCGCTATTATTAGAACTTGAACAATCGGATAACACAAGCCAATGATCCACAAAATATATGTAGCATCATCTAATCACTTTATTCAATAGTTCAACACGGTATTGAAATATATGAAACCATAACATCATATATAGGGAAACAAAGGACTTTTTGCATTAATAGAAATGGAGTTACAACCAAAAATATGTGTTCTTGTATAAGAGCTCCTCCAAGTTGACTTGTCCTTTCCTTGTCACAAAGTGCACCTCTAATCACCTTAATGCATGGAAAGATATCTCTCATAACAACATCATAAGGTAGAATCACTCTCCAAAAGCCAACCACAACCAACCCCTTGCCTATGGATGGTAAGTAAATATGTAGGTGAAGGAGGTAGTTCATGAATTCTTATCCTTTTACCAATCTGGGCTTGAGATCCACTCTTGATGGGAGGATGAGCTCAAGGGATAAGGGATGAAAACTCCAAGGTAGGATAGGAAGGGATTAAATACTTTTATCTAAGGTAAATGGTTACAACAGATCTTGGAAGCTTTTGGAAGAGGATGCTTCAAGATTCTTTCTCTTTTTCTTGAATTTATAGAATCAACGCACCCCCAACACTGAGCAACCTACTGGTGATCAACGCAGGTGTAGAGTAGAGCAACCTAATAGTCAACGCTGGCCAGAAGGAGACCAGGGTGCATTGCTCCTTAAAATGACTGAAATAAGGTGCTTTCAGGTAGAAACTACAGGAATAGAAAGAGTCATGCTTAGGTATTTGTGTAAGGATGATGAAAAGGAGGTCAAAAGATGCTGGTTGATCCAGTTGAAGGTGTATTGACAAGATGTGACAAAATAGCCTATAACAGATTGCCCCCTAAAGTTCAAAGTCAGAAATGATAGCTGATGACTCAAGTGCTTTACCTTGTGACAAATCGAGATCAATAACAACCAAGGAGATCATGACTTGTTACAATACATTTACATCATGACATATTTGTTGAGGGAGGCATAGCCATACTCAACACATAAGCTAACATTACATGTACAATGATCAAAATACACATCCACAGATGATTGGGGGTGGACCCGTGACTAGATGAATGTTTGTATGATCATAGCCATCATACATTGTGATCTTGTGTTACTCCTGAAATCACAAACCGGATGGATGAAACTAGATCCGGGGTCTTCTATCTCATTCACACGACCAACCAATATACAGGTCTATCCATGTGAATCAATGAACTGGAGTCGAACATTTTAGACACCATCTGATTACTGACCAATGATGTAAGTTGTTAACAGATGCGAGAGAAACCACCAATGATGTTAATGGATCTCAAGGTACTCTAGTACATTCCGTATGGTGTGAATTAATAAGTTGATGTCGAACACCACACATAATATTTTGGTTGAAGGCATGTTGTAACTCGTATTACTTTTCTTCATGTATTCAATATATATCTCTCTATATATATGTACTAAAAAAATAAAAATAAAAAAATCAAGTTAAGGTTTTGGTTTAGGATCTTGATTAATTTTTAATGGTGGATTAAGCAACGTTGATTAAGTTGTAATGAGACTTAACATTAAGCAGATTTCGGTGGGTCCCCATTCACCAAAGTTGACAGAGGTTAAATGTCATTTGATTGGTCAAGCGCGATGGAAAGTACAGGAGTGGCCCAGGGGATGGCGCAAACCAGACAACACTACATGCACGATGGTTAGCCCACCATGTGCCTCCGTAGAGACTTTCAGAGATCTCCGTTGACCACATATCGAAGATGTATAAGCATTATGGGGGGACTCCATTGGATTTGCTTTGTACAGGAGTATGCCCTCGCAATACATCGACAAGTGAGTGTGGTTCTATAATCTAACCATTCTTTCACTACCTCGTCACTGTATTATCATTGTTATTCCTCCGCCACCTCACCAACCATGTCATCCGTCACTTCATCCATCTTGTCACCACTTCATTGATTCATACACCCCACATATGCATTTATTTCTGTTTTCCTTCCTGTTTTTCCATTCTTCCCATAAATCTTATTACTCTTGCTCATTTCATTTATCATTGTTCCTTGCTCTACTTCCATGGATTGGGATTGTACAAATCATAGCTCCAGTCAGCATCAATTATTCTAATCAGGTATTTTTACGTCATCTCTTGTATCCTAGCTGTCAAAATGTCTGAGAAAACCATTCTAATATGGTCCTCTTCTCATATTCCATTAATGGACACCGAAAGGGATGTCTTTGACCCAATTTTCTCTATAGACTTCATAGAATTTCACCAGCATGTCCTACTCAACCAAGCAGAGTCTCATGTGTGTGTTGTTGCTGTTAGGTCTGGTGTTTTAGCTGCAATGATTCCTCAAATTCCTAGAATTCGTCTGTTGGCTAGTCTTTGCGCTATATCCACAAAAATGTTTTGTCATGAACAAACTGGGGGGAAATATCTTCTGAGTGTCTTTCATTGTGATTCAACAGGCATTGTGTTTTCCTTCTTCGAACTCCTATACTTCTTTCTTAGAGGAAATCTTGTTGTCTACCTTTCAAAACCTATCTGGGTCAAATTATGCTCAATTAAATTTCTTTTTAATGTCCACTGGGAAGCATTTGCCTTTGGAACCCACTCATTTCCCTTTGGATACTTTTGCTGAGGAGGTCAAACCTATTCTGCAAATTATGGCCAAGATTTTGGGAAGAGAAGGCACAACTGTCACTTACAAAGCTATCTTGGTAATGTTTATTTTGATGATGAATCCTGAGATAGTTTTTGACATGCTTTCTGGGAAAATATGGTCAACTCTCAATTAACGTATCTTTCCCTCACTAGATGTTTCAAATTTCCCTCTTTGGTTACTTGTCTCTTTTTATATACTCATGTTGAAAGATTATGCACCTGGGATTAAATATTATGGATCCTCATAAGAATAAACAGTTAGTGGTGTTCTGGACAGATGTTATAAGAAGTAATTTCAATTATGAGGGGTTGATGTATTTCTCTACTTCTTTTCTATTAGTTGCCTATTCAATTATAAACAATTCCCCTTCTCCTTTTTTACTACCAAAGGCTCAATATTTTCTTCAACTCAGTAAATATGTCAAAGTAGGTGATTGGTTATTACTTGAGTATTATGCAGAAATCAGATTATATGGAGCAAAAATTGCCCCATACAGTCTCCACACATTTGTGCCCATGAGATTATTTTCATTAGAATTTATTAGGCAAAGTTTGAATGTTGATCAAGTACATTTTGTTCCAGCAAAGAAAGGGAATTTATTTAAATTGCTAAGGACAATTGGGCCTTTTATTGTAAATAATAGGCAAGCCATAGGAGAAGTATAAAAAATTCTTGAAAGTATGAAGTTGTAGCTGGGTGAGAAATGGGCATATGACCCTCACCATATTATTTCAAATAGAAGAGTGGAGAATGCCTATGCTCCCTATGTACATGAGCCTTGACTAGATGTCGAGAAGCTAGCAAATGGAGGAAAAACCAATGTGTTAGGAGGGATGGAGGTTGAAACTCCCCATCCAAGTGAAAATAATTTGAAAAGAGGTAGTGAAGATGTTATTGATTTGGAAGAAGAAGCAGATAAAGGCTCTAATAGGATTAAGTTATCTGAGGGGGGCAGTTCTTTAGTATCAGTAGGTTTCAATTTAAGTTGGGGGAATTTATTTGCACACCTTCTTCCCTTGTCCCAGAAGAGTCTGCTCAAAGTTCTGTTCCATTTATAAAATAATTGTATTTGCAGATTGAAGAAAGGAACAAAAAAGTCAAAGAAAGCATGGAGTCCCAATTAGAAGCTCATTCCATATCAGATTATCATATTAGATTACTTTCTACCTTGGACCTAGAGAGAAATCAATTAAATCTATCTTTGTCTCACCCCTCTACTTTGATTGTCTCTTCATCATCAGGTTTCAAGACTGTAAACCTGACAGTAGATACTAGAAAGATTCCACTGCCTAACAAAATTAATTTACATAGGTAGACTGGAGAGTTAATATATAGTGATTTGAACAAAACTTCCTTGGCTGCTAGCAAAGCTGAAGCTTTGTTAGAGAAGGTGGTTAATCAACTAAAACTAGAAAAAAGCAAATTCTAGAGCTTTGACCACTCAAAACGAGGAGTTGAAGAAATTGATTGTTAAGATTGGTGTGAACCCAGAAGATAGAAGTGTTGTTCAAAAAATTTTGCAGGGAGATGAAACAAAGATTCAAGTGCTCAGAAAGAAATTGAAGTTGCCTTCTATGGAACATCCTATGGCTTCAGAAGTAGCATAGGTGGAAAAAGAAAAGGAAACTTTGACTAATGAGCTCTTACAAAGAAATGATGAAATTTCCAAGCTGAAAGAGATGAATTTTGTTTTACAACAAAAAATTGACTCTCATGTTTGTACTATCCTAGTACAACCAGATTCTGAAGACCCAGCTGAAAAATTAACCAGAGTAATGACTGAGCTGCAAATATATGAAAATGAAATGAAGAAGGTTCAGAGAAATTATGATAATGCTTTGAAAATTATAAAATCCACTGAAAGGGAGTTGGCTATGTCCAAGGAAAATACTTTGAAGTATAGAAATGACTTTCAGACTGCTTCACAAGAAATCAAAGAACTGAAGGAAAAAGTGAAGGGAAATATGTCCCTTATTCAAGCAAGAGAGATTATATGGAATGATATAATTCATACTGTAAGGAATATTTGGGAATCCTTGTCTATAGTTGTAGAGGAGAAAACCATTGTTAGAGACTTGGAAAATTTAATTACTGCCAGCAAGCAAAAGTTACAACAACGAGCTCAATTTTCTAAGAAAATGATTGATTTCCTTAACTCAAGATCTTCATAGCAGTTAAGGGAATTAGGAGTTGAAGACAGAACTAAGTATGTCTTGGAAATTAATAAAATGATTATGAAGAACTTGTACAGGAAAACAACAGAGACAAAATTGTCAGAAGTTAAGGAGGTTGTAATGAAATTCAACACTGATTTTGATAAGAGGACTAGAGTAAGTTTAACTTCATTTTTTCCAAGGAAAAAAACGGTAACTTTTTATTAAAGAAATAATGAAAAGTTACACTAGCAGATGCATTGAAGCATTCCGTAAGCTGCCACAAGGGCTCGAGTGCTTTCGCACCCCACGCAACGTTAGAAGACTAACGTGCACAAAGAATAAGAAAAGAGAAGAGAGGAGAGAGAAAGAAAGAGGCAAAAAACTGAATTCCGGCTGTGAGTAAGACTCACGCTTCAAGTTTTTCTCCCCTTTTTCTTTTCGACCTTGCGCCACTCTCCTTGAGTGGGCTCGATCGAAGCAATGACTAACTGTGTTTCTGCATTCTGTGGGCCTGTTTCTTTGTCTGAGTCTGAGGTATCTGAGTGGTGATGCCGTTTGATGCCTCCCATGCTTGGATCCACGCTTGTCATCTCTGCCTTGTTGTCTGATGTGGTTCCCTTTTGATTCTCCATTTCTTGAGGTACCTCGGTCTTCTCTGCGGGGATCTCTTCCTCCTCTGCTTCTGATTCTTCGTCCTCTGAATCTGGGGTTGAAAATTGCCATCCTTTCCTCTACTTCCCTTTCTGCTTCTTTTTACTGTTTACTTTCTTGGCTTCAGGACATGAGCTTTGCAAGTGTCATGTCTGCCTACAGAGCCTACATCTGAAAGCGGTGTTTTTGTAATCTAGTACTTGCAACCAGTTTTGTTGTTTGTAGATCAGCCTTATATTGTCCGACAACCCTTTACTTAAATCTACTTCCACACAAATACGTGCGAAAGTGTAGATCCTTTCATCAATCCTTTCCAGGTCTGTTTTGATATATTTCCCTATGCTGTTCCCAATGCCTTCCAAAACTCGTTCATTCCAAAAGTGCAGAGGAAGATTGTATAGTCTGACCCAGACCGACACTTTGGATACAGTCATGTTGTTTGGATCAAAATCTGGAAACCATGGGGTCATAAACAGCCCCGATGTTCCCCAAAACCATGGCCCAGCACTGATGACTGTATCTCTGACTTCCTTGGATGTAAATCTTACTATAAAAAACCCCTTTGAACATAGATGAATATCACATTCCATGGTCCAGCTGGTGAAGATCCAATGGAATATATCCAAAGGTTTAGGCCAAAAGCTGTTGAAACGGCAAATTAGAGCTTGCGTTTCATAGGACTTAACGAAATCATCAAGCCCTGTAGAATCTAAATTTAGGGCTGGGGTTTGCCCTGACTGATCTACTATGTATGGCCTGGGTATGTGCCCGCCTTGATCTGGAGAAGACCCTAAATCTCTGCTGCCCTGTAAAATGTTTTTGTAGGATAAGCCTCCCTTGGGTTGGTGCTGGGATGCTGTTTTTTTCCCCTTGTCTCCCCCTGAGGAGCTTGGCTATCCCTGAGGTAGAGCCCCTCCTCTCAATCTAAAGTTTAAAGTAATGATTGATCCTGGCCCAATCTCATAGCTTTCCATCGATCTACAGTCCTAGAGAGACCGCCTACCACTGACCAGATGTTGGATCTGAATTGGGTATCCCATTTCTGCCCATATTTGCTGTTTCAGCTGCAAGGAGGTGCTTCCTGCATGAACCCACACTAAACGAGTTTTCCCCTGAGGGGGTTTAATCAGAATCTGAAAACAAGTAGTTGTAACTTCCAGATCTGGCCCCGTTTTTGTTCGTTTTTCCTTGTGCATGTCTAGATCTACAAAGACTCTGCCCGATCTATGATTGGTGCCTTCGATCTGCTGCCTGGAATCAAGCTGTACTCGGATATAGGCTAGATCGTGTAGATCCAAGCCGAATCTACAATGTTTGGGCCCATGCGTTGAAGGAGAGAACGGATCTGCATCATGCAGTCCCCCCCTGCCGTTTCTCCGTGCGTTCTGGGTTTGGCGAGACCTGGCCTCTAGACGCCATACGGCACGAAAGCTTCTTTGTTCAAAAACGCCGTTTGGGACCTCGATCTTCCACAAGAAGAAACCCTCCTCGCATATCCACGCAAAAAGGTGAGCTTCCGTTGATGCCCTCGCCTCACGGTCTCGTTGAAAACTTGTATTTCGTTCCCAGTCCAGGATCGCATGATTTCTTGTGACAGAGAACCCCACAGATGCGTAGCCGCGCGGTTCTGGGAGTATTTGAGGCGTTTGTCTGCGGGAGACAGGCCATTTCTCTGTAGGCACTTGCAGTAAAGAAAACCTTCCAGCAGCGTTCACCGTCACCCCAAACCCTGGATCGCCTTCGGCCCCTGTGGCAGGCTTGGGAACCGATGCAGCAGCAACCAGAGCTCTGCTCGAGCAAACCCTAACCATCGCCATTTTCCTCCTCACTCTTTTTCTTGGTCACTCTGAAAGTGATGTTATGTTTCCATCCTTAAGTTTACCTTCATGTTGGGATTAGCAGGGGAATTTATTTCCTTGGGAAACCTATGAGACCTTGCTGGTAGAGGCCAAAAGCAAAATCTATTCTACATATGAGAGAACAATAGTACTTAAGGGTGAAACAATTGTGAATTACTTTCATAGCGATTTTCAACTATTGTGGTTAATGAGAACCCTCTTTGTTGACAAGCCAACATATAGTAGGATCACAAATTTTAGAATGGCACATACTAGGTTTGTCAAGAGTCCAAGTTCAGACACAAATGTTTGGAAAAAATGCAAAGAATGGATGTCACCAACAACAACAAGTGCAGAAGCTGGACCCTCAACTGCACCAGAGTCCCAGCTTACTCAGTGAACCGATGCCACCTGTCATGCAACAATCTTTTATGAATATTTATGAAATGGTGTATTTATGTTTTCTTCTATTTAATAATGTAATGTTTGAAAGAACAAGTAATTTCAAAGTAGTTTAGGAGGTTAACATTTTTTGATAGTTGATAGTTTCATAATTGTCCCTTTTTGAAATTTTGTATAGAAATCAATTTAGAAGGAGAAGTGAGGGTTTCAAGTTTTGGACCTTAGAGGTAGAAATTACTTGTATTCTCAATCTTCTTGGTGATTTAAATAAATACTTCAAAGTGATTCCATACACTTGTTGAGTATGATATGTGTTTCTTGTTTACTGTTATCATTTCATCTTAATGTTTTTCTTCTATAGAAGAGAGTAATGAAGCTGCTAACCTTTTGCTTTACAAAAATTTGACTCATGTGAATTAAAGTTAAAAGAACCTTAATTATGCACTTCTCTTTTCTGTATTTCATTCCATGTTAAACTACATATTTCTTCTAAAGTCAAAGATAAAATATTTTGCATTAAGCAGCATGTTGTTTAAAGACTTTCATCATCTTTTTCTCACTACACAACCATTTAAATCATATATAACATTAGAAGACCACTTTGAAAGATTGCTTTTCCCATATAAGATTAAGAAACATTGTTTATATAATTAAATTTTATGGGGTTTTAAAAATGGGACAACAAATTAATTTCCTCACAATCCTTAATGAATGTCTTGGGCACTGACCTCTCCTCAGCCAGAGGTTGTCTTCCAAGGTACAATAAGGCCAATAATGAAAACCTATCACTGAGAGCGAGGAAACTTGTCATTGATGTATGCAAGCACCAAGGTACCAAGAGATGTTTCTAAGTCAACTTCCTGGATAATGAGTTGATGTCGACAAGAGGCGACCCATTCCAAGAGGGTCTTGATGTATCCCCCATCAACGACATGAAACATGTATGATGATTTGAGTCAAAATGATCAGAATAACATTGATACAGAACTAGACTAGGAAAGGCAAACATGGAATGAAGGCTTAAGAGTATTGTAGAAGAAACTAACTGAATGACTTCTCTTGAATACAACGACGACACTGAAATGGAGTTGGAAAAATTGAACCAAAACCAAAAGTGGAGGCTTTAAAAGAGTATGATAAACCAAAATACAAGCATGTTTCCCAAACCAATAGCCATGGAGATGAAGTGGAAGAGTGTCGTGTTCAATAGCGACTCGTTTCCATTAACAAATGGAGTACCCTGTTTTCCAAATTTCCCCAACCATACTTCTCAATACCTCTTTATTTTTTAACAAGCTTGAGGAGGATAACATATGATTGATTTGTAAGTTCATCCTTAGGATGAATCCCTCTGATAATATTTAAATAACCCAAAGAAGGGGTGGTTCGGTCTCGTCATGAACGATGAGTCCATTGTTGTTTTATGTTTTTACGAGTCCAACGAAGGTATATATAGACATCTTTTTCATGTTTAGAGAGTTTAAAAAAGAGGTGAAAAAGAAAACTCCAAATGTTACTTTTCATAGATAGTCTCTTAAGTCTGAAAAGGCAAAAAAAAATACTTAGGAGAACCTATTAGCCATGTTCGACTAAGGTATTTCTTTTTCGTAAGTAGTCTATCTTAGTCGGGAAAATGGTTAAACTTATATTGAGTAGACGTCTTTTCATTTACTTTAACGAGTTCGAAAAGACGAGTGCTCAACAATCTTTTCATATTTTGGGAGTCTGAAAAGAGCTGAAAGAGGACTCCTTGTGGAGGAAAGAGTGGTATCAAAGGTAGAAACTGGTTCCAATCATGATGGAATTGCTCAAAACACACAAAGGTCAAGAGGCTCGCTAATAAGACCACTCATCGCAGTTGTTCCTCAGGAAAGGGTAAAACAACCAAGTGAAAATGTATGATCGACCAAATAACTAGTGATGATGGAAAGAGAGAACCAAGGCTCATCTAGAAAAAACAACCTGATAAAAATGGAAGTAATGAGATGTAGGATGAAAATGAAAATGGTTTCATTTTTTCACAAGCTTGAAACATGGGAAAATATGCTTGAAATTGGTTTCATTTTTACACAAGCTTGAAACATGGGAAACTATGCTTGAAATAGTTTTGCATGCCCCCAAGATAATGACTCAATTCAAGGTACATGCCCCCCAAGCTTCATTTCATTCACCTAAGTAAACTACCAATTACTAACAGGTGGATGAAATGAAGGTTCATATATGAGATCAAGTGAAATATTCGACTGGGAATTTACGAGATCTAATCAAAGACTCGAATTAGAAGGGGATCTGTTTCATTTTTTTATGAGCTTGACACAGGAAAATAACTATGCTCAAGGGAGCTTCTTTCATTTTTTAACGAGCTTGACACAATAAAAGGAACTGCCCTCTGGACCTTTTCTCATTTTTTAAGGAGCTTGTCACAAGAAAAGGAACTCTGCTCCATGACCTTGTTTCATTTTTTAAGGAGCTTGACACGAGAAAATGAACTTTTCTCTAAAGAACCTTGATTCATTTTTTAACGAGCTTGACACAAGACAAAGAACTCTTCTCAAAACACACAAAGGTCAAGAGGCTGGCTAATAATACCATTCATCACAATTGCTCCTCGGGAAAGGGTAAAACAACTAAGTGAAAGCGTATGATCGACCAAGCAGCTAGTGACGATGGAAAGAGAGAACCAACGCTCATTTGGAAAAAACAATCTGATAAAAATGGCAATCACGAGATGTAGGATGAAAATGAGAATGGTCTATAACAATACTGCTCCAAGAGGTACATTTTGCGAAAGTAAGAAGCCGAACAGGTATCAAGGGTATTTGGCTATAATAAGTACTATTGTTCAAGCTGAACCATGCATGTTCGAAGAAGCCATAAATGATTTGTTATTGAATTTTAGTTTTATTGTGCTAATTTTAACTTCTGATTTATAAACAAATCCTTGTCAATTGCTTCAAGTGCATAGGTTCCCTTAAGGTGTTTGTGAATCAAAACAAGTAAATTTATATCAAGTTTTATGTTAGATTCATGAGCAGAATAGCATGAAATACAAGTGTTTAATAACGACAAGTAAATGTATATCAAACCATCAAGAAAAACACTTAACACAATGTTTTGATAAAGGAGTTCACCCCTCCTGGGCTACATCTCCTTGGTCTAGCTTCCATGGCTTGGGCCTCTGTATTTTCTCAAAATGGAAAAAATTACAGTTTACAATGCTCTACAGCTCCTGAAACCTGCTTTAATGGACTCAGAGCATCCAAAAACTCCAAAGATGACTCTCCAAGCTCTGCAATTGGACTACAACTGATCTAGGCTTGACCTCCTCTCCCGGTGGCCCTAGGCTTCCTAAAATTAAACGTGGAAAAATCACATATAGAAGTGCCTCTCTGCCTTTGTAACATGTTCCATTGTATTCAGAATGCTCAAATTAGCTAGGAACACCTTTTCCTAAGCTCAATTTGGTCGAATTTTTCCCAAGTTATGGTCAAGAACAGTTTCTCCTAGTAAACCTCCACTAAAAATGGAGTTAGCACCAAATTCGGAGGTCCGCCGAAATCTCCACCAAAGTAAATGTGAGTTTAATTAATGTTAAGTGTGCTTAAGTAACCACTAAACATTATTAGCGCCAATCCATGGTTTTATTAACCGTTAACCCTGACGGTCTCGCGATGGTGGTCACATGTCGGCATTAACTGTGCAGTTATGTTTCCGCCGGTTATGGTAACTGTTAGTTGTTACCATTGGAGGGGTATTCACATGTCACATTAAATGTCACGCTGGCCGCCAGTTTTACTGACCACAACCGTAGTCGTTACCATCAGAGGAGAGGTCACATGGTGGCAGATAATGCCACGACTACGGTAAGCAGTTTGTGTTGTTGCGCTGTCCGCTAGTTCTACTAACTACTAGCCATTACCGCCTGTGGTTTGGGTGGTGTTAACATGGGAGGGCTGGCCCTCCTAACCTCCAACCATAACCACATTATAATTCAAATATGTGCGGTGAATGTTAACTATTAAGTTGTAATGTTGTGGTGTAGTGGTAATGCGATGTGGTTGTTTGGTGCAGGCCCTGGGTTCGACCCACCGGCCTACCACAAAATTTTTTCATATTGCGCGTCGAGCCGACCTTTGGGGAGGGACATGTGGCGACCTTCGGGCTTGCCACTTGTCCCCTCCTCATGGGTCTACCATTAACCAATAAAATCTTGCCAACGAACCAATTTGATAACCAACCACAACTTGACATTTATCATAACCTGATTGAGCATTGATAAATGTTGACCCTACCCAATCACCTACCATGTCAGTAGTATGGACTACTGACTATGCAGTGACTACCTTTTTTTTCAAAAATTTATTCTGTTTGGTAGAGCGGTGAGCGGGCTCTATCTTCCTCATACGAACTCCGTTTTGAATGAAACGAATTGCATTGGGATCGTTCTGCCAAGATGGACATGGTCATTTAGGTTTCAAATGATTCTAAGCACTTTGAATTTTGAGCTAATTTTTGCCCCTAATCCAGATTTCGATCACTCCTTCCCACTGACAGGATTTTTGACCCACAAAACATGGTTATCTGATGAGAGATGAATAATCTTCTTCTTACCAAGTTCTATCAACTAATTCTACTTGGAAAAATCTCCATGACAATCACTTGGGTTCACTGACATGCCTTGCCTTGCAAATGGCTTAGTACTTCAATCAATGTTCTCCTTTTCCAACACTTGCTGGAAGCTTGCTGATTAAACAACCTACTGTGGCAAAGCGATCCCTCAGTGCTTGGAAAGCTGATTGATGGCCTTCCCATTGAGAATCATGTTCCTTCTTTGCAACACATGCATTTGATGCAAGCTTCTCCATGGAAACCACTTTTCTAAGTGAAGCTCATTTGAGTGAATTACAACAATGAGCTCTAATATCAGTAATAATAAGAAAATAAATGACCATTCTTTTACCTCCACGGTTCCAAATTCCACATCTGGAAGAATGCATTTGCCATCTCTTTCGCTTCTTGGCATCAACACATCAAATGACATTTTTGTCCACTTTCGCTTCTTGATTCCATCATTCTCCAGTATTAACATGCTGCTCATTTCATGGTTTGAGAATGAAGGCTAATCATGAGCCTCTTGCTCAAGCATGGACCTTCCAAAATCCTGCAACATCTTGTCACAAGAAACACCTTTCACGGTTAATGGTGTTTGAAAAACACTCATGCAAGAACATAATTTGACAACCTCTTCTTTTTGCTTCTTCAAAGCAACAAATGTCACATCATGTGAACATCGCCATGTACTGTTACATCATGGTGTATAAAATATCGACTAAAGACTAATCGACAAAACATGCTTCTTCAAACAACTGAGTTTCAAGTCAAGAAAAATTATGTACAACAACTTGATGATTTACAACAAGAATTCCACATTCTCATGAAACAATTCGTTACATCTCCCTTTCATCTTTGGAGACAAAATCAACTCTTCCAAGTTGATATAACATACATGTAACAATCAGTTGACCACACAAGCCGGCACTCATGCATGTGAAAATGATCAACATTCTCAAGTTGATCAGGTGCTCAGGACCAAGTGTCGTAAAATGGTCAAAAATTAAAGTGCTAAGAACTGGTTTGAACCTGAACGACTGGATAGAGCTCGTCTTCCTGATTCTGGCACCACAAATGGTTCGAAAAATGGTCTCCGTATGAGGAAGTTATGCCAAAAACAAAATCGTCCAATGACTCTTAATTTTTGAATTTTTCAAAAAAAAAGAAAAGAGAAAGGATATTCTTAGAAATATTCCTTTTGGGGCAACCAATGGCAGGGAGCCACGTGGCAAGCCCGGAGGCCGCCATGTGGCCCAGGGTGACATTATCATTATGGGTGCATATGTTCAAAATTTTGGTCGGGTTGAGGTTTGAACACACGACCTAAATTATACCAACCCCGCACTTTACCAATAGACCATGCAAGCGGAACCTGTTTATGGCGTGGTACATAAAAGTTTATAGGCTTTGAAATAGGTTGGAGTGGGACCCGAAGGGGGCCAGCCCCTAAGCGCCAGCCCCCTGTTACACGACCGTAGCCCAAGAACCATGCGCTAGTCATTAAACTGCTAGCGTTAAAGCTTCAACGGTCACCGCTTTGTATTATTTCACGTGATCACATAACCATTGAACGCGGAGGCAAACGACAGTTAACCCGGAGTTTGGGGCACGCAATCCTACGCGCTAACCTCCGCCCCACAAACCCGCTCACACGTAACAGTTCACGCCTGGTTAACGCGCGGTTAGACTGGCGGATTTTTGGCAGAGCATCAAATTTGGGCGGTCCCGCCATAATTGGCGGAGCTAACTGAACTTCCACTATAGTTCGCTGGAGGGTTTCTAGGACCAGCTGGCAGTTGGGAGTAAATGGCCATAACTTTGGCTAGGAAAGTCCTTTTTGGATGAATTTTGCGGTGCCGGAATCAGGAAGACGAGCTCTATCCAGTCGTTCAGGTTCAAACTAGTTCTGGGCACTTTCATTTTTGACCATTTTACGACACTTGGTCCTGAGCTCCTGATCACAAGTTGACAACATACATGTTAACAAAGAAATCAACCAACACAAGTCAATCACTCATGCATGTTCAAGCACAATGAAACTATTAAAAATTCCATTGTTCACACACACAAACTCTCATGCATGTATAACAATTCTCAACTCTTTCACAAGTACAATCACAAGTACAAGAATCCCAATGGCATGTACGAGTACTTAAAGAGTTGAAATGACCAAATTTGCTGCAATAAAGTGAGTCAACATACTCCACGTTCCAACACCTTCCTGGAGTAAACATGCAAGTTTAAGAATGCAACATGCATGAAAATTTGTAGTTGAAAATTGTCATCTTTGCTCCACCTAAGTGAGTCAACATAACTCTTACTTTTCCAACATCTTGCTTCATGTAATATGCAACATAATTTCAGGGGAAAAGAAATGACCAAATTACAAGGAAATGCATCAATAAGGAAATGCAAATAATAGGAAATGCATCCCTAAGGCAAGATTTGCATCAATTATGAAAATAAATCCAAGGCCTTATTTGGTTAAGAAATCCAACCATCTCTTTCCAAACCATTTCAATGGCGCTTCTTTCAGCTGCACTTCATCATGTGTATCATCATGACCCACATCAATTATGGAATCCTCTTTTCCATCTTTGCCAAAATCTCTCTCCACCTTCTTCAACTGTCGTGGATGACTTGTTGGATGAAAAGTCCAACACTTGTCTACAAGATGACCCCGCTTATGACAATGAGTGCAAAATAATTGCAACTTCTTTTCAGCATAGCCTCCATTATCTAATGGAGCTTTGGCTTTCTGTCTCTTTTGTTTTGAAAGTTTTCTGTGTATGGCTATCCTCTTCCAACACCTCGAAACAGTATGGTTATTCAAACCACAAAAAAACATTTAAAATATCTCCAAATCTTATGTGAAGAGCTACCATGTTTATCATAATCAAAAGAAATTTGATTAAAGGAAGATTTATACCTTGCACATTCACCTTAGTCACCTTCTTGAGGAGGTGAACTTAATGAGGTAGCGGCTCTCTTCGGAATACTGACAATGGTTTCAATGACCTTAGAGCTTTCAACATCCCCTTGTTTTCCATTTCCACTAGTTGCATGCTTATGATCATCTTCTTGCAAAGTGGGTATAAAACTTTTGCATTCCTCATGAACACAAACTTCACAAGCTTGAGGTAATGAACATGTACAGAAATTCCTTCTTGGAACACCTTCATGTGCCTCCTTATCTTTGGAGCATTCTCCATCATGTTTTCCATAACCAAGACCCAAATACCTAGGCCTTTCCTCAACAACAATTGGCTCAACTATGCCTTGTGCATGTTCGCCTAACCCTTTACCTTCATAGCCCATCTCCATCAATAATTTGGACCCTATTCCTCTAGTGTGTCTTTCAAAAGCACCAAAACATTCATTTTGAGGGGAAATTGAAGATAAATTTGAATTGCATAACTCATGTTCTTGCACATACTTGGCTAGGGTTTCCGTGGCATCATGGAGTTGAATCTCCATCTCATGCATCTTTTCAAGAAGCTCTTGCTTCTCCTCCTTCATGGCCATCAAATTCTCTTAAAGAATAGTGTTCTCCTTCCTATATTCATACATCTCTTGCACCATATCGCTCATGACGATAAGCTCTTGCAACATCTCTTCAACAAAGAATATTTCTAAGGAATAGGAATTAGAAAGATCACTTGTTGAAGTTGCCATCACAATTGTAATGCATCAAAAGCTTCACAAATATGCAACCATTAACACCCTAATTGCACAAAAACTCAAGCAATCAAGCAAATAACCTTTGCTCTGATACCAACTTGATCTGTTATTGAATGTTAGTTTTGATGTGCTAATTTCAACTTCAGATTTATACACAAATGCTTGTCAGTTACTTCATGTGCATAGGTTCCCTTAAGGTGTTTGTGAATCAAAACAAGTAAATTTATATCAAGTTTTATGTTAGAATCATGAGCAGAATAGCATGAAAGACAAGTGCTGAACAAAAACAAGTAAATGTACAACAAACCATCAAGAAAAACACTTAACACAATGTTTTGATAAAGGAGTTCACCCCTCTTGGGCTACATCTCCTTGGTACAGCTTCCATGGCTTAGGCCTCTATATTTGCTCAAAATGGAAAAAAGTACAGTTTACAATGCTCTACAACTCCTGAAACATGCTTTAATGGACTCAGAGCATCCAAAAACCCCAAATATGACTCTCCAAGCTCTATAATTGGACTACAGCTAATCTAGGCTTGACTTCCTCTCCTGGTGGCCCTAGTCTTCCTAAAACTTCAATGTGGAAAAATCACATACAAAAGTGCCTCTCTGCCTCTGCAACATGTTCCATTGTATTCAGAATGCTCAAATTAGTGAGGAACACCTTTTCCTGAGCTCAATTTGGTCGAATTTTTCCCAAGTTATGGTAAAAAATAGTTTCTCCTAGTAAACCTCCACTAAAACTGGAGGAACTCCAGTTAAATCCACTAAAACTGGAGTTAGTGCCAAATTAGGAGCTCCGCCAAAATCTCTGCCATACTAACTGTGAGTTTTAATTAATGTTAAGTGCACTTAATTAACGACTAAACATGATTAGCGTTAATCCACGGTTCTACTAACCATTAACCCAAGCGGTCTCGCAATGGTGGTCACATGTCGGCCATAACTGTGCAGTTATGTTGCCGCCGGTTATGGTAACCATTAGTTGTTATCGTTGGAGGGGTGTTCACATGTCGCATTAAATTTCACGTTGGTCACCGGTTTTACTGACCGCAACCGTAGCCGTTACTATCGGAGGAGAGGTCACATGGTGGCGGATAATGCCATGGTTATAGTAAGAGGTTTGTGTTGTTGTGCTGTCTGTCGGTTCTACTGACTGGTAGCTGTTACCTCTTGTGGTTTGGGTGGTGTTCACATGGGAGGGCTGTCCCTCCTAAACCCAACCATAACCATGTTATCATTCAAATATGCACGATGAATGTTAGTTGTTAAGTTGAAATGTTGTGGTGTAGTGGTAACATGTTGTGGTTGTTCGGTGCAGGTCCCGGGTTCGACCCCCCGATCTACCAATTTTTTTTTTCATACTACGCACCGAGCCGACCTTTGGGGAGGGACACGTGGCGGCCTTTGGGCTTTCCACTTGTCCCCTCCTCATTGGTCCACCATTAACCAATAAAAAATTGCCAACACACCAACCTGATAACCAACCACAACTCTACTCTTGTCATAACCTGATTGAGCGTTGGCCGACGTTGACCCTAACTAGTCACCTACCACGTCAGTAGTACAGACTGCTGACTAGGTAGTGACTACCTTTTTTTTTTCAAAAATTTCTTTTGTTTGGTAGAGCGATCAACGAGCTCTATCTTCCACATACGAACTCCATTTTGAACGAAGCGAGTTGCGTTGGGATCATTTTGCCGAGAAAAATGTGGTCGTTCAGGTTTTGAATGATTTCGAGCACTTTGAGTTTTGAGCTAATTTTTTCCCCTAATCTAGATTCTGACCAGTAAAACACCAGGTATGGAAGGATGCGATGAATGAGGAACATGAATCGATCATGAATAATGATGTCTAGGATGTGGTTCCTATAACTAAGTACAAGTCCGTGGTCACCTCAAAATGGATTTACAAAATTAAACATGGAGGTAATGGGAGTGTTGAAAAATTCAAGGTCCAATTCGTAGCTCATGGCTTCTCTCAAAAGGAAGGAGTGGACTATGACGAAATATTTGCACTGGTTTCTCGATACACCACTTTCTAATACATTATTTATCTTGCTTCAAATAAAGGATGGAACCTACATCAAATGGATGTTAAAACTTCTTTCTTGCATGGCTAGCTTAAGGAGGAAGTCTACTTGGAACAACCGCAGGGGTTTGAAGTATGAGATAGGAGGATTCACGTCTACTAGTGGACGAAATCCCTCTATGGGTTGAGTCAAGCCCTTAGTGCTTGGTACGAAAGGATTGTCAATTATCTTATGAAGCTGGGATTTACAAGGAGCTATGCTAATCCAAACCTATACTTCAAAGTTGAAAAGGACATGCCTCTTATTTTGGTCCTTTATGTTGATGATCTCCTTCTGACTGGTGAAGACCCTCTCGTTTATCAATGCAATTGGGATTTGACTTCTGACTTTGAGATGAAGGACCTTGGACTGATGCATTACTTCCTAGGCCCAGAAGTATGGCAAAATCTAGGCGAGATTTTCCTTTCTCAAGGAAAATACATTGTGAAGTTGCTAAAGAGATGCAGGATGGTGGAATGCAAGTTTGTGTCTAATCCGATGGAACTCAACTTCAAAAAGTTACGTGGAAGTTTTACTGGGCCCAAACTGGAAAATCCTTATGAATATAGACAACTTGTGGGGGTCTTGATGTTCTTGGTAAACTCCTGACCGGATATATGCTTCGCTATGCATACTTTGAGTCAATTTATGGTTGAGCCTCATCACATACATTGGATTGATGCTAAGAATCTATTGAGATATCTTCGTGGCAAAATCAATTATGAGATGAGATACACTACATGGAATTTGAGGCTACATAGATATTCTAATGCTGACTGGGCTGGAAGTGTGGTGGATAAAAAGAACATGTCAGGATGTTGCTTCTCATTGAGATATGATTTGATTTCTTGGATGAGAAAGAAGCATAAATTAGTTGCTCTAAGCTCCACCAAGGTCGAATATATTGCAGGTAGTATGGCTTGTTGTGAAGCTATTTGGTTGAGGAATCTCTTCAGTGAGCTGTTTGAGCATGTGCTGGATACCACCATTATCTATTACAATAACCAAAGTGGGATCCACCTTTCAGAGAATCTCGTGTTCCATAACCACTCCAAGCACATCGATATCATGTACCACTTTATTCGGGATATGGTAAAATGGGGAGTAATAAAGCTATAACACATCAGAACCGATGAGCAAGTTGTTGACATCCTCATGAAGCCCTTGGGGAAGGTCAAATTCTTAGCCTTCTGAGAGAGACTTGGAGTCGTGGAAGGACGCTCCCATGAGGGTCCTGCTTGAGGTTGATTTTGAGCTCTGGGAGCTCCTCGGGACTTGGGGGTACTTCTTGGAGCTATGAGTGACAATAGGGTGAGTGATTCACCTTCCCCTATAGGCACGCTATGTACAAGGTGAGTGGTTCACCTTCCCCTATGATACCCCATGATGATATATGAGAGCATAGGGTGAGTGTTTCACGTTCCCCTATAACTAATGATATATGCATAGGATGAGTGGTTCACCTTCTCTTATGGCATATGAGTAGGATGAGTGGTTCACCTTCTCCTATGGCATATGAGCAGGATGAGTGCTTCACCTTCTCCTGTGGATGCTCTAGTATACATCCTACCCATGTAGTTTGAGACTCTTGGAAAGTACCTCTTATCTAGCCAATGAATTAGGAGAAGAGGATAGGGACCATATCACTACAGATGGATGCATCGTGTACTATCATACTCCCTATGTCTAGGATGCATGGTGTTCAACAACTTGATCCAGGATCAAGTCCGATTAGGGTTCTATCCCTAGTTATGTGGATTGAATTTTGTCAGTGGAGAGTGGAAAAGTATTGTGAATCACCCTCGAAAAATTATTCATCATTATCTATATCAGTGTTCAATATATTTGAGACGAGATGTAGAGATCATACATGATGATAGGATATCATGATGATCAATAGTCAAATATAAGGGGGTGGAATTCTCCCTTGTTCAGAGGGAGTATTAAAATTGGAAATTAGGGCAAAATTCCACTTTGGACAACTCGTTTGATAGAGATACTTATTGCATTGAATTCTTCTTTTCCAGAGGACCAAAATCGACCTAAATATCACTAAATTTGGTCAAGGATAAATATGTTTTTGAAGTGAATCCCACACATGTGCAAATTGTCAAGGTCGTCCACATCATCATGTATTTTGACCCTCAATGACTTTTATAAATAAGGATGACTTGAAACCTTATTTTGAACCTCATCAACTCACACATCCTTCTTTCTCCTTGTCTAATTGGTTCATACAACTATTGGGCATCAGATTTTTCTCACATGTGTGGCAGAAAGGAGGACGAAAATTACAGGGCCAAAAATATGAAGTTTTCCGTAGTTTGACTATGGTTTGAACAATGTTGAATTTTAATTTCTAGGTAGACTTTGATTCTTTTGGGAGAATCTATGTCTTAGTAGACCACATTTACTAGCACAAAAACTGAAGTAATCTGGGTACTTTGACTTGTGTTGACCATAGTCTTGTGTTGACCACAGGGTTGAATTCAGGTTGACCAAATTTGACTATAGACTTTTTGATTGTTTTCAGCTGAATTTGACTAGCAAGAGAGGTCGAGTTCCTCTATCCTTTGACCGAGACATTTTGGGGAAGTTATACTAGACTTTGACTGCTGTTGAATTTATGGTTAAGGTTGATTTGATTGCTGTTGAATGAGGGTAGAATTGCAGATTTGATAGGGATATTTTGGACAGTGATTTGACAAGTCAATTTTGACTTCGACTTTGTATTATTGTACTCTCTCTCTTTACTAAAATTGATATAAAAATAAGAAGAATTGATCAAAGGATTTCCCCATCTTGAGGTTTTTCCCCGACGTTCACTAAATCCTAGTGTTCTCTTATCTTTTCTTGTCTTCTGCATTTATTGTTTATCTTATATCAATAGTTATTTTCAATGTGAATGGTTAATGTGATTTCTATTGGAATTTTTCATTGGGCTAACTAAAGGACATTAAAGTAATTGTTGCAAGCATAGAACATATCAATGTTAGCTAAAATTAAGATCTTCACATGCAGAGCAGTGTTAGCCACTATTGGTTGGTTGAGTGTTTGGTAAAGGGCATGTCTATAGGCTTTATTGGATAGGGATGATGTTTGTAGCGATGGTTGAAAGCTAACATATAGATGAGGACTTCATTTCTATAGGAATCAGTGTTCTGGGCAATAATGGTCCTTTAGGGAGCCTGGGTTTAGTCTTAAAACTTCATAACTTAATAAGTTTGAGTTGATAGGATTGAGCTCAGAATGAAAGAGTTTAACCCATAAAAGGGAAGCATGACTAGCTAAGGCACAAATATAATAGAAGTGTGGGATGGAGAAATCCCTGTATTATGTTGCAGATTATTAATGTCATTCCTTGTTGGGTTGGCCAAGGGGTAGTTGTGAAAGGAGGCACAAAATTAACTTAAGGGATGAGATGGGAAGTTACCTATCACTGGTCACCAAATTCTTCATCATGCCGCAAAGGTATAATATATGGTTCACCTAGGTGTTGGTAGATGGAGCTATTGATGGGAAGCACAAGGCGTTTCGGGAAATAATTTTCTGTTAGTAAATGGGATCACATGTCCCAGGGGATAGGAAAAAACATGTCTAGGGGAATGAGAAAAGGTATATTTGAGGAATGGACATGAATGCATGAATTAACATAGAATGATTGTTAGTTGACCATAAATCTATAGTGGTGAATCATGGAATTACATGAAGGACCTGAAACTTGATGAGACCCTCAATTTGGTTGAAATGATAGGTGGCCATGTAGGTAGGTGAGGCTATGTGGAAGACACATAGGTTTATGGATGATAAGAGACATGTGGAGACGATTAGTTCTTCCACCTAGTGTAGGGGTGATAAGTGGTGTTGAAGGGAAGTCAACATGGCCTAGAGCCATGTCACAATGAAGCATGGATCCCCAAAGGGGTTGTGCATCACAATTTTTGGCTAGGGCACATATGAAAAATTTCATGGAGATAACAGAGGCCATGGGATAGAGATCCATCCTTTCACTTAATGTGAAATTTTTTGCCGCACAGTGGAAGTCAAGAAGCACAATACTCTTCACAGTCAGGTGTGGCATGATGGCATAATGGCACTATGACATGGTAGTCACCACAGTGGACCTTTCCTGAGGTGGAATTTCTATGTGGTTACCACATAGGCAGGTGACTTGCTGATGTGGAAAGGGGTGTAAGAGGGCCCAAACTTTAAAGGGGCATAAATTTTGATCCATGAGTTTGATTAGGGTAAAATTTATATTGTTGGGAAGCTCTTGATGAGCTGGATGCGATGGTGTTGTCCAATGTTTATTCCGCTAACATTGCAAAGGAAGGAAATTTTTTAATCCCATTTCCATGAGGAAACTATGGAGGTTGGTTTACATTAAATTAACACCTCCCACTAAGCTTGGGGAAGTCCAAGGGGGTGGTAGGGAGCATTATATAGTGGTATTATAACATGTTTCAACATTGAACCTAAATGGACTAAGAGATAATTCAATTTGGATCTTTGTTACAGAGTGTACTCCCTAAATGATGCTTGTGTGATGCATGCGATGATTGTAGATTATGCATTATATGCCTATGTGTGTTAACATTAGAATGACAGGAGGATAAGTGATTGACATGATGTATTTCCCATCTATTATTTATTTCTAAATAGCACACTAACTTGAAAATTTATGTTTCATTTAGCCTTACATCCACAACTTGTTGCAATTAAACCAAGGCTAATATGGGTAAATGCTTTTAATTATATTTTGATTGGATAACAATTATCTGTATGTAACAACACATAAAAACACATAAAATAACATTAAGAGAATAAGGGTTGAACAACAAAATGATGCGACCCAACCTTGATAAATTCCACCAATACCAGGAAGAAGAATAAGTTGGAAAGAGGATGGAGGAAGACTCTCCTAATTGAATGAAAACCCTTAGAAGTATAAGAGTTGAGTTGATAATTTACAAGGCTAACAATGAAAGGATTTCTTTCGGATTAATCACATTATTAGGATTTGGTTGACATTTCGAACCAACTAATGTGATCCAACCTCAGGAGAAGGTGAAGAATCAATCGATCTTAAGGAATAAATAGCATGGATGCATCATTGCCTAGAGTCAACCCTTGAAAACTAGCCATTGGTAGATTAGTTAAATTAGTTAATTAGGTAGGTAAAATATTATTGATGATAAGAGTTGTTTACTAAAATAATAATATATATTAGTTAGAAAACTAACTGTTAGGGTCCAAATAAGTAAAATGTATTGAAATATTATCTATTTAAAAACTAGCTGTTAGGAATAAATTAACATTATATATCTTTTAATAATAATTGACTTGTTTAAATATTAAAAAATGTATTTAAAAATTTAGCTGTTATGAAATATTCTAAAGAAATATTAAAGTCCAAAATCTATTTTTGAAGAAAGTATTTTATCTTAATGTTATAATAACTAATAAGAAAGGTTCATTAAATTAAAATAACAAGTGAGGAAAATGGTACCTTATTAATACTGAATATAAAAAGGTTATATACATAAATTATAAATAAAATAACACTTAAAAATAACCTGGAAATAAAAACATTAAGGGAAAAGAAAGGAATCAAGATGTGAGTGCCGGAATCCATCTCTTAATTTCCAACCGTCATCCTGATTAAGATTTTTGGCATGCCTTTCAATCTCAAGGGCTTCCCTAAGTTTCCTATGGTGGAAGTGATCCACCCTGGCAATGACTTTGGCTTCTTTAATAATAATTGACTTGTTTAAATATTAAAAAATTGTATTTAAAAATTTAGTTGTTATGTAATATTCTAAAGAAATATTAAAATCCAAAATCTATTTTTGAAGAAAGTATTTTATCTTAATGTTATCATAACTAATAAGAAAGGTTCATTAAATTAAAATAACAAGTGAGGAAAAGGGGTCCCTTATTAATACTGAATATAAAAAGGTTATATACATAAATTTGAAATAAAATAACACTTAAAAATAACCCGGAAATAAAAATATTAAGGGAAAATAAAGGAATCAAGATGTGAGTGCCGGAATCCATCTCTTAATTTCCAACTGTCATCCCGATTAAGATTTTGGCATGCCTTTCAATCTCAAGGGCTTCCCTAAGTTTCCTATGGTGGAAGTGATCCACCCTGGCAATGACTTTGGCTTCTTCAATGCAAACATGGTGATTTGTTTTCTCTGCATGCTCAGCTAGGGCTGAAGAGTGAGACCAACTGTGCCTAATATCTGCAGCATGCTCATGGATTATCTGTTTGATCGACTTGCCTATCTCCCCAATATAGGGAATACCACATGAGTAGGGAATAAGGTAGACACCCGTCCTTGACCCTAAGGACACGAAGGAGATTTTTACCCAATTTGATTTTCTACTTTCTGGATTCAATATTGCTAAAGGTTTGCAGGGGAATTTGATTCTATTGTAGATCTGGCCACATGATTACAACACTCTGTTTCTACCAAATCGACAGTGAAGTTCCTAAATTGCCATCTAAGCTTCAACTATTAGGAAAAGGACATTGAAATTATCAATTTTTCTATGACAATGATTGTAGTTCGTTTATTGTTCTATGAAGAATATTTTCAATAACTAATTTTGTATCTTCTTGTTGCAGGATTTATTCTCGAAGAAATTGATAGTTTGCAACAGAAAAACAAATTGGGCGAAATTACAACAAAGTTACCAATTTAGAGCTCAGTTTCTTACCAAACCAAGATGAATGGAAAATCGGGAACATGGGTTTTTCTCAGAACGAACCGAAATTTTCATTATCTAATGCACCATTTGGGATATATGCTCAATTATTTTGGAGGCAATTTTGCTACTTGCGCCTAACCATGGGCATGGGAGAAATTTGTTAATGTTTATTATATGTGTTTTAAATAAAACAATTTTTCTTTAATAATTGAATTAATATAGTTTTGTTTAGATTTAACGTAGTTTTGTTTAGTTTTAACGTAAATGATTTACATTTATTTTAAATTTAAATTTGTTTTAAAGATTGTTTTATTTTAATATAATATAATATATAGTGTGTTCATATAATTTATTTTTTATTTAATTCTAATATAGGTATATGTTTTTTTAATTTTGTAATTGTTATTTTATTTTAAGTTTTAAAGTAATTTTTTGATTAGTTATAGATTTTTTTTTTAATTTTTTTTTAATGATTTTTTCTCTTACGGTTTGGATGGTAAGTAAAAATTGAAGTTTGGGATCTTGAAGATATGGAAGCAAATCAAATCCAAATAATGAAGATAAACTCTTGCAAGCTTCTGAAAGACATAAGCTAGAGGGTGGGAGTTAGTAGTGGTAGTATAGTGAACAAATTTGTAATTGGTAGAATAGGAAGGAGGATCGATCTTTAGTGTAGGGGGCACACCCGTAAGGAGAAAGAGAATGCTGAATATGTAACGATTGTAGAGATTCTTTGTAAGCAAGTGTTATTTTGATTTTTTTTTATTAATATAAGTTTATAAATTTTGCTTCAATGGTCATTTTAATATTGTCTTCATTAAGCTTTTTGTATTTTTATCTCTTAAAGTGTCTCGAAGACTGCTTACATTTGTCCAATGATTTGATTATGTGGACAAATAATAGGCAATTTCACATTTTCTTTAGATACTGCGAATTCAATTTTAATAGTTCATATCAATTGTATCATTCTTTAGTGGTTTTAATCCTAAGAAGGACAATGATTTTGGGCATTACTTCAATTTAAGTAGTTGTGATTTGATTCTAGGATTTTGATTGTAAAGGATGTTGTTATCTTTAAATTGAGTTGACAATTTAACTGTAATAATTTATGATGTGTTATTTTGCTTCACGAATGATTGATTGATTTGATTCATGAATAGATCAATGAAGTATCTTTCAAATTTCACAGGTCATTGAAGTTCTCATTCTTTTCAGCTAAACTAACAGTATTTGCATATTATGACGTTTCTTGATGTATCAAAATATAAATGAATCTTTTATTTTATTTTATTTCATTTATAAAAGTTGAAGGCTTTCATTGTTGTGGTTTTTCATCTTCACTTTAACAATGGGAATTGTTATCATTTTAAGTTAGTAATTACTTTTTTAGTTAGAATCCCCATTATTCTTCATCCTTTATATAAAATAGAACATGCATTCATAGACCTTACCAGTTACATGAGTTTCTGGCCATCTTATTTTTGTATATTATGTAGATATACATTGGTTTTAATAGAAACATGTAGTAGTTGCATTTCATTGTTTATATACCATTGCATTCAATTAGATTATGTTTTTAGGATAGTTTTAGATTCTATTGTCTTTTCTTTTGGCAAAGGAGGAGGATAAAGGCTAACAAAGCCTCTAAACCTGTCAGGGGTTGACTATTCCAAATGACTTTAGCTGTGTGAAGAGCCTCGGTTTGGGTCACTTCCTCGTTGGCTAGGGTGCATAAAACCCATGTCAACTAGGTTCCATTTTGATCTATTATGTTCGGTTCCAGACATTGGTGTTATAAGAGAGAACTCTTAGCTAGGTATTATGAATAATTTAGGGTTGGTGAACATTACATTGTAAATGTGAATCCCATAGGTTGGTGAGTCATGAAAGACATACAAAACTGGGTTATTTTATGTATTCCATTACCACGAGTTAATACAAAAATGCGTTGGAAATTTCTATAGTTCTTGTGTTGATCTATGGATATATATCATTTATTGTTAGGTTACTATTTAATTACTATTATTCTGGTTGTTATAATTTTGATGTGAATTGTGTGTTTAAATGAGAATTGTAAAGGGGTGAAATGCAAGCTTTGTTACGGGGATCTGGAGCCCTCTTTCTTTTCTTTTTATTAGTTCTTTCATGGTTATGTTAAACTCTCATGTAAACAATGCAATGCACGAGTATGAGGAAGACGTGATGGAGTTAGAAGGAGTGTTGCAGAGTGGCAGAAGGTTTCAAAGAAGTAGTGTTGGAGGAAAAGGTCAAAATCAATGCCAACAATAGATTGAAGGTTAGAAAAGAAGATGATGAGAGGACATAGAATAAGAAAGAGTGGTGGATACTAGAGGAGCCTAGAGCAAGTGAAGTTTGGAATACTGCACAAAAAAGGAGAAGAAGAGGAGATATCACAACCTAAATCTTGAGCTGCAGAGACCATACATCCCGAGGAGCCTACTGATAATACATCCTTCACCAAACCCACCAGCCCACATGCATTTAGTGCAAAGGTGGTAACTTATACTAGTAGCATATTGAATATGATAGTTAGCAGATAGAGTCAATATAGTAGCCAGAGTCAAATAGGAGGAAGTAGCTCACTTAATATAGTTGTTATGTCTAGAGGAATGTTGGTAGGAGGTATAAACAAAGGAGAAGGGAAGATACCTTGAAGTTTCTAGTGTTTCATGGTGCTAGGAACGAGGAACTGGAACAACACCTGTTTGTTTGTGATACAATCTCGGGTACAAACAATGTGTAGGACGAGAATGCTAAGATTGTTTAACTTGGAACTACTTTCAGGGAACAATAGCTGGCATGGTACATGAAGTACAAAAGTAATGGATGACCAAGACAACTGAGAACACTACATGACATTAAGAAAGTATTGTTGAGAGAGTTTCATAGGCCTAAGTCTACCTCTCAATGCATGACCGAGTTGAAAGAGATTAAACAGAGGCCGGATAGTCCATCTTGGACTATGACTAGAGGTTTAATGTGTTATTGGGGAAGCTAGCCTTTGCGATCCCATATGAGCATCACAAAGAATGGTTCATTGTAGGAGCGTTGCCACACATTCAGGTACCATTGACCCAATAGGACATCCACACTTAGTCCAAAGCCCTAGAGAGAGCGTTGAAGCTAGAAGCATCTCCACCATTTGCAGTGGTGGGAGGTAATTTTTGGATAGCACAACTTCAGTGGTAGATGGCTATGCTCACTACTTAGTTTTAGAATTTGGAAAAGAGAAAAGTGAAACACACTGAAGTTTAGTGCACTATTTGTTGGGCAAAGGGGCTCCATAGAAATGAGTGTCCCTTGCTAAATGAGTACATGGGGACAGAGACTGCCAACCCCATGGCGCAAGGAAGAGGCTTGTGGCGTGAGTTTTGTAAAGTTTGGGGCCATATGCCCAAAAATTTCACTATGATGTAGAAGTATGGATCTTTTGCAAGAACATTATTTTGTAATTTTTGCAAATCAGTTAGTAACGACATCCACTATTGTAGGGTGTTGGAGTTGATGCGTGACCACTATGGATGCATGTAGGGTATACAAGAGCTAAGACAAGTTAGTGAAAAACTACTTTCATCTTGATAGAGGCCAAGATACAATGGGGAGAGGACTAGGAGGATTTTTGGGATTAGGATGAGGATGAGGAACCTTTGGACATGGAAGAAGCACAAGTGTCTATTATAATCATCGTCAACCTAGGCATCTCGTGAGAGATTTCATGAATCCATGTTTGTCCTGTACATATTATTGTGCTCTTGACCATGCGATGGAGGACTGATCAAAACTATTGGAAAATACTATTGAGAATAAGGAGAAAAATTTGTAGAAGGTGACAAATGAACTACATAGAGACTAGTCACAGGTAAAGGAAATGACACATGGAGAAACCAATACTGGTGAAGATGCTGCAAATTAGGCTGGCACTATGCAACAATGGGAGCATAAGGTTGTAGACCTACCTCCGAGATTTGATTCGTAGAGAGATAAGGATGTATATGAGGAAGATTGCAAGGATTTGATTGCGACAGACTGGATCACTCATGAACATTTCCCTGTGGATGATATGCCTCAAATTTTCGACTGGACAACTGAGAAGAGTCAAGAGGGTGGAGATAAGTTGATTTAAGAAATTTTGAAAATTTTCCTAGATTTAATGCAGGATGATGGGGCCTTACAACGACTATGATATATGATTAACCAATGCACAAAGGAGCTTAAGAAGGAAGTAATGTAGGTACCAAGGCATGTAGTTAACCGAGTCACGTAAAAGAAGAGAACTAGACGGGAATTCAAGTTTTGCACGTATGTAAGGGCCTGTTGACAATGCTGGACCCGCCAACATGTCAAGGGGATATCCCCTGTAAGAAGTCACAATTAGACCTTAGACCGTTTGGTGTAGGAGTCCCAACAGTGGGTCGTAAGGTAATGCCTTGACCGCGATGTTGCATAGAGGCAAGTAAGATAACTCTGTCAGTAGAAAGGGTGTGACTGTTGCAGTGAGTCAAGGAAGATGTATGAGAGGTTATAACACAAAAGGGGGGAGATAAGGGTGAAGGTGAGTTCTAGGTTGAAAGGGATCAATCCCAACTCGGCTAGGAACACACAACACAAAAGGACATACACAACTTCTAGCGGAGCAGCCCACTTGGATGCGGTAGTCACAATGTACAAGGTAAGATAACATGTTCAACACTCACGGATCAGTTCGAATGAGTGCAATGATTGTTACAGCAAGGTTCATGTAAAAGGTCTGTCTGGTGTTCGACAGAACAGTCGACATAGACAATGACAACATTAACAACATATACAACACATTTGCAACAAGATTCATATAATTGCATGTGAATCAGTTAATACACAAATACATAAGTTAAACAACATATATCATTAAGGAAACCAGAGTAGTCCAGCTACAATAACAACATAAGCATGAAAACGTGCTGGCGCTTATTATATAAAAGTGTAAGTTCCAATCATACAATACATCCATGTAAACCTGCTAGCCCCATCAGTGAAACATTATAGCCACATCTGCTTGCTCCTCCAAAGAGATGTACTAGCTCGATGCAGTGGAGAAGCCAAGGCACATTACAATAATTTCCAAGCTTTCTTCAAGAAATTCTTATTAAAATATTGGCTGACCAAAAGCCCATACAATGTGATGAGCCTAGGTATTGCAACAAGAATGCTGCAACTCCCAAGGCTACCAACTTTATTTATCAACCCGGAGTTCGTATAATCTTGGAGGTGACAGTGCTATATGCACAAGTAAAAGTGAAGGTACTACCTGTTGTCATTGCTCATCTGGCAGGAGACCCCAGGGGTTCCAAGCCAGACTTCTATAGGGTCAGAAGAAGCTTAACTCTTTGATGGAAGAAGAGCAAATCTATCCTAAGGGAGAGCTACTTCTACTATAGTATTGAAGAAAATAGCATGAAATGCTAAACCATACCATAACCTAACTAACCATCCAAACAGCTATGCTTAGCAGAATTGCTAAATTAACACTAATCTAATGTTGCTATCTAAGTTCCAGAGGTAAAGAGAATCAAAACCAGACTAAGGTGTAAGCAAAGGAAACTAAGCTAAATTAGTTTTCAAGCGGAAGAGAAATCGGAGGTCGAAATCAATGAAAGGAGGATGTAAGGATGGAGTAACGCATAGGGACCATCGGATTGATCAAAAAATAGAAGATGGATGGTGGGGATCTTCTCCAGGGCTTAAATGATTAAATGGATGAATGGGGTTAATGAACAGGATGAATGGCAAAGATCGTATCACGAGGAATTAAGTGAATGGATGGACGAACAAGGTAACAAAGCAGATGAATAGCGAAGATCGTATCGCGAGGGATTAAGTGAGTGGATGGACGAACGAGGTTAACAGGAGATGAATGGCTGAGATCTTATCGTGCGGATGATGTTAAGAGGTGGATGACGGAGATCGTATCAAGGGAAACAGAAACGTGCGGAAATGATGGAGCATGTTTCTAAGGCGGTAAGTAGTTTCTCGTGCGCCCTCAAGGTAGTAAGCGAAATTTTGAAATTTCACGCGATTAGCTTTACTGCGCGACACGTAGCATGAGAAAACCAATTTTCTCGCATGCTCTTGGGTGGATAACAATCGTGCAATAATCCACGCGATATTGTGCGATAGCCATTGGATCAGGCGAGGCTGATCAACGGTGGAGATCGGCCAAGCTAGTTGGTGATCGGGTGAAGTGATAGCTGTCGCGTGGATTATGGACTTCACGCGAGGTGGCAGTTGAATAAAACTAATGAATCAGACAGTGGTTGTGAAGGTTTGTTGTGGATTTGACGTAGAAGAAGTGATGCATGAAGAACATGCTGAAGGAGGTTTTTAAATGAAAACGACAGAAAAACCAGTGCGGGTGAGCAAATAACTGCATCAAACAATGAAATCCATAGCTCATGCGAGAACCAGAAACCTGTGTTTTTGGGGTTGCTGAAGGGTCTCTTCCTCAAGTCATGGTCCCAGAGGGAGGAGATGAGGCCGAGACACCTACACACAACCTGATAATGATCTTTTTCGCCTAGCTAACCTGTAAACTGAAAGAAGGCACAAATGGAAGTAAACTACAACACAACCGATCTACTCTACGCTACTGTTATGAAAATGCAACTACCTAAGCAAATAACCAGAAAAACCATGAATCCTACTTAAGCAAAAGAATAGAAATCTATGCTAACAGATATGTACAATGAAGAGGAGCTTTGGTTGCTCGGATCGGGCCCTAACCCAAGAGTTTCAACCCTCAGAGTTAACTCAGAGCTAGCTTAAAATAGAACTCATTCTCATTATGAAAACCATGGATTACAGAACAGCTTGTCACAAGTCTTGCAGCTTAGAAATGAAATAGAGTTTTACAATGAAAGTCTGAATCCTAATGAAGTCCTAAGCCTCTCTACTTATACATCTCATAAACTAGTTTCTGTCATTTTCACTTGCTCGGCTGTCTTATAGTCTTCAAAGTGATGGTTGTTTGCACTCTGATGATGGAGGAATATTCTAATGGAGGGGTAGTAAATGAGGAGGATTTACCTCCTATAATTACTCTCCCTTGTCCCATTCGAGTTTTGACCAAGGTCTTTGCCATAGTTCCTTGCTTTTATCCTTTATGCCTGCATTTTTCCTTGCTTTTATCCTTTATTCCTACATTATATGCACATTAGACCACAAAGCAAAATATCCAACTCTAACTCATCTCATAAACAAAATATAATCAAAAGAATGCAATAAGTTGTGAGAATAGCTGGTTTGACTAAGCTAGGAGGTGAATTAAGGCCAATTAAGGCCCATATAATTACTCAATGATGAGGCTCATCATCACCCCCCCTATTGAAAGTGTTGCTCATCCTCTTAGCAACTTAGTCAATGTCCATGCCCTTCATGGCTACCTCTCTGACATCCCATGCTTCTGCTGTGGTCTCTTCTTCTTATTTATAGAAGCCTGCTTTCCTTTCTACTTCTTCCCACTGCCTCTTTTCCTCTTCTTCTTTTCTCCCTTCTAGCATCCCTAGGAGTAGTGGTGGAATGAGTTTTAGACCTATCCAATTGACCTTCAACCTTTGCATTGATTGCTTATACATAGGTGTCCTGTTGAGGGCCTATCTCAACCTTTGAGGGGAGTGATATTCTCTGGTCTTTAAGCTGTGTGGCAGTGTTTTCCATCTCCTTTAGCAGACATGTATATTATCATCTCTTAGCAACCTAAACATATCCTCAAAATGTGAAATTGCTTGCTCTTGGGCAACAAGATATCTAAGCCAACTGAGGATCATTTACAATTAGATTATGGGTGTTGATTAGGGTCATGGGATTTGTTTGCTCAACTCTGATAAAAAAGGTTCATTTTGCTCTCTGGCCAATATTCTTTTCATCTCTGTAGCCCTTGACTTCTCATGGTTCATCGATGATACCAAAGCCATTAATTGTAGATCTCCTAGCTCTACATTAGGATCCCAAATATTCATGTTTGTGAGGGCCATGTTGTGCAAGTAAAACTCAGCCATTTTGGCCCCATCCTCTAGTGCACTTAGATCACAAAGATCAATAAACTGACTGCAATCCTGAAATGACATGGTGCCCCTTTGTGCTAGTGTTTTAATATGAAATTGCAACCATTTCTCTTTGAGGTAAGGAGCATAGGATTTAGCTGGCATCCTACTCTAGATGGCCTTTTGTTGTTATTTCTCCTCTGTTTCAATGCATTCTTCCTCTTATTGTTTCAACATCATCCTCCTTCCCTTATGATTCATCATGTTCCTCTGTATTAGTTTCTTCTTCATCCATCTCATCCCCATCTAGCTCTGTATCTTCTTCTTCTTGTTTTTCCTTCTCCTCACTGACAGAAGGACTAACATTATAGGTGAGGGTTTTGATGTCATCCTTTGCTGGTAAGTCTCTGAAGACTGACCATTTTATAGGGATCCTGAGGTTTTGGAGGGCATCCTTAATGAGGATCCTGATCAACCCATGGTGAGCCAACTGTTGGGAATTCCCTTCCTTTACTTTGCTATTGGAGTCTATGAGTGATTGCATCAAGAAATAGGGTATGCTGAGTCTTTGGTGAACTGGTGTTTCTACCCCAAATCTTAGTTCTTCAAGCATCCTAAAATGGTAGCCATAAACAACACTGTATCTACCCTCATATGAGATATATTTGATGAGTTGGTAGCCTACCTCACTCCATGGGTATGGCAGACTATCCCTCCTTACTCCATTTTTATCCTTTGTGGGTTCTTCACCTTCTAAAAAGAATTTCCTTTTTGCCACCTTTTCACTTATAAACCAACTACCTCTTAACCTTTACAACTTTTGATCAAATGATGCATATGAGTGAGTGAGTGGGATACTTACCTATGGTCTTGATGCCATGTTGCAGTTGTCAAAGATTAGAGGTGTTGTGTTGTCTATTTGCTGCATGGTCATTCTTCTTCCTCCTCTGTTGATGGTTTCTTGGCTTTTGGAGGTGTCTGTGATTGGAGATATGATGCTGCTGCTACTGCTGTGGAGCTCCTGGATCTGATGCTGCTGCTGCTCTATGGAGCTCTGAAATTTCCTGATCATGTCGTTGGCTGGTGTTGTGAGGATGTTGTAATGAATGGACAGAGGGAGTAGGAGTGTGTGTGGATGCAGGGATGATGGCAATGGTTGAGGTGATTGGTTAGATCATGTCTAGTATGAACTTTGGGGACCTAACCAATCTACCATTCAGGGGATCCCGTAGAAAACACAATCTTCACCTAAATTGAAGCAATGAAGTGAAAAACAATGGAATTTATGGAGGGATGCATGGTAAGGAGTGGAGGAGATGAATATATGTGAGGCAGGGTTTTCTTTGGATCTTTTCTTTGCTCTTTGATTGTCTTTCTCACCCACCTGCAAATAATAATTATGTTTTTTCTTCTATTATTATATTTATAAAAAAAAAACACATGGGCTCCCTCAGAGAGGTTTTCACCCTAGATATCTACCCTAGGCGCCTCAAGGAAGGTTTTCACCCAGGGATATTCTTATCCTTTTCATTTTTCTCATCCTTGGGCCGCCTGATGAGGTTTTCAACCCAAATATGGGACTCAGGCACCTCATGGAGGTTTTCACCTGAATCCTTATTCTTTTTTCTCTTTTTCAGTGACCTGATGAGGGAGGAGCTGGAACTTGATCGACCATCATCACTACCTTATTGATATTGTTAATGAACTCTTCTTTTGATAAAGGCCTCTTGTACATTTTCAATCGGTGTCCATTAACTAGCAATGGAATGGATTCTTCATCAATAGTTCTGATTTGCATTGAACAATTGTCATGGCATCTTTCCACCACATAAGGTCTGAGCCACCTTATCCTTAACTTGCCATTGAAGTCTTTAAACCTGGAATCATATAACAATTCCTAGTCTCCTTCTTGAAATTTCTTCTCCTTGATGTGCTTGTCATGCCAGATCTTCCTCTAAAGCTGAACTATCTCTGTATATAGGAGGGCCTGCATTCTGAATTCATCCAAGCCATTCAAATGTAACAACCTTTCTTTCTATGCATGAATGAGATCCAAAGCTAGTTGGGCTGCCATCCTCAATGTGTTATATTCAAACTCAATGGATAACAAAGCCTTTTTCCCATAGACCAGCTCATAGGGTGTAAATTCAGTGGTGGTATTCCATGTTGTATTATAGGCCCAGGTGGCCTCAACTAGTCTCTCTGCCCAATCCTTCTTGCTGCTGCCCACTACCTTGGTTAAGATGTTCTCCAATGTCCTGTTGGTCACCTCCACTTGCCCATTAGCTTGTGGATGCTAAGGAGTGGAGTTCCTATGCTTGATTTTGTGATGGCTGAGCAGTTATTCAATAAAGCTGGAGGTAAACTAGCTGCCTAGTATGTGACTAGCTCTCTAGGTACCCAAATTTGTAGAATATATTCTCCCTTAGGAACTTAGCCACTGTCTCTTCTGTTGCTACCTTAATTGCCTTGGTTTCAGCCCACTTAGTCAAATAATCAGTGAACACAATGATGTGTTGTTTTTGTTTTGAAGGAGGGTTGATAGGCCCAATGAAGTCCATGCCCCACTTGTCAAATGGCTCGAAAGTCACTTGAGGTTTTAGGGGAATTTCATCTCTTGGAGTAGGATTTCCCATCCTCTGGCACCGATCACACTAACTAATATACTTTTTCACATCCTGATGAAGAGTAGGCCAATAATATCATGCTTGCAACACTTTGAATGTTGTCCTCTTTGCTGCAAAGTGACCTCCACAAGGCCCATCATGACAAGTCAGAAGAATGTCAAAGACTTCCTCTTCCCTTACACACCTTCTCAAGATTTGATCTGGGCCAAGTTTGAACAGATTGCCCCCAATCCAGAGGAAGGGGGTGCTTTTCCTGACTATCTTGTTCTTTTCTTTGGAGGGCAAGTTTGGTGGGAACTGTGATGATACCAAATAGTTTGCTATATCAGCAAACCATGGGGAGAGAACTGAAATAGAAAACAAATGCTCATCTGGTAACTGGTCATCCACCATTCCTTCTTCACCTATAGTTAGATTCATCCTAGATAGAAAGTCAGCAACAACATTTTCCTTACCAGGTTTATCAACAATAGTTAGATCAAATTGCTGTAATAAAAGCAACCACCTTATAATTCTAGCATTCACATTTGGTTTGTTCATTAAATATTTGATGGCAGCATGATCAGTATGCACAAATGCTTGATAGCCTATAATGTAATGCCTAAATTTGTTCAATGCATGCACAATAGCCAGGAGTTCCTTTTCGGTCATAGTATAATTCAGCTCAGCCTTTGACAGGTTCTTACTGACAAAATAGATGGCATAGGGCAATTTCTCCTCTTCTTGACCTAAGGATTCTCCTATGGCTTTGTGTGAGGCATCAACATGAAAATGAAAAGGGAGGGCCTAGGTTGGGCCTCTAAGGATTTGCGCAGTGGTTAACTTACTCTTTAGAATGTTTAAGGCCTCTTGATAACTCTTTGACCATATAAACTTAGAATCTTTGTCCAACAACCCAAACAAAGGAGAGGCCAACTTGATGAAGTCCTTTATGAACCTTCAGTAGTATCCATCTAACCCTAAGAAACTTCTGACATCTCTCTGCTTTTATGGAGGTGGGACCCTTTGGATGATTGTTATTTTGTTTGGGTCCACCTACAGTCCTTGCTGAGATATTGAATGACCTAGCATAGTCCCTTCAGTCATTAAGAATTCGCATTTTTCTGGACTGAGAGACAGGTTCATTTCAATGCATTTGTGCAATACTTTGCCTAGGTTAGTGAGGGCTTCTTGAAAATCACATCCATAAGGTGGAAAGTCATCCATATAGATTTCCACAGCATCATGTACTAATTCGGCAAAAATACTCAAGACTACTCTTTGGAACGTGGCAGGAGTATTGCATAGGCCAAAAGGAAGGACCCTATAGGCAAAATTACCCCAAGGATAGGTGAATTTGGTCTTATCCTGGTCTTCTGGGTAGATTTGGATTTGGTTGTACCCATTGAATGCATCTAGGAAGGAAAAAAACTTCTTCCCTGCCAGGCCATCTAGCACTTGGTCAACGAAGGGTAGGGGAGAATGATCCTTCTTTGTGGCTTTGTTCAACTCCCTATAATCAACACAAATCCATCACTTACCATTTTTCTTGGGAACTAACACTAAAGGAGAGACCCACTCACTGTCTGAGATAGGGTAAATGAATCCTGCATCTAGCAGTTTTTGCAGTTCTTCTTTGACTATGTCTTTAAGAGCTGGATTCATCCTCCTTTGTGGTCACCTGAATGGCTTGCAACCTTCTTTGATGTATATTTGGTGAGTACACACAGAGGGGTGTACTCCCTTCATTTCCTTGTAACTCCAAGTGAAGGCTTCTAGGTTCTCTCTCAACATGCTGCATAGCTTTTTATCTTCTAAAGCAGAAAGAGATGGATTAATTTTCAAAGTTTTCTCTGGGCTAAATTTTATGGTTTTGACATGGAGTGGGTTGGAATTGGCCAAGCATAGGTCAATTGGATGATTTCTCTGGGTTTCCCTTACTTCCTCTTCCAATGGTAATGAACTAGGAGTTGGACTTTGGGGCAGGTGTTCAATTAAGTCATCCTCGTCTTGTTGTCCCCCTCCTATGGTTGCTTCCAAAACATAAAGTTGGGCAGAATAAACCTCATATTCTTCCTCCTCCTCTAACCATAAAGGTAAATCATACTCTAGGGTAGGTGAGTAGGAGGGCATAAGACTAACTGTTTGGACATATTCCCATTCTTTATGGTCATATTCCCATCTCTGCAGCTAATGTAAGCATCAGCTGTGGCCAACCATGGCCTCCCAAGGATGAGAGGGTAACCAGTAAGCTTAGCCTTAGGCTGGAGAACTAGGAAATCTGCAGGGTACTCCCAGGAGTCAATGGAGACCATCACATCCTCCACAATTCCCTCAGGGGTGACTGTGGAATGGTCTGCAAGTTGCAGAACTGTTGTGGTCTTCCTTAATGACCCTTGGAGGTTGAGCTTGAGCATGGTGTCCTTGGTCATCACATTAATGGCAGCCCCAAGATCAATTAGAGTGTGTGGGACAATGGTGCCATTGATGTGCACATCTACTACAGGGCTTCCAGGGTCCAAATATTTTGGACATATTACCTGCCACAACATTAAGTTAGAAAACTGCCCAATTACATTAATGGTAGGGGCATCTCTTTTTATTCTTCATGGATACTTGAATCATTTCTCCTTAATCAACTTATTGTAAATAGGAACATCTTTGATTGCCTGGAGAAGGGGGATCTTTACACATAGATTTTTCAATTCTCCCAGAAGTTCAATTTATTCTGGGGTAAGCTGGAGTGGTTGGGCTAATCTCCAAGGAAAGGGTGGATTTACTTTAAGGTTACTTTCCTCTCTTTCTTCCTCAATTTTCCCATGTGGATAGGGAGGTTGGTTATCAGGGAGAATTCTCCCAGACCTTAGGTTGATCTCCTGGATTTCTATAGCATAAGCTGGGTATGATGTCTCTCCACTGTATGCCTATTGAGCCTACCTATTGTTTGGGTTCGGATTTGGCTGGGCAGGCATATGGGGTTGCTTGGGTAGAGAAGAGTGTAGGAGTTGTGGTTGGGTAGGTGGTGGAGGTAATATGGCTGGAACATTGTTGAATTAGGGCCTCCACCCCTGGTGTGGGGTATTCCACTAATGTTTTGGATGAACATAAGGTTGAAATGACTGGCTGGCTAGCTGGGATTGATACTGAGATGCATAGGACCAAGGAGGGGGTGTAGACTAGGAAGGATGAGCAGGGGGTCCCCAAGAAGTTATAGCTGTGGTTTGGTTGGGGTTGTAATATGTATGGAATGACCCTTGCATACCCTGCTGGTATGGTCTAGGCCCAGGAGGTCTCCTTTGGTTGATGTAGCAAAGTTTCTTAGTGACCCCTTCAGCTCCCTGATATACAACTTTGAGTCCAGGTAAAGAAGGGAACTTGTCTGTGGAGTGGTTTTCTTCATAGACTAAGCAAATCTTAATACAGTTCAATGGACATTCGTTCTTAGGATGTCTCCTGGTGCATCTAGGACAAAAGATGGCCAAGGCTCTTTCTGCTTCCTCTTGCTTCCTTTTGATGTTAATGGTGTCCAATTGCAAGGCAAGGGTTTGCAACATATCACTTTTGAAATCTTCCAGCATATTTCCAATTTCACCCTTGATGGATGAGTTGGAGGATGATGTACTGGCCATAGGTTGACTACTCCCACCCTTTTTCCTGGTTGCCCTAGAATGGTTTCTAAAGACAGCCTTAATATCCTCATAGGTTAATTGGTAGATATATCCTCCTGCTATCATATGTAAGGTATCCAGAAGATCCTCCCTTACTCCTCTAAGCAGGATTAGCTTTAGTGACTTAGGGTCAAGTGTGCAGCTGGCCCTTTTGTAACTGAGCTGGAATCTTTCTTCATAGTCTTCTAGGGATTCATCCTGGCCTATGGTCATCCTGGAAATCTCTTCTTTAGTGTCCTTTGACATACAGTAATCCCTATATTTGTTTTTAAAATCCTGTTGCATCTGACCCCAATTTATGATGCAATCTCCAAGTAAACCCATGAACCAGCGCAATGCTTCATCCTTGAGGGTAGATGGAAACAATTTTAACTTTTGCTCATCATCTGTATAGTCATAGGTTCGGCATATAATAAAAAACTCAAATAGGAAAGTGTCAAGGTCCTCTATGTTCAGGCCATGGAAATGAGGTAGAACAGAGGGGCTTACATTCTTCATCTTAGTGTCCCCATTTGTCTCCTTAATGGGGAAGGCACCCTCAATTCTCTCTCTATTTCCTTTGTCATTTCGATTTTCAGCCATTTGTTTAGTAGGAATGGGTTCTTCCTCTTCTTCTTCCCCTGTAGGTTCCTCAAATAGGTAAAGTTGCTCACCTAAAGGGTCTTCCAATTCGCCGTCACTGAAGAAGAAAGAAGGTTGACTGTTGGATGCAGTGGGGGTATTTGACAAGAATTTCCCTGAATTGTTCCTATTCCTACGAGGCATGAAAGGAAATGTTTTTGGGTTGGTTTTTGTAATATTTTCTTTAAAGCTAGAGCCTAGAAAGTACTTGCAGAATGGAAAGGAAAGAAGATAATGACAAATGAAAGAAAGGAAGCTAGATTACTCTTGCAAAAATAAACTAATGGAAGAAAATTGAAGACTAGAAGTAGAAGAAAAGAAAGTTGGATACTAGAAAATAGAAGAAAGTAGTAATTACTTCTACTTAGACACCTCCTCGGTAATGACGCCAAAAAGTGATGAGCCTAGGTATTGAAACAAGAATGCTGCAACTCCCAGGGCTACCGGCTTTACTTATCAACCTAGGGTTCATACAAACTTGGAGGTGATAGTGCTATATGCACAAGTAAAAGTGAAGGTACTACCTGTTGTCACTGCTCATCTGGCAAGAGACCCCAGGGGTTCCAAGCCAGACTTCTATAGGGTCAGAAGAAGCTTAACTCTTTGATGGAAGAAGAGCAAATCTATCCTAAGGGAGAGCTACTTCTACTGTAGTATTGAAGAAAACAACATGAAATGCTAAACCATACCATAACCTAACTAACCATCCAAATAGCTATGCTAAGAAGAATTGCTAAATTAACACTAATCTAATGCTACTATCTAAGTTGCAGAGGTAAAGAGCATCAAAACCAGACTAAGGTGTAAGCAAAGGAAACTAAGATAAGTTGGTTTTCAAGTGGAAGAGAAATCAGAGGTGGAAATCAATGAAAGGAGGACGTAAGGATGTAATAGCGCATAAGGACAGTTGGATTGATTAATGAACATAAGATGGATGATGGATATCTTATCGCGGGGCTTAAGCGAATAAATGGATGAACGGAGTTAATCAACAGGATGAACAACAGAGATCGTATCACAAGGAATTATGTGAATGGATGGATGAACAAGGTAACAAAGCAGATGAACGACGAAGATCGTATCGTGAGGGATTAAGTGAGTGGATGGACAAACGAGGTTAACAAGAGATGAATGGCTGAGATCTTATCGCGCGGATGAGGTCAAGAGATGGACGATGGAGATCGTATCACAGGAAACAGAAACGTGTGGAAATGATGGAGTGGGTTTCTAAGGTGGTAAGTAGTTTCTCGTGCACCCTCAAGGAAATAAGCAGAATTATGAAATTTCACACAATTAGCCTTATTGCGCAACACGTAGCACGAGAAAACAACTTTTCTTGCATGCTATTGGATGGATAATGGTCGTGCAATAATCCGTGAGAGATTGCGCGATAGCCGTTGGATTAGGCGGGGCTAATCAACAGTGGAGATCGACCAAGCTAGTTGGCGATCAAGTGAAGCGAAAGTCGTCGGATCAGGCGACGTAGATCGATGGTGGGGGGTTTAAAGCGCATAAAGTGATCGGGTGACGTGATAGCCGTCATATGAAGAGATAGATTGACAATGGAGATTAAAGCTCATAAAGCAAGTGGTGGACTTCACGCGAGGCGGCAGTTGAATAAAACTAATGAATCAGATGGTGGTTGTGAAGGTTTGTTGTGGATCTGACGGTGAAGAAGCGATGCATGAAGAACATGTTAAAGGAGGTTTTAAAATGAAAATGACAGAAAAACCAGTGTGGGTGAACAAATAACTGCATCAAACAACGAACTCCATAGCTCATGCGAGAACCAGAAACCTGTGTTTTTGGGGTTGCTGAAGGGTCTCTTCCTCAAGTCATGGTCCCAGAGGGAGGAGATGAGGCCGAGACACCTGCGCACAACCTGATAGTGATCTTTTTCACCTAGCTAACCTGTAAACTGAAAGAAGGCACAAATGGAAGTAAACTACAACACAACCGATCTACTCTACGCTACTGTAATGAAAATGCAACTACCTAAGCAAATAACCAGAAAAACCATGAATCCTACTTAAGAAAATGAACATAAATCTATGCTAACAGATATGTACAATGAAGAGGAGCTTTGGCTGCTCAGGTCGGGCCCTAACCCAAGGGCTTCAGCCCTTAGAGTTAACTCAGAGTTGGCTTAAAACATAACTCATTCTCATTATGAAAACCATGGATTACAGAACAACTTGTCACAAGTCTTACAGCTCCAAAATTAAATAGAGTTTTACAATGAAATTATGAATCCTAATGAGGTCCTAAGCCTCTCTACTTATACATCTCATAAACTAGTTTCTGTTACTTTCACTTGCTCGTTTGTCTTCTAGTCTTCAAAGTGATGGTTGTTTGCACTTCGATGGTGGAGGAATATTCGAATGGATAGGGTAGTAAATGAGGAGGATTTACCTCCTATAATTACTCTCCCTTGTCCCATTCGAGTTTTGACCAAGGTCTTTGCCATAGTTCCTTGCTTTTATCCTTTATGCTTGCATTTTTCCTTGATTTTATCATTTATTCCTGCATTATATGCACATTAGACCACAAAGAAAAATATCCAACTCTAACTCAACTCATAAACAAAATATGATCAAAAGTATGCAATAAGTTGTGAGAACAGTTGGTTTGACTAAGCTAGGAGGTGAATTAAGGCCAATTAAGGCCCATATAATTACTCAATTATGAGGGTCATCACAATGAGTTATGAGAGACTATTTATAGCAAAGGGTGGGGTGACCTTGACATTCCCCTTTGTGACCAATCAACTACCCTCACGACTCTTCACCTACTCTATGAATGTTACATCCACTATTGAGACTTGACTTATATTTGACATGAATCAACATTACAATGCACATGTACCCATGTGAAAAATGGCTTGAACAAGCCAAAATAGACAACATTCTGACTTAGACAACCATAGAAGTCCAACTTCTCAACATCCTCATGTTGATCAACAGTAACATATTGATGCCAAGATTGGTAGTCCTTGATGGTGTTCGTGTGTTCCGCAGTGAAATTTGTCTGAAACTTGAACCTTGCCTCCATAGCATCTGGGTACACTGCTCGAGCTCCTCTGTCCAACTCATCTGAGAGCACACACATCATTATCTTCAATGTGGCCGAACCAACAACGTACTTGTGCATGATGTCTGCACTGATAGGCAAATTTGGGCTGGTGGCGGTGCGCATCAACTTGTCGAAGTATGAGTCAAGCTCTTCTCGGACCTGCTTCTTTGTCTTAGCTTGGGTGAGAGTCCCAAGTGATGGGATCGCATGAGTGTGCACTATAACAACCATGCTCTTGAATACTCATGCATGGGAAGCCTGTATGCTAGTGGTGAGTTGTGGTAGGTCTTCAGAGTTTTGGATCTGACTCTGGATACATGCTTGCAGCTCGACCGCATTGGCCCTCATCATCTTTGGCAAGTGAAGCGGGGCTCCCTTGTACTTCATCGTCCATGCTTGCATGTTGTCAACAACAACATGTATGTTCTTCAAGATGTGTGCTTTTCTCGCACGTCGTTGCTGCCATCCGTGGAGATGGATGATTGCTTGGTGCACAGTACCAAACTTGGAGTACAATGCTCACATAACTGTATTTAGGGACAATACTTCATCTAGTATTGCCTTCTTCCATTCAACTCGGGCGAACATTGTCACCAAGTCTCGTCCTGATTGGCCACTTGTAGTTCCTTCACCATTCGCTCATTCTCAGCTAATGGTTCAAAGTCTTGCCCTTGTGATGGTTCACCTTGTTCACCTAATGCCAACTATTCAAATAAATCAACTACTTGTACAGGCACTGCTTCGTCTGTCTGCACGTGATGCACCCCCTGCCGAATCTACTACTGCTACTGGCATAACTCTTGTTCTTTCTGGAGTTGCTCCCTCACCCCATGCAACTCCTTCTCTGCTTCTTCCATTCTCTTCTTATCCCTCTACCTTCGCGCGATTCTCTTTTCGTGCTGCTACCTCTTTGCCTGAATAGCCATAGCTGCTTGTTCTACAAGTGGATCTACTCGAAACTTGCAGCTTTTCGCCTCCTCCATGCGGTCGACAATCTTCCCGTTCCCCTTGTCGCGCATAGGTATGCTTGGCTCTGCTGCCTCTACTGTTACTACTGCTAGTGTTCTCCGTGATGCTGCTTTGCTAACCACTCAACGGTGAAACTGACCTATTCATTGGATCTGGAGGAGTTGTAGAAATATCTCCATGAGTCTTCCTCGGCCCAATGAAATTCCCCATGGATCTAGTTGAACTGAACTCTCATGCAGTGATACTTCACAATGCAATGTGGGTCATATGGTTTCAAGCTTTGGAGGTCGAACAGGTACTTTTTCATCTGTTCTGCTTTGACATCCGCTTGCTTGATACTCCAGATCTCATATAACTCAATCCACAACGGAAGAGTAGGCCAAGGTGCCTTCTTCTTCCATTGTAGTCTAGCTATCAATCCTGTTGAGATATGATACGCTACTTCCTACATGACTAGTATGTCCAAGGAAAACTTTGGCAAAACATGTGGAGGCTTCTCCGCACTGAAAATTTGGATGAAAGTGTTGGATGGTGAGGCATACCAATCTCCAATGCTTAACAATGCCTCCATTGCTTCCTTTGACATGTAGGGTGGATCCTGTTCGAATATCAACCTGTACACTAGGGTGACGAAATGGTCGGACAACCATATGATTACTCCCCTGAAGCTGCATTCAGACAACAACTTGAAATATGTGTTCACAACAGTCTCCGCTGGTGACCATGCCCACTCCAAGCTCGTGAACTCATGTCAGGCATAGAATGCATCTAGGATGTAGGCGGACATGTAAATCTTTATATGCATACCCTTAGGTGACTGTCGAGCCTTCGTGACTTGTTCCTTCAGCTGGTGAGCCAGTATGCTAGACCAGTTGCATGGTCTTCCTTCTCTAGCCAGTTGGTCCAATGTGATCACCCAACTCTCAGGGAAGGTTTCAGTGCTTGCTCAGCCACTCAGTCAACATGCGAATATGACCAAGTATTGGTACGCCTTCCCTAATATCTTTGTCTTGTAGATATGATTGGGTGTCATCCTGAAATGATCTGCCTCCTTTACCCAATCCTTCAAAATGTCCTGGAATTATCTTTGCTGCTGGGCAAGATGAATGGAGGACTCATGACAGTCGCGGGCTCTGACATTTGATACATCTCATGATAATCTTGTGCCCATAAGGTTGCAAGCTTTGTCCCACTGACATTTCTCAAGGTAATCGTCTCGGGGTCAGTGTGAGAGACGATCTAGTGAATCATGTCCGCGCATGGGAATGCAGGGTATCTGCACGCAATCCGATACAAGATGGACTTGTGAATGTTCACGTACATGTGTCGGTCTTCGAGGTATTCCCCAAAAATGCCTGCGAATGTTTCATTAACCTCTTTCCACTTCAATTTTATGTCCTTGTCTAGATACAACTTCGTATCTTCATAGATCGGCAGACTAGAGGACACCTGCTCAATTGCTGTTCTAGCTGCAACTCCATCAATGTCTTGTGATTCTGTTCTTTTGGAAGCCATTGAGACAAATTAACACTTGAAAGATCTAGAAGCAAGCAGCATGCATGGTAAGAAAGATGCCAGTGGAAACAAAGCAAATCCGTGAAGGTCACATCACATACCTACGAAACTGATGAGAAAGATTGCGCAAACTTTACTGGGAGGGTGGGTGACTGGCAGCTAGAACTACGCAAAAGGCAGTCTGGGCTGTCTGGGAGGCAAGACTGATTGTTGGATTTGTGAAATGTGCAATCCAGTCAGGAAACTGGCTGCTGGGATTGCGCAATGCACAATTCCAGTTGGGAAGGACTACTGGCCCAGAGACAAATTTGCGCAATTTCTTGGGCCAAGTAGCCACTGTCCTCCAGAAATGCGCAAAATAGTCCTGGAGGCCAGTACTGGGCAAGAATATGCATTTCTGGGAGGAAGGTGAGCCTTCCTTCCCAGATTGTGCAATGCAGCCTTGGTGAAGGGAGAGCCTGGGCCAAGGTTGGGCCGACTCTCCGATGGGCGACATAAAGAAACTAAGACAGTAAATGCATGGCGACACTAAGTGATAGCAAAAGTGATTGAAGTGCATGTAGAACATGAATGAAAGATTCAACAAACAGATCAAAATGCATGTGGGTGAGGCAATTCGCTGGTTGGGCAAACATTCGTGCAAAACAGTTTCATGCATGCAATAATAGCGAGATAGTAACGAAAACTGAAATAGAGCTAGGACAAGCTAGTATACATGTAAACGACAGTGAGCGTTCAAAGCAATCAAGCGAACATCACTCACACAAGCGCATACACAAAAAGTGACATAAATGCTGAAAAAGACAAGTTGAGGCCACTCACCCGTGAATAGTTGAGTCGGATGTGTCGAAGAGTCCTAGATGTACCGTGGGATGTCAGAGCTCTAAGATTGATGTGCATGAATGAGCTCTGATGTGTCGAATAAATAAGTTTGTTCTCATGATGCACATGCCACAAATCTAGGAAAAAGCGACACTTGGAGGGAAACTTCTAAAACAACTTTGCATGTAACCCTCGATTGCTAAAAATAGCTCCCTGAATCATGGGATACCTTTTGCATGTTTTCTCTTGCTATTCCTGGGAGAGAAAGTCATGCATGCATGCAAGTCATGTTTCCTTCGTCTTCGATGGAACTGTTCAATCAGATTGTTCATGCACGCAGTTGCTCAACTGCTTGGAAACAATGTGCATCCCTGGTTGGGAGCTGGGCTGACTGCTCAAGAGGATTGCGCAATTTCTATGTAGAGCAGTTGACTGCTGCCCAGATTTGCACAAATCTTGGGCTGAGAAGCCCTGCTGGTGAATTTGTGCAAATCCTGCTGGGAGTGTTGGCTGGCAGGATTGTGCAATCCTAGAGCCCATCAGGCTGTCAGAGAGGATTGCATAATTTCTGGAGGGAAGGCTGGTTTCCCTCCAGAAATGCGCCATTTTCAAGGGGAAGTTTCTCAGCCTACAACTGGACCAAGTTTGGGTAAGCAGCCTGTGAGGGGAATGGATTCATTGTGATCAACAGGCTGCCTTTGTGCAAGGAAAACACTGAAGCTTGAGTACTTGATGAAGCAAGATAAAGTTCTGTGAAAGGTTGGTAGGGAGGCTCCAAAATAGGCTAAGGAAAAATTTTGGAGGGTTGTTGTAGCTGCTACAACACTTGGCGACACACTGGTAGAACTCCAACTCTCTGAATAGACCTTGTTCGTGAAAAGAAAGTCTAACACCTTGGGAAGTATCGTTTAGTTCTCAACTCATCTTGGCTTCACACTAGCTTGATTGAAAGATGTAGCATCTGCCAAACTCTTGGTTGATTGACACACATTCCAAGCCAAGGAAACACAGTTGTTTCGATTGGGGTTGAGGGGTATATAGGTGCACAAGTAATGTGGTCGTTAGAGTCTTAGTTTCATCTTTGGTGTTGCTCCACTGCCAGTAGGCCTAGATAGTACCCCGGTGGAGTCACATAGGGACACAAGCATGGTTCTGCTGCCAGCGAGCCTGGTCAATACCCCGTCGGAGTTACTTGCATCACTTCCCTACGCAAGAAGCCTTTCTCTTCTTTCACCCTATTCATTTTTCATTTTGAATTTTTTGACTTTTCATTTTTTCATTTTCATTTTCACTTTGCATAACACTTATTCATTTCAGAGGCGGAAGAGGGATCCAACTTATTGAGAGTAGAGGAGGTTGTTCCAGCAGAGAATTAGTTTATTGTATCTTTGACGTGCCTATTAAGGTTTTCCTCCTCACCTTACTCTACTTAACTGAGTTGAAAAGGGTTAACCCAAAAACAACTGACTAGAGAAAGTGACACTAGTTAGCGCGCAAGCGTTGTGTTACCACCAAGGTTCACTTCGAGCTATACATATTTTCCTTAGACGTATCATGGACTAAGAGTAACAAGTTCATCATACAGAGGCACGATGACAGATAAACAAGTAGTGGTAGCTGTACAAGCCCTCTTGTACTTTACCCAGTCCTTTTCAAGAGTCATACATGGTTTCATGCAAGACTAACCTACGAATGAAACAAATGAGCTAACAAACATCAAAGCAAAGCAAAAGCAAAAGCGAAAGTGAAAGCAAAGCATGTAAACAAACAAGCAAACGAAGCATGTAAGAAAACAAGCATGGAAGAAAACAACTGAAAGCAAACACTACTCCTACTCCTACATTAATGGTGCATGGGCCTGATCACGTGAAGTGATACTTCCAATGCAGCCACCAGTGCATTCGTAGACCCATGTTGGTGAAGGCTTGGTTCGTGAGAAACCCGGTTGTGCGAACCAGCAAATAAGAAAGATATAACAATGAAGACAGCAACACTTCGTGTTTCAAAGCGCCCACGGGACATAAGTGCATGCAGGTGCATGACGGGCGGTCTGTGGACTTGTCATGGTGTTGTGTGACACTACGTTCAACTTTGAAGCACAAGCACACTCTTGACTGTGACATGCAAGAAAATGAAAGAAACAAAGATAACTTGCGTCACGAATGACTGCTTGCAATGTAAGACTCCTCCAATGCATGAGAAATAGGATCGTGCAGTTCGAGTGGAGGAAGTGTAATCTGTGAGTGAGATGGATCTTCAGTGCATACAGATGAGTGATAAGGAGCCTTGGGTGATTGAGAAATTTCATGATTAGAAGTGAGACTAACCCCAAGAGAGCGAGGACCTGACATAACCATCAACTCGGGCTGAAGTGCCTCGATAGTCTTGGGTGTCTCAACTTCATCGTTAGGTAGATCATCATAAATGTGTGGCTTCGAAAGATGAACTACGATAGATTCATGATCGTGATAAAAAATGGAAGTAAATGGATCATGACTGCCACGATCAGAAATACCCGTGAATTCATCGGCATCCTCATGATCAGATGAATCAAACAGAGGGGTAGATGGAAATCGAACAAACTCATCCTTTGTATCTCCAGAAAAGACAGATGAAGGATCAAGTGGATCTTCAACAAGTAAGTCATCCTCTCCGTTTTTGAATGATAGACTAACATTCGGTGAATCTTGCGAGTGATCAACAATGGGTGCATCCATAGATGAAGACACACATGCAAAATAATTGATGGCAGGTTCACCAAAGAGGTTAGGAAAGAACAAGTCATCCTTCGCCAAGTGTTGATGCTCAAGGTCCCACCCATACTCTTCATGAATGAAAACGCATGTTGGTTGTGAAACACCAACTCCGTCAATGGGTTTTTCCTTGTTCACAATAAGTGAAGAGTCCGGAATGGATGAACACAAGACAACATCATTTGGAGGAACACTCGAGTGCGAAGACGGAGGTCATAGATAACAATGCATAAGAGAACTCAAAGGAATCACAACCAAATCTGTGTGACAATTGAGTGAAGTGATGTTGGGAGAGTGGGAAGGATGAACAGGTGTGTGAGCATGCTCTTTAGCATCACTTGGCAGTGGTGGAGCTGTTGAATGAGAGGAAGGCAGACAATCGGTTGAGACGGTATCCGCATCCACATGAGATTGCATAGCTCCATAATGAAGAATGTTGAGCAAGGCTTGATTTCAAGCTCTCTCTTGGGATGGGAAAATTTATTAAGGCAGTACTCGAACCGGTCCTAAAGATAAGAAAATTTCATCTGGCTCCTTGGAGCTTGAAACTGCAAGTGACGGAAGCACTGCCAAAAATCAATAACGGATTCATGATGAGCCGTCCTTCGCAGTAACAGTTTCCGGTCAGGATGGTCTAGATCAGAATGATAGAACGTGTCTTCAATGAGATCACACAAGTGATCAAATGAGTGCAGGTGTCAGCCGGTAGGCTGAGCACCCAATGGAATGGAGATTCACGAAGTGTGTATGCAAGCAGCAAACCACCCTGTTCGTCAAAAAACTCATCTTCCTCATAAATCATAGAAATAAATCTATGTAAGTGCTCAGGCCAGACCACTTCACCTTCACCATCATACATGTGAGTGGACAAGAAATTGAAAAGCTTCCCCGTGATGGAGACATCTTCACAATTCGAAAAACACCACGGGGGAAGAAGAGTGCAAGACTCCATGAAAGATGTGCAAAGGTTCAAAACTAGATGAAAGGATACAACTTGTCATCAGGCCCTCCTTCTAATGCCAGAAATGTTGATGGTGTTGGACCCGCCAACATGTTAAGGGGATCTCCCCAGTAAGAACTCCCAATTAGACCTCAGACTGAGTCCCAGTAGTGGGTCGTAAGGTAATGCCTTGACTGCGATGTCGCATAGAGGCAAGTAAGATAACTTTGTTAGTAGCAAGGGTGTGATTGTTGTAGTGAGTCAAGGAAGATGTATGAGAGGTTCTAACACAAAAGGGGGGAGATAAGGGTGAAGGTGAGTTCCAACATACAAGGTAAGATAACACGTACAACACTCATAGATCAGTCTGAACGAGTGCAACGGTTGTTACAACAAGGTTCATGTGAAAGGTCTGTCTGGTGTCTGGCAGAGCAGTCGCCATAGATGGTGACAAGGTTCATGTGAAAGGTCTGTCTAGTGTCCGATAGAGCAGTTGACATGGGCGGTGACAACATTAACAACATATACAACACATTTGCAACAAGATTCATATAATTGCATTTGAATCAGTTCATACACAAATATGTAAGTTAAACAACATATATCATTAAGGCAATCAGAGTAGTCCAACTACAATAACAACATATGCATGAAAATGTGCTTGCTCTTATTATATAAAAGTGTAAGTTACAATCATACAATACATCCATGTAAAGCTGCTAGCCTCATCAGTGAAACGTTACAACCACATTCGCCTGCTCCTCCAAAGAGATGTACTAGCTCCATGCAGTGGAGAAGCCAAGGCGCGTTACAATACTGACCAAGCTTTCTTCAAGATAGTCTTAGTAGAAGCTTGGCTGACCAAAAGCCCATACGATGAGTTATGGAGGACTATTTATAGCAAAGGGTGGGGTGACCCTTAACATTCCCCGTTGTGACCATTCAACTACCCTCATGACTCTTCACCTACTCTATAACTGTTAGATCCACTATTGGGACTTGACTTACATTTGACTTGAATCAACATTACAATGCACATGTACCCATGTGAACAATGGCTTGAACAAGCCAAAATAGACATCATTCTGACTTAGACAACCATAAAAGTCCAACTGCTCGACATCCTCATGCTGATCAATAGTAACATATTGATGCCAAGATTGGTAGTCCTTGATGGTGTTTGTGTGTTTCGCCGTGACATCTGTCTGAAACTTGAACCTTGCCTCCATAACATCTGGGTATACTACTCGAGATCCTCTATCCAAATCATCTGAGAGCACGCACATCATTGTCTTCAATGTGGCTGGACCAACAACATACTTATGCATGATGTCTGCACTGATAAGCAAGTTTGGGCTGGTGGCCGTGCGCATCAACTTGTTGAAGTATGAGTCAAGCTCTTGTCGGACCTGCTTCTTTGTCTTAGCTTGGGTGAGAGTCCCAAGTGATGGGATCGCATGTGTGCACTATAACAACCATGCTCTTGAATACTCGTGCATGGGAAGCCTGTATGCTAGTGGTGAGTTGCGGTAGGTCTTAAGAGTTTTGGATCTGACTCTGGATACATGCTTGTAGCTCGACTGCATTGGCCCTCATCATCTTTGGCAAGTGAAGCGGGGCTCCCTTGTACTTCATCGTCCATGCTTGCATGTTGTCAACAACAGCATGTATGTTCTTCAAGATGCGTGCTTTTCTCGCACGTCGTTGCTGCCATCCGTGGAGATGGATGATTGCTTGGTGCACAGTACCAAACTTGGAGTACAATGCTCACATAACTGTATTTAGGGACAATACTTCATCTAGTATTGCCTTCTTCCATTCAGCTCGAGCGAACATTGTCACCAAGTCTCGTCCTGATTGGCCACTTGTAGTTCCTTCGCCATTCGCTCATTCTCAGCTAACATGAAACAAACACTTGAGCTGGTGGCTTCAACGTATACTCTGTTTGCATCGGCCAAAGCAACTGGATGTTTGTGCACATCAATCACGATCACTTGTTCTTCAACTTGTGCAAGGGATGTTTGGTCCTCCCGATTCGGTACTCTCTGAGACTGCACAACTCTGTGATGAGATTCGTCAAAGGAGATGTTGTGCATCTTTGCTTCTGGATGACTACCAAGGATGTTAGTGCCTCCTTGGTCATTTGAGACTTGCTCATCATCTGGATGTAAAGAAGCAGGTGAGTTGACCTCTTTCTGGTGAGGCATGAGGTCGGTGTCCTATTCCAACTCCTGCTTCTCCATGTCTGCATCCAACTGTTCAAGCGCCTGTTCTATCTCATGAGAAAAGCCTTGCCCCTGCGATGGTTCACCCTGTTCACCTGATGCCAGATCTTCAGATGAATAAAATACTTGTATGGGTTCTGCTTCATCTGTCTGCACGTGATGCACCCCTTGCTGAATCTACTATTGTTCCTACACTTCCTTCTCTTGTTGGAGCAACTCTTGTTCTTTCAGGAGTTGCTCCCTCAGCTCATGCAACTCCTTCTCTGCTTCTTCCATTCTATTCTTATCCCTCTGCCTTCACGCGATTCTCTTGTCGCGCTCCTACCTCTTTTCCTGAATAGCCATAACTGCTTGTTCTACAAGTGGATTTACTCGAAACTTGTAGGTTTGCTCCTCCTCCATGCGGTCGACAATCTTCCTCTTCCTTTTGTCGCACATAGTTATTCTTGGCTTTGCTGCCTCTGTTGCTGCTGCTCTCCGTGATGCTGCTTTGATAACCACTCAATGACAAAGCTGACCTGTTCATTGGGTCCGGAGGAGTTGTAGGAATACTTCCATGAGTCTTCCTTGGCCCAATGAAATTCCCCATGGATCCAGTTGAATTGAACTCTCGTGCAGTGATCCTTCACAATGCAACGTGGGTCATATGGGTTGAAGCTTTAGAGGTTGAACAGATACTTCTTCATCTGTTCTACTTCGACATCCACTTGCTTGAGACTCCAGATCTCATATAACCCAATCCGCAACGGAAGAGTGGGCCAAGGTGCCTTCTTCTTCCGTTGCAGTCTCGCTGTCAATCCTAATGAGATGTGATACGCTACTTGCTGCATGACAAGTACGTCCAAGGAAAAACTTGGAGGAACATGCAGAGGCTTCTCCACATTGAACATTCAGATGAAAGCGTCAGACGATGAGGCATACCAATATGCAATGCCTAACAATGCCTGTAAAGCTTCCTTTGACATGCAGGGTGGATCTTATTCGAATATCAACTTGTACACTGGGGTGACGAAATGGTCAGACAACCGTATGATTACTCCCCTGAAGTTGCATTCGGACAACAACTTGAAATATGTCTTCACAACAGTCTCCGCCGGTGACCATGCCCACTCCAAGCCCTGGAACTCATGTCGGGCACAAACTGTATCTAGGATGTAGGCAGATATGTATATCTCTGCATGCATACCCTCAGGTGACTGTCGAGCCTTCATGACTTGTTCCTTTAGTTGGTGAGCCAGTATGTCAGACCAGTTGCATGGTCTTCCTTCTCTAGCTAGTTGGTCCAATGCGATCACCCAACTTTGAGGGAAGGTTTCAGTGCTTGCTTGGCCACTCAGTCGACATGTGAATATGACCAAGTATTGGTACGCCTTCCTCTTTATATTTGTCTTGTAGATCTAGTTGGGTGTTATCCTGAAACGAGCTGGCTTCTTTACCCAATCCTTCAGAATGTATCTAGAATTACCTCTGCTATTGGGCAAGTTGAATGGAGGACTCATGACAGTCGTGGGCTTTGACATCTGATACATCTCATCATAATCTCGTGCCCAGAAGGTTGCAAGCTTCGTCCCACTCACACTACTCAAGGTCATCGTCTCGAGGTCAGTGTGAGAGACGATCCAGTGAATCATGTTCGCACATGGGAACACGGGGTATGTGCATGCAATCCGGTACAAGCCGGATTTGTGAATGTTCACGTACACCTAGCGGTCTTCGAGGTCTTCCCTACAAATGTTTCATTAAACTCTTGCCACTTCAGTTTGATGTCCTTGTCTAGATACAACTTCATATCTTCACAGATTAGCAGACTATAGGACAACTGCTCAAATGTTGTTCCAGCTGCAACTCCATCAGTGTCCTGTCATCCTATTCTCTTGGAAGCCATTGAGACAGATGAACACCTAAAAGATATAGGAACAAGAAGCATGCATGACAAGAAATATGTTAGTGGAAACAAAGCAAATCTGGGAAGGACACAACACATACCTGGGAAAATGATGAGAAAGATTGCACAAACTTTTCTGGGATGCTGGGTGATTGGCAACTAGAACTGCGCAAAAGGTAGTCTGGGCTATCTGGGAGGCAGGATTGACTACTGGATCTATGAAATGCACAATCCAGTCAGGCAGCTGGCTGCTAGGATTTTGTAATGCACAATTCCAGCTGGGAAGGACTATTGGCCCAAGGATAGATTTGCGCAATTGCTTGGGCCAAGCAACCACTGTCCTCCAGAAATGCACAAAACAGTCCTGGAGGCCAATGTTGGGCAAGAATGCACCTTTCTAGGGAGGAAGGTGAGCCTTCCTTCCTAGATTGCACAATGCAGCCTTGGTGAAGGCAAAGCCCGGGCCAAGGTTGGCCCGACTCGCCAACGGGCGACTGAAAGCAACTAAGACAATAAATGCATGGCGACAATAAGTGATAGCAAAAGTGATTGACAGTGCATGCAAAACATGAATGAAAGATTCATCAAACAGATCAACATGCATGTGGGTGAGGCAATTTGCCGGTTGGGCGAATGTTCGCGTAAAACAATTTCATGCATGTGACAGCAATGAGATAGTAACAGAAACTGAAACAGAGCTAGGACAAGCTAGTATACATGTAAACGACAGCAAGCATTCAAATCAATCAAGCAAACAATGCTCACATAAGCAAATACACAAAAAGCGAAAAAAATGCTGAAAAAGACAAGTTGAGGCCACTTACCCATGAATAGATGAGTCAGATGCGTCGAAGAGTGCTGGATGTGCCGTGGGATGTTAGAGCTCCAAGATCGATGTGAATGAATGAGATCTGATGCGTTGAATAAATAAGTTTGGTCTCATGATGCGCATGACACAAATCTAGGAAAAAGCGACACTTGGAGGGAAACTTCTAAAACAACTTTGCATGTAACCCCTGGCTGCTAAAAATAGCTCCCTAAATCATGGGATACCTTTTGCATGTCGTCTCTTGCTATTCTGGGAAGATCAAGTCATGCATGCATGTAAGTCAAGTTTCCTCAGTCCCGGGTGGAACTGGTCAACCAGACTGTTCATGCATGCAGTTGCTCAACTGCTTGTGAAAATGAACATTCCTGGTTGGGAGATGGGCTGACTGCCCAAGAGGATTGCACAATTTCTGGGTAGAGCAGTTGATTGCTGTGCAGATTAGCGCAAATCTTGGGCTGAGTAGCCCTATTGGGGAAATTTGCGCAAATCCTGCTGGGAGTGTTGGCTGGCAGGATTGCACAATTCTGGAGCTCAGCAGGTTGCCAAAGAGGATTTCACAATTTTTGGAGGGAAGGATGGCTGCCCTCTAGAAATGCGCAATTTTCAAGGGGAAGCTGCTCAACCTGCAGCTGGACCAAGTCTAGATGAGCAGCTTGTGAAGGGAATGGATCGACTCTGATCGACAGGCTGCCTTTGTGCGAGGAAAACACTGAAGCTTGAGTACTTGACGAAGAAAGACAAAGTGCTGTGAAAGGTTGGTAGGGAGGCTCCAAAACAGGCTAAGGAAAATTTTTGGAGGGTGGTTATACTTGCTACAACAGGGCCTACGAGATGTTTTGAGAAATGACAACAAGAAACTTCAGTTTAAATTTGTCCTTGAATTAGAGAATTAAAATCGAATTTGATTCTCATAGCAACTTGTAAATAGTTAATTCAGTTTAAGTAACTTAATTAGCTTAGGAATTTCAAGTTGGTAGTCTTTTTGTAGTCATGTATATGTTCTCCCTAAAATTTAGGGGTCCAGGATGATTTTAATTCTGAGTTGTAAATTAGATCACTTAGTTTACTGAGTTATGTTTAGTTAAATTAGTTATAAACTGCTTGTGGAACTAATAGGGAGTTAACAGTCAGTTGGTGCACTAGTGTATCCACAAGTGCCACTCTAGTTAACTGAAGATTCCCTCATAAGAAACTCATGCATGTCGATCCTGAGAAAGACACACTTGAGACTAGAGTGCAAGGACAATGTACTATCAGTTGTATTATTTAATGAGTTGTAAAGATCATGCATGCAATCAAAGAAGAACCTGTGTTTGGATTGCACAATTTTGGAAGCATGAATTCCCTTTAAATATGGGCTATTCATCCTAGGAATTACACAAAGAGATTAGGGGCTTGGAGAGATGCAAAATTGGCTAAGTTTTGGCCAAGAGCTTGCTTGTGAGCTAAGAGAGTTGAGCATACTTGTGCGAATTTTATTGTAGTGAGAATAAGCTTTGTATCTTTACTCATATTTATGATATATGCAATACATATAGTGGGGTTTTGAGCAGTGGATTTTCCCAGATACATCTTGTGTTACATGCCATTGATTTATCTTCTTCTTGTTCATATTATTTTCATCGATCTATTGGCTTCTGCTGGTTGAAAGTAGATGTAGATTCTTGTCCCGTGCTTTAGTACATTGCACGAGCTTGTGAATCTACAATATTTTCTACATGGTATCGAAGCTAAGAATAGTATACTAGAGGAGATTTCGAAGTTTTGAGTTTTGGGTTACAGGTCAAATTCGAATTTGCAATACATACTTTAGGATCGACAAATGGTGTTGTATGGTTTGCGGATCGAGTATGCCTTGGAAGGAAGCTCAAATTTTATAGCGTGGAGGGATAGAATGGAGCTTGAAGGAATTCTTTGATCAAGAAATTCCTAAGCCATCAACATTGGATGCACATAATTTGGTTGAATGGAAGAAGTGTGTGGTCAAGGCAAGGCAGATAATCCTTGAGGGAGTTCGAGACCACATTGTCTCGAGTCTCCATGGCAAGGAAACTTCATATGATATGTGGAAAACATTGACATACTTGTATCAGAACAATAGTGATGAAAGGAAATTGGCACTAAAGGACAAACTTTGAAAAATCAAAATGGATAAAGGCGACACGATTCCAAAATACTTGACCAAGTTCACTCAACGTTGTGATGAACTTGGAAGTGTTGGAATCATGGTTGCGAAGGATGATATGGTGAGTCTTGCTCTTCTAGGACTCCCAAAGAGTTGGCATAGTTATCAGGACTCTATCAATGGTCAGGAGAAGCTGTCAAATTGGTGATCCGAATGGACAATGGCATCAACCCATGGTATTCATGCACCCATGGAATTTACCCATGGTATTGTAAGTGGCATCCAACCATGGTATTTATCCACCCATGGTATTGTAAATGACATCCACCCATGGTATTTTCCCATGGTATTGTGACATCCACCCATGGTATTCATTCACCCATGGAATTTACCCGTGGTATTGTAACCAAAAAATACTATCAGTAACAAGTCGTATTTTGTAAAAGGATAGATTTTCCACCACAATGTAGCTTTTACAGTTATTATCTATTTTAATAAAAAAAAATTCTTTGTGGTTTTGTTATTGTGTGTTCTTCTCTTTTCTTATAGCATTTCAAATATTCATATCTACTGATCCAGATCTTGGGGGGAGGCCCCCAAGATCTGAAAATTTGAAATGCTAGAAGAAAAGAGGAGAACACACAATAACAAAACCACAAAGAAAATTTGTTTATTAAAAAATATAATAACTGTAAAGGCTACATTGTGGTGGAAAATCTATCCTTTTACGTTATACGACTTGTTAATTATAGTATTTTTCAGTTACAATACCACGGGTAAATTCCATGGGTGAATGAATACCATGGGTGGATGTCACTTATAATACCATGGGTGGATAAATACCATGGTTGGATGCCATTTACAATACCATGGGTGGATGAATACCATGGGTTGATGCCATTGTCCATTCGGATCATTCCTCCCTCCTTAAGAAGAAATGGTCCCCATTGTGTGAAGTTCCCTCCTGTGAAGCCTTTGTTGAATATGAAAAGCCACTGAAGAGAAGGGTTTTATTTGGTTAACCCATAACCATGATGAACGAAGATCCGAGGATAGAGATACCCTATAATGCTTGTGACCAACTGTGATACTGACAGTGTGCAACCTAGAAAATGGGCTTCAACGAAGTGTGGATTTGTGGATGATCCATAACCATGATGAACGAAGATCCGAGGATAGAGATACCCTGTAATGCTTGTGACCAACTGTGATACTGACAGTGTGCGGCCTAGCAAATGGATTTCGATGAAGTGTGGGTTTGTGGATGACCCATAGCCATGACAAATGAAGATATGAGGATAGAGATACCCTATAATGCTTATGATCAACTGTGATACTAACAGTGTGCGGCCTAGCAAATGGACTTCGATGACAAAGATTTTGTGCGGCTGACCCATAACCGTGATGTTGGTTGTTGATGAAGTAGTAGGTGCATACATAGCCTGGGGTGGGAGGGCACATCTCCAAAGAACCCAAGCTGAATGTTGCTATGGTGAAACTAATGAATGTGAAGCAGGTGCCTACTAAAGCGAGATGGGAGGGCATGTCTCCAAAGGGAACCTGCTCCGAATGCTGCTCCAAAATTAAAATGGACATAACTCAGTTAATATAACTCAGAATATTTATTATAACCTGTTTTTGGAAAGAGAAGGACGATTTTTCATCTTCCCATGTGTTGGAAATCCATATCTGGACACCCTAGAATCTTATATTCCCACTGCAACTTTTCCGCCGTAACAAAAATTATGAAAAAAATAGCTGATTTTAAATCAGCGATATCTCCCACATTCGAACTCCAATTCGACCCATTTTTTTTTTGAAATTGAGTGATTTTTAGAGAGAAGCTCAGATCTACAATAAATGTTTTTAAATTATGCGCCAAAATTTCAAAAAAATATAGGAGACCTACCGTCCACGAATTGTTGTTAGAAACATTTCTGCAACATAACTGATTTTAAATCAGCTATATCTCCCTCATACGGACTCCGATTCGGCTGATTTTTATTTTTGAATTTGGGAATTTTTTCGTAATAAATTAAGATATATTATTTGTTTTCGTATGTTTTGCACCAAAATTTTTGGATCTGATCTGCAAACTCGCCGCCCAAAACCATTTCTGCTAAAAAAATGAAAAAGAAAAAAAATTCTTGCTTTGCTAAAGAAAATGCTTTGTGGAGAACATAGCACATGCATGAAGTTTGTTGAATATTGCTGCAAAATTTGAAATTGAAATATGCATCAAACCCCGATTCCCATGGAATCATAGCCTGCTCCGATACCACTGATCCAGATCTTGGGAGGAGGCCCCAAGACCTAAAAGATTAAAACAGATTTTGGGGGAGAGGCCCCCAAGATCTGAAAAATTGAAATGCCTGAAGAAAAAGGGGAGAATGGCCAATAAACAAAACCATAAAGAATTTTTTTTAAAGCGAAGAATAATTGTAAAAGTCTACATTGTGGTGGAAAATCTATCCTTTTACAAAATACGACTTGTTACTTATAATATTTTTCTGTTACAATACCACAGGTAAATTCCATGGGTGAATGAATACCATGGGTGGATGTCACAATACCATGGGTGGACGTCACAATAGCATGGAAAAATACCATGGGTGGATTTCACTTACAATACCATGGGTGGATAAATACCATGGCTGGATGCCACTTACAATACCGCGGGTAAATTCCATGGGTGGATGAATACCATGGGTTGATGCCATTGTCCATTCGGATCAATTGGGAATGATTGTGGTCAGATTTGATGCGAGAGGAGATTAGGAGGAACACTGGGGATGGCTCTTCATCAAAGACTAATGATGAAGGGAACTATGCCTTAGTGACTAAGGCGAAGAAGGCGAAAGGGAAAGCTTCCCATTCTAAATTTGATTCTTATCATGGAGGTAAGAAGAAAGACATGAAAAAAGTTAAGTGCTTTCATTGTGACGAGTTGGCCCATTTTTATATAAATTGTTCACTCAAGAAGTCCAAGAAGAAGTAGCGGCGAGTGAGGCTTCGGCCTCTCAATTTGAATTGGAATTTTTCCTCATTGCATGCATGGTGTCATCAATGATGGGAAATGTATGTTACCTGGACAGTGGAGCTTCATTCCACATGACTGGTGACAAGGAGTTATTCAGTGACCTGGAGGAGAAAGATATCCAGATGCATATCAATATGGGTGACGACGAGAAGTAAGTGTTGGTGGATTGGGCACAACTAAGTTTTAGAGGGAGCATGGGGCTCCACTCACCTTGAAGAATGTTATGTATGTGCCCGGGCTGAAGAAGAACTTGGTATCCATTGCCATCTTGAGGATAGAGGCTATAATGTGATATTCTAGAAAGGAAAGTCATTCCTTCGACACATAGCCACGGGTCAAGTAAAGAAGATAGGGATTTAGGTGAAGAATCTCTATAAGCTGGAGGTAGAGGAGTGTGCTAATTTGAGTAAAAAATAAAAAAGGGTGCAGATCCAAGACGTTGGCGAGTTGTGGCACAGGCGATTGGGCCACTTTCATCACCGGGCTTTGAAGATATTGCAACAAATCTCTATTGATCTTCCCAAAGGTACACTTGAGCAAGTTGATACTTGAAAGGGGTGTACTTTGGGAAAATACACCAAGTGTTCCTTTGATGACAGAGACAGTCGAGCAGAGGCTATTCTAGAGCGAGTCCATTTAGATGTGTGTGGACCATTCTCGACAACATCCATGACCAAACACAAGTATTATGTTATATTTGTTGATGACTATTCTCGAAAATGCTGGATATTTTTCATGCAGAAAAAAGGATCAAAATTTCACAAAGTTTTGTGATTTTAAAGCAATGGTGGAGAAAGAGTCAGGCAAGAAGGTTAAATATCTATAGATTGATAACAATGGAGAGTGTGTCTCAAATGAATTTAAGAACTTCTGTGTAGCAGAAGGGATTAAATGGGAATTGATGACACCCCATAACTCTTAGTAGAATGGGGTGGATGAGAGGAAGAACAGAAGCATAGTAGGGGTAGCAAGGGCGATGTTGCATGATCAGGGCCTACCACTACACTTGTGGGCTGAGGCATGCAATACAACTGTTTATGTTCAGAATCATAGCCCACATCAGATACTTGAGATGAAGATACCAGAGGAGGATTATTTTGGTAAGAAGCTAGATGTTGGTCACTTCAGGATTTTTGTGTCATCGGTATATTTCCATGTGACCAAAGATGCATGGAAGAAGATTGAGCCGAAATAGAGTTGGGGATATTTGTGGGGTTGATCCGGATTTAAACAGGAACGCAACAATTTATAGAGATAACCATATACAAAAAGATGCAGCGGAAATAATACTTCATTTCATTAATGGAAAATACTGAAATATGCTTACAACCAGAAATGGAAATAAACCAGCTAGGGCGATGGTAGCTTATCTTTGAGAAGAGATGTGATGGCTACATGCCTCTGAACTGTATTACAATGAGGCTCGAAGGCCTATTTATTGTTGAGAAACAATGTAAAACCCTTAACATTCCAAAACCTAACCCTAGGAGATGAAACGCCAAACTGTGGGCCCCGTTTGGGGTAAATTGGTACATCAATTTCCCAGGGTCGTAACTTTGGCATATGATCTCTGTTTGACGCATACAATAGCTCGTTAGAAAGATCTATCTGAGTACTACCGTTTCCCCAAAAAACATCGTTTAGGGCCTCAAAACGGCTCCGGAAGTTCAGGACCCGAAAAGCTGCTAAAAATAGTAAGTTGTGCTACAATTAAGGAAACTGAAAATGCTGAGAAAGACAATGGTGGGGGTCCAGGTGGACTTGGCAGGTGGCCACCAATATCCACCTAGATCATTCCTCCCCCCTTAGGAAGCAATGGTCCCCATTGCGTTGAGCTCTTCCATGAGATGAGGAAACTTTTGCTGAACTTGTTCCCTGGTGAGCCACTTGCCCTGCTGAAGGAGTTGGCCTGCTTTGACAACTCGATACAGTTGGATATTCTGTTGGCAAGTGTTCTTGATCTGTGTGTCCATGATCCGATCAGTTGCAGCTTGTTCCATGCGATCTGGATTTAATTCTGTGGGTTTGAGCTGTTCTGCAATGTCGGATGTGTCTAGCAATGGTGGAAAGTATGGTCGAAGGCGGTCCACATTGAACACTGGGTGCAGGCCAAGGAATGGGGGAATGCTGAGCTCAAATGCATTGTCTCCAATAGCCTTAGTAATGGTGTAAGGACCATATCGGAGTGGTCTCAATTTCCGATAGGCTCCAGTAAGGCGTTCCTTTTGCAAATGCAACCAGACTTTGTCGCCCACCTGAAACTTGTGTGGCACCCGGTGTTGATCATGTCGCTGCTTGTACTTGGCATTTGATTTCTCAAGAATGTCATGGACCTGCTGGCGAATATGTTGGATGCGCTCAATGAAGCTGGTGGCCTTATCTGTTTCGGATTGGACATGAGCTGAATTCATTTGAGTAGCTGCAAGTGGCATGGCCACATCAATGGGGCATAGTGGTTGGAATCCCAAACCCACCTGAAAAGGGCTATGGCCAGTGGAGCTGTGAAGAGCTCGGTTGTAGCTGTGCTGAACATAGGGGAGGCTCTCGTCCCATGTGCGTGGATGCTTTGAGTTATACATGCGCAGAATGTGCACAATCATCCTGTTGACAACCTCTGTCTGGCCATCAGTTTGAGGATGGAAGGCTGTGGACTTCGTGAGTTTGGTGTCCAGCATTGACCAGAGACTGGACCAAAATGTGCTGAGAAACCGACTGTCCCGATCTGAGATGATAGACTGTGGGATCCCAAAGTGCACCCACACTCGTTCAAAGAAGAGTTTAGTAGTGGCTTCTGCTGTGATATTCTTCTTGCAGGCCATCATGATGGCCATCTTCGAGAACCTGTCGACGACCACAAAAACACAGTCATTTCCATGCTTAGTGGAAGGAAGGCCTGACATGTAATCCATGGAGATGGATTCCCAAGGTCGACTAGGGGTAGGCAACGGGGTATAGAGGCCGTGATTCTTAATGGTCGGTTTGGCAATGGCACAGGCAGTACATGATCTGATGTACTTCCCAACATCCTGTCGAAGATTTGGCCAATAGAAATAATTTTGCAGAACTGCCACTGTTTTCTCGACCCCGAAATGCCCAGCAGCTCGACTGTAGTGTGCTTCCCAAATCATCTTGCCACGCTCGCTTGAAGGAACACAAAGGTGACCGAGGTGGCATAATAGGGCATTCTGGAGGTGAAAATCTGCAACATGCCGACCCTCCAAGAGTGTCTGGTATGTGTGGCCGAATTCTGGGTCGCTTTTGTAGAGAAGTGGCCAATCAGAAGTCTCGTGCCCACAAGAGTTGAGCACGGTGGTTAACGCCATGATCGGTGGTCGACTGAGGCAATCTGCAACATTATTGGTGCTACCCTTCTTATACTTGATATTCAAATGGAATTGTTGCAGGTATGTAGACCACTTCTGATGGCGATCATTCTGCAATTTCCCTTGGGTCTGTATGAACTGCAGGGGTCGGTGGTCTGTGTGGATGACCGTTTCCTTCCCCAGAATGTAATGCTTCCATTGTCGGCAGGCCTGTACAATGGAATACATCTCTTTATCATAAGTGGGGTACTTCCAGACTGTGTCTGAAAGTGTTTCACTGTGATATGCCACTGGATGTCCATGTTGAGTAAGGACTGCCCCAATAGCATAGTCAGAGGCATCTGTCTCGACCTCAAATGGTTGTTGTAAATCTGGTAACGCGAGCACTGGTGCCGTGCAGAGGCGATCCTTCAACTCCATGAATGACTTCTGTTGAGATTCAGACCAAAAGAACTTTGCTTTAGCCCCTCCCTTGGTGACTTGACTCAAGGGCCAAGAAATATGAGAAAACCCCAACACAAACCTGCGGTAGAAGTTGGCAAGACCTAGAAAGCTGCGGAGCTCTGTTAGAGTGGTTGGAGAGGTCCAATCCCGAATGACTTGGATCTTGGCTGGATCGACATGCACCCCCTGTTCATCAATGATGTATCCCAGATACTGAACCTGGGTCATGCCAAAAGTGCATTTCTCCAAATTGGCACATAGCTTGTGTTGCCGCAGTGTTTGGAGAACCTGTCGGATGTAGTGGAGGTGCTCTTCCCAACTCTGGCTGAAGATCAGAATGTCATCCAAGTATACTACTACAAAGGAGTTGGTGAATGGCCACAAGATGTCATCCATTAGCCTCATAAAGGTTGCAGGAGAATTCGTCAATCCGAAAGGCATGACCAACCATTCGAAGAGGCCCTCCTTGGATTTGAAGGCAGTCTTCCACACATCAGAGGGTTCAATTAGTACCTGGTGATATCCTGACTTCAGATCGATCTTGCTAAAATATTTCGCCCCCTTTAGTTGGTCTAGGAGGTCATCAATGCGCGGGATCGGGTACCTATTATGGACAGTGATCTTGTTCAGCGCCCGATAGTCAATACAGAGTCTCCACGTCCCATCCCTCTTCTGTACCAACACGATCGGGCTCCCACAGGGTGATGAAATCGGACGGATGTGACCTTTCTGCAGGATCTCTTGAATCTGTCTCTTGATTTCATCGTTCTCCAGAACGGAGCGCCGATAAATTGGTCCATTGGGTAGCGGCGCACCTGGGGTCAGATCGATGGAGTGCTTGACTTGACAGTGCAGAGGAACCCCTGCCGGGGAGGTGAAGATGTCCTCGTACTCCTCCACAATCTTGTCCATCTGTAGTTGTCGTGCAGAGGGCCCCCGTCTGGAGGCCGCGGCCACTGTCTTCTTCTTTCTTTGAGGGCGTATCATCAGGAAAACAAATTTCCTGGTTTTGGAAATGATCTTACTGCATTGTTTTGCAGTAATCAAAGAGATGGCGGCAGGTGGTGCTACCTCTGGTATCCTGAACAACTTATTTCCCAATGTAATAATAACAGCACGGGGCCTTGATTCATACACAGCATGTCGCTTCCACAAGTATGGTTGTCCTAGTAATACATCACAAACTTCAAGGGGAGCAATGTCACACAATACCTCATCCGTGAAGGGCTTGATGTTGTATGGAAGGCGACACTGCTGGCTCACGCGAAGATCTCGTCCTTGGTGAAGCCACCCAATGGTGTATGGTTGTGGATGTGCTGTGGTCGGTAAGCCCAACCGCTTCACGACCTCTGCCGAAATGAGGTTCTTTTGACTCCCGCTATCAACAATGAACTGTATCGGGGAGCCCTTTACCCACATCTGGGAGTGGAAGAGACGCTCCTCCTCCTCTGGATCTTCGGGTTCATTTTTCTGGATATTTGCGGTAGCAATAGTGGCGCTGGGATCCGCATCAATGATCTGCTTCCCTTTTTCATACCCCTTATCGGGTTCTGACTCAGAGTCGGAACATGCATCTGATTTTGAAACCTTTAGCTCAGCCACCAGTGACTGCTTGGCCCGACACTCACTTGTGTTGTGAGTGGAGCTCTTATGGAACTCACACCATTTTCTAGTGTCCTTTCTCGGCTTCGCGGCGCTGTTCTTTGCTTGCAGCTTCGGCTGGTTGTCTTGGGCTGTCCCGCCTTGGCTTTGTCCTTTGTTCTGTGGTTTAGGGGCACCCTTCCCCTGCTTTGGATTCGCAGATCCAAAGTCTCGCTTCTTTTGTTTAAACTTCTGCTCGACCTTGACGGCATATCGGTATGCTGCGCCGAGCGAGGGGATGTTCAGGAATTGTATTTCTTCTTGGATGTACTTGTGCAGACAGCCACGGTATTTGAGTATCAAATGTTGCTCCGAATCCTTGATGCCCAACTTTGTGCGAAGGGTATGGAAAAGATTGGTGAACTCCGGCACGTCTTGGTCCCTTCCCTGCCGCAGCGTGGTCCACTTTATGTATTCATCCTCATAGCTTCCAACAGGGTAGTACTGCTCCTTGATGGCATCCCGGAATGAATCCCAGGTGGGTGCGGCTGAAAATAGTGAGCCAGTACTTTCATCCTTCTGCTCGCAGTAGGTTTCCCACTAGTCCTTGACGTGGGGGGCTGCTTTGAGAAGAGCAAAAACAATCTTTTCCCGACTCGAAAATTCATGAACAGAAAAATAACCCTCTAGCAGATTTAACCATTTATCTACGGCATCTGCGTCTATCTGACCCTCGAATATGGGGATTTCAAAATTAACTTGTACCTTAAAGGCTGTGGCATTTCCAGAGTAGCTGCTGGAAGCCGATGCGCCGCTTCTGGGTAGCCGCTGAAGGATTTGGGCAAAGCTGTCCATCATCGCGTTCCGTTGTCGCTCGAGGGCTTCTTCGAGCAAGATTTTGATGGGATCTCCTGCCTCCTCGTCTTTCTTCTCGTCCGCCATGGGAGGCTGTCGGGATTTGCGAGGCTGGTCTTGCAAAGGTTCAACCAGTTCAAACCCTAACTCCTTATATCCCGACCTTGTTGGGGACATGCAAAGAAAAACAGAGAAAAAGAAGACCGCTCTGATACCACTGATCCGGATTTAAACAGGAACGCAACAATTTACAGAGATAACCATATACAAAAAGATGCAGCGGAAATAATACTTCATTTCATTAATGGAAAATACTGAAATATTCTTACAACCAGAAATGGAAATAAACCAGCTAGGGCGATGGTAGCTTATCTCTGAGAAGAGATGTGATGGCTACATGCCTCTGAACTGTATTACAATGAGGCTCGAAGGCCTATTTATTGTTGAGAAACAATGTAAAACCCTTAACATTCCAAAACCTAACCCTAGGAGATGAAACACCAAACTGTGGGCCCCGTTTGGGGTAAATTGGTACATCAATTTCCCGGGGTCGTAACTTTGGCATATGATCTCCGTTTGACGCATACAATAGCTCGTTAGAAAGATCTATCTGAGTACTACCATTGTTGGAACGGGCAACATTGGTCCAACCCATGTTGCCCCCGGATTCCCCAAAAAACGTCGTTTAGGGCCTCAAAACGGCTCCGGAAGTTCAGGACCCGAAAAACTGCTAAAAATAGTAAGTTGTGCTACAATTAAGGAAACTGAAAATGCTGAGAAAGACAATGGTGGGGGTCCAGGTGGACTTGGCAGGTGGCCACCAATATCCACCTGGATCAGGGGTACACTGATACACCTCAAAACTATCGGGTGTACTTGTCGACCAACATGATGACAATGGTTCACATGGATGTCATATTCGATGAGGAGAAGGCCATGCAAGTTTCCCTTGAGAGGGAGCTTGAGCTACATGAAAATGAGGAGCTTTTAGCTCCTAAGGTTGAGGAGCCTTAGATTGATGTGGAGTAGCCACATGCAGAGGATCCGAGAGTGGAGACATCCACTCAGGTAGAGTCTTCCGGAGAGAGAAGAAAGTGCACTAGAGAGGTTGATAGATTGTTGGATGATGCAAAGGAGAATGTGGGAACACCAAATTGTCAGGGCAAATAGAGGAGGTCACCTGAGAGGTGCACTGGATACATGGCTCTTATGGGCGAATGTGTTGTGACAAAACCATATTCATTTAAGGAAGAAGTGCAACATCCAGTTTGGGTTGATGCCATAGTGGAGGGGTATGACTCCATAGTTCATAACAATGTTTAGGATGTAGTCTCGAGACTAGAGGACAAGTTAGTGGTGAGCTCCCATTGGCTTTACAAGGTAAAGAACGCTGTAGATGGTAGTGTGGAGAAGCATAAGGCTAGATTTGTGGCCCGTGGCTTTTCACAGGTAGAGGGGATTGACTATGATGAGACATTTGCTCTTGTTGCAAGGTACTCATAAATCAGATCTATATTGGCACTATCAACACATATGGGTTGGAAGATACATCATATGGATGTAAAAACAACCTTCCTTAATGGAATGATTGAGGAAGAGGTATACATAGAGTATCCTAAAGGTTTTTAGACCTTTGACTATGAGCCACATGTGTGTCAGCTCAAGAGATCATTGTATGGGCTGAAACAAGCACCCCGTGCTTGGTACAACAAGATAGATAGCTATTTCACTGGGTTGGGCTTCATGAAGAGTGAAGCGGATGCAAACTCGTACCACATAGTGGTGGCAGGTAAGCTATTGATCATTGTACTTTATGTTGATGATCTCATACTGATAGGTGATGATTAAATGATCAAATATTGCAAGGAGGACCTTGCAAGAGAGTTTGAGATGAAGGACATGGGGCTCATGCATTAATTTCCTGGCATGGAGGCATGGCAGGGAGATGGGGAGTTGTTTGTGTCTCAAGGAAATTATGCCAATGAGATACTCATGAGATTCCGCATGGAGAGCAACAAACCCATGGAGACTCGTTTAGTAGGAAACTGGAGGAATGAGGAAGCTACTTCAGGGGAAGTAGTGGAAGCTACTGTATAGATGCAGCTTGTGGGTTCACTCATGTACTTGGTGAACACACGACCAAATATGTGCTATGCAGTTAACCAACTTATTCAAGCGACGGTTAGGCCTACCAAGATGTATTGGAAGGTGGCAAAGCATGTGTTGAGATACCTCAGGGGAACTTCTCAATATGGATTATGGTACAAACACATAGAGGGAGTGAAGCTTCAAGGCTTCACTGATGCACATTGGGTAGGGAGTCCATCCGATCAGAAGATAACATAAGGAGGGATCTTCAGTATTGGGTTAGCGACAATTTCTTCATACATTAGGAAATAGATATCGGTTGCACTCAGTTCAACAGAGGCAGAGTACATGGCTACAAGTCAGGCAACATGTGAGGCCATCTGGATGAGGAAGATCCTGGTTGGTTCATTTGGTTAGTAGATGGATCCAACTGTGATAATCAAAGTTGTATCAAACTCTCTGAAAATCTAGTTTTTCATGATCAGTCCAAGCATATTGATATCCGATATCATCATCTGAGAGATTGTGTATTGAGGTAGATTATGTTGTTAGAGTACATTCCCATGGAGGAGCAAGATGCTGACATTTTGACAAAGGCATTCTTAAGATGTAAATTCGAGTTTCATAGAGACAGGATTAGGGTAGATGATAATACCTTTATTGTTGAGAGGGAGCGTTGAGAAATGGCAACAAGAAATTCCAGTTTAAATTTGTCCTTGAATTAAACTAAGAATTGAAATTGAATTCTATTCTCATAGCAACTTGTAAATAGTTAATTAAGTTTAATTAACTTAATTATCTTAGGAATTTCAAGTTTGTAGTCATGTATATGTTCTCCCTGAATTTTAGGGGTTTAGGGTCTAAATTTTAGATGGTGATATGACAGTTACGACTAGAGGTTTGTTCTTTCGTCCAAACCAACACCATCACAAGAATCAAACAGGTTTCACCTACAATCGCAGAACTAATTATTACTTTAGGGATCCATTACAAAGTGGGTGTTCCAAAGGGTTTGATGATCTACAATCATCTTGAAACATACCCAGTACATGTGTCCCAGGACAGTCTTTGACATGGACATTCAGTGCTTTGCTTTCTGGAAGTACATCACAGGAAAATACTTTTACATTACAGAATAATGTTCTTCAATTAGGAACCTGTTGATGCCCCGAAAATCGTTGTATCAATATTGGGGGATAACCACCCGGTCCGGACCTTAATACAACTCCTTTTCCATTTGGGATGGTGGCTCCCACTGGGTATAATGGGACCAATTTCCCAATAATGAATAAAAGGGGATGGATGAGTGATTAGTTTCTAATAAATGATAATGAGTGGATGACTTAATCTAATAGCAAAAACATAAATGACTATTCTATCCCGGGAGGCTTCTATTCTTTTAAGTGCAACTCTTGATGATCTCTATTCATTGATAGGCATATAGATGACTCTACACAATAAACATAGATATTCATTCACTTAATGATTGCTTTGTTCAATTAGTTGAACAAAGTGATTAAAAAAACATTGTTACACTTATCCTTTTATATTACCGATACATGTATGATAAAAGAAAGGCATGCTGTAACATCCAGTAGTGGAAATTGTAAAGAATGCTGTTAAAAACATACACATGTATCTGATAATAGCAAGAGCGATTAAACAACAATTCACATAAAAAGAATGAACTCGGACATAGATAGTAGTACCATATGAGCTGCAAATCATTCCCAACATCAATCGCTATTTGAATTCATTCTTCTGACTCAGAGATACTTTTAAACAAAGGCAGTAGTGCACATCCACATAAAAGCTTCGTTATCAAAATTGGAATAATTGGTCCAGTCTTTATAAAAAATATGCCTGAAGTACAGTAGTGCAACTTCAGGTTTAAGTCATATAAAAAAACTTACGACCATTTCCAATGCATTGAAAGGGTCTATAAATACTTGATTAAAACTAACTAACTATGAAATTAAAATCCTACTTAATTGGTACAACTTGATTTGGAGTATCTTCCTCATAGCAATCTGGCAGTCGGCAACATGATTCATCACTTTGGCTGTTTGCCTTTCGACCTGAGTTGGCATATTGCTAGCATTGGTTCCACTTCTGGAGGTCGGTTGAGACGAGAATTGAGTTGGGCAGCATAGGTGGCATCTTGTATATCGGGAATGATACACCCGATTGCATCTGTCAGGCACTTGAGGGCGGCTCTCTAGCTGTATGGTTTTACTAGGAACAACCAATAGGTGTCCCAAGTCAAACTGTTAATACCTGCGATCAATCTCCCATTCTTCTCCAGCTCTTGGTAACATGACTGCTCCAATGTTTTAGCCGATAGTAATTTACCTGGGGTACATTGAGAGATCATGTTTGATAAGTAGAGAGTATCATTAATCAATTCAACCAAATTACTTGTGGTTAACTTGCATCTGGAAACTGCTCTCTTTGCCTTCATTAATTGGGACTGCCATTCCATAAATAGGATCTCTTTATGGGATTCTAAGATTTTTGGCAAATTAGCTGCCTGTCCCTCATCAGTGTCTTGCCACTCAAGAAAATTGGTCAAGGTCTCATCGGCCTGCTCCAAGTCTGTTCTAGCATCAACCGATTTATCAATTATTGATGATGTTATGTCACATAAGGGTTCTGCTTGAGCGATTTGTTGACATAACAACCTTATTTGTGTTACCAATGCTTTGTTAATTTGTTGTGCTTCTGCTCTGAACTCTGCAGGCTGTGGAAGATTCTTTGACTTTTCTATTTGGGCTGATAATTGAGCAATTTGCTCATCTTTAGATTTCCCCATTTGTTCATGCACTGCTTTTAATTTTGCCAATGCTTCTGACAACTCTTTCTGCTTTTGAATGGCACTTGAATCAATTCTTTGTTTCTCTTCCTGCAATTGTTTATTCAATTGATTGTTTATTTGTTGCTGTGTAGACAACTGCTGTTCAAGTTTCTCTGCTTTCTGCTGTGCCTCCGATAACTGTACTTGTAGCGAGGCGATTGCTTGGTCCTTTTCTCTTAACAGATTAGTCACTTCTGATGCCTTGTCCATGGTGGCCGTTAAATAGGCTCCAACATATTGGGACAATTTTTGTAAGGCCATCAGAAGGATCAAACTCCTCTTTCCAGACCACATTGGCTGTCACTGTTTGTTCAGGGAATAGGGAAGGTTGATCAGTCCTTCTCCTTTTCCGCTGTCGTTTTACTACAGCCCTGTGCTTTGGGCTGTAAAAGACATCCAATGGAGGTATCTCCTCCACTTGCAAAACGATATGATCCGAAGGATCCTTAGGAATTATCTCTATTCCTGTAGAAAGGGGTAGGCCGCTGGTTCCACTTGGAACCTCTTTAGATGTTGTATCCTATGTGTCAGCCGCTTTTGATGTATCGGCTTCCTTTGAGCTCTCAAGATTGCTCATGATTGAGTCGAATTGCTGCCATTCCTGGAGTAATTTCAGGTCAATCTGGGCATCTACATTCACGTCCATGCTACTCTGCTCCTGCTCTTTCCTCTGTATTTCCTCTTGCTCTTTTCTCTGTACTTCCTCCTGCTCTTTTCTCTGCACTTTCTCCTGCTCTTTTCTCTGCACTTCCTCCTGCTCTTTTCTCTGCACTTCCTCCTGCTCTTTTGTTTGGATTTCTACAGTGATTTATGATGTAGCAGGAGGTTCATTGGTAAGTAGCTGCTCAGGCTCACTTGATTGTGTCATCGGGGTTGTTGCTAACAGATCTAGAGGCAAAGTTTGCAACCTCTGTTCTCTAAGTCTGTTAAATTCAACTAACCTGTCATCATGATATTTCATTCTGGCTAGTGATTGAACCTGGACTTAGTTGAGGAGAACAGGTCATCAAAATCATCATCTTTATGGTCAAATTTAGTGAGTTTTTCCTATTCAAGTGCATTGTAGGCGACTTTGTTTGGATCAAATCGCCTATTAGGAAGAGTGGCGAGATTCAGTTCCTTAATCTTATCTGCTTCTTTCTCTGCATGTTTAAAGTCATGCAGAGCGTAGACACCACATCTTAGAGGGAAAGAAGGCCAAACCTGCTTCTTTTTATTCCTTAGAGTCTGTGTAACTCCTTCGGATGTAATCTGATATGCTACCTCTCGGGCTAACAGTTTGTCGGGTATATACAAAGGGAGGACATGAGGCCTGGAATGGCTGCCGAAAACTCTTGCATAGGTGAATTTTTCTTCTCCAAAACATTTCCCTATGGCTGTCAAGTCAATCTCCGCTTGTGAGGAAATCTTAGGAGCAGGTTTGTCAAAAATGGCATAGTGAATGGGTAACATAAAAACTTGATATAAATGGTGTTTATAGTGGGCTTTTCATAACTTCTGGTGGTATATATGAATGGGCATAGGGTCTTGTGGAGTCCATCTCCACCCCAGCACAGGAAATTCGGAATTAAAACACAGGGTGTCCAAGATGTAGGCACTATAGTAAAATGGGGGAATGAACCTTTCAGTAATGCGGGATTTGTTTCTGAATTCAAGAACCGCGGTTGCTAACTTATCAGACAATATATTCCCCAATCCATTATTTCACTATTGCATGCTGCCTCCATTAAAGGTACCATCTCTATAATGAAGTTTGAGGAATCATGTAACCCCCACAACATACACATCATTACTCCGGCATAACAATAAGGAGAACACAAGGAATCGACAGAGTACTGACCCGAAGACTCATGCTTGTGTTTCGCTGGGTTTTGCCTCCAATCCCGTATGGGTTTTGATTCAATGTCGTTTTCGTTTCTGAATTTCTCCAGGAATTCTTTGTTGTACTTCTTCTCTGGTGCAGGCAAATGGTACATTTGCCTCAAATCATCAGGTTGAAATGAGCCGAAGACTCTCCCGTCCATGGTGAAAAATCTCCTATTTGTGATTGGGATTTCTTCAATTGCCCATCTCACCACATTTGTATATGGGAGAATTTGTTCTCGGGTTGCTATCCGATGAAGGTAAGAGTCGGCTAAATCCTTTAGAGTAGCATCAGACTTCCGAGTTGGGTCTAATGTGGCTTGCACTGTTGTTACCTCAGGCTCTTCGGCCTCAATCAGATTGTAGATGCTCAACCAAGTAGTTTTACCGAGTCCTAGACATGTGGTGTCCGATATCAGTCCCATTTTGCTTGATCATGGATCGGCAATATGTTGTCTTGTAACTGCCGAAGCGGAAGTTGTTTCAGTTTTCTTAGATTTCTTCCCCATTTGGCTTGAATTTGCTGCTTCGGAAGAGCTCTGCACAGGAGAGAAAATGAACGTAATGCGGAGAATTGGTGGCACAAACCAAAGATGAACGAGATATATTAATCAATGAATAATGGAGGATTTAACTTAAGGTGGTCGCGGATACAATCTCTGAAGAGATTTTAGCCTTACTGTTTCATTAAATGGCCGTTTAAACCTGTCAATCCTTTAAATGCTCATCATATCATTTATTAGCTGAATGATTCATTTAAGCATGGCTTTGATGTTTTGGCGGTTGAGCGTAAGTGAATCACTATTGGGAAGAGAAAGGCCTTTAATACTAAATAACCATAATATATCCTTGCTTTATCAATCTTTTTTGAAATCTGTGCTTAGCTTTATCGCAATCGGCGATCGGGGGAATGCTTAAGTTGTTATATTGGTGTCCTTTCGGAATCCTGATCGCCGATAGCGATATCGCCAATTCGCATCGGGAGTTTTAAACGAGGGCTTTAGATGCATGCATGGTACATCTCCAATCGCCGATAGTGATATCGCATCGGAGCGAAGATGGGCCTTTTGTTATGGTCGCTTGCCTTCACGATATCCGATAGCCATTTGTGCATTGTCGCATCAGGGAAAATCAATGGGTCTTTAAGTCATGCATCCTTTGTTATTGCGATATGCGATCTTGCGATTGCTTTATCGCAATAATAAAAGATTATTCATTCTTTATTATAAGACCGATTAAGTGATTTATCAAAAAGGTTTATAATGTTTTATTTCTTTTCGGACCTTTTGAATAATGATAAGTTGATACCAATTTAAATGAAAAGGGACCCATTTCATATTATAGTTTTGAAAAATAAAAATTGTATGAAATGGGGGGGTTGTTGTAGAGCACAACAATTGGCGATTCGCTGGGAGAAACAGTTATCTCTGAGAAGTACTGAAATACTTACACTTTCATTAAATAGGAATCTTATCAAAGAGGAAATTTCTAATATAACTAGGTATATATGCATTCCGAATAAAATAAAAACTATATTTGCTAATTTCTTCTCTTGTTAAAATTAGATACATTATAAGTTTTAAATTGCCCTCTATTGGTTAATAATGATAAAACAAAAAAACCTTTCTAAATCAACCTTTTTAATTGACTCCTTTGTCATAGGTAGAGCCTCTGTTGCCAGCAAACGTTCATAGTTTCGACAGGGATACCTTTTAACCATGTTATTGTCCACTATCCCATCCATTTCAGAGTATGATTAAAAGAATGAATTCAAAACATGCTTTCATATTTTGTATCTCTTTTTACTTTTCTGTTATTTTGTAAGATAAAAAGCCATTGTCCTAGATTGGAGGCCAGCTGAGTGACAATGCCATTCACTGGTAGTAATCTAACCGAACAAGCTGGCTCGTGATGAGACCCCTTGTCTTATGATTCTAAGCCATTACCCTGTTTTGGTATGCAATGTTGGTAATGTCGGTTAAACTATTTCCCAATGAGCATGGTAAGCAGGCTTGTAATAAGACCCCTTATCTTTTATATCAAATATTTTAGAATTACACTCTGAGTAATCACAAACTTTGATGAATGGGATGGACAATTTTCTCCTTAAGAGCGAATGGATGACAGGGTAAGAGTTGAAGATGCTGAAGTTGGATTAGTTTCTGTTTTGATATTGATAACCTTTTTTGTGACCAATTTGAAAACATAAAATGATTTACAATACTTCTAAACCTTGAGAAGAGTTCACAAAAATTGAAATGTGGTTTCAGAATGCGAATATACCTAGTTTCCTAGAAATTGTCCCTTTTGTTTAAGGCTTCTATTATTTAAAAGTAAACATCAACACTACTTCTTTGAGCAACTTTTAAATACAGCAAAGGTCAATGGAAGATACCTTACAACTTTATTTCCTAATGGTCCTACAAACTACAAATTCTACTAAACTAAAAAGGAGAAGGGGTTACCTCCTCAATTGAAGAATTTCTTTAAGATGAGGCCATTAACAGGAAGAGAATATCTCTTACATGATAAATCTTGTAATATGAATGTTGAATGGCTTATCTTCTCGCAGATCCGAAATGGTTCAAGCCACATTTTTCTGGAACTTGGTGTGTTTTCCATTATCCTCATGGGCTTTGTCCCATTTCAGAACTAGATCACTGACTTGCAACTGTTTTGACTGGATGAAGTTGAATCAAAGGATGACTTGATAATTTTCTGATGTTTTGCATGAGTAATTTTGGCCCTTTCTCTTTCCTCTTCTAATTTTAAGATTTGATCATGTCTAAGTTGAATAGAAGAAGAAGGGCTTTCTTCAATAAAATGAACTAGGGCTAGAGAAGGAAGGACAAGATTTGTTGGTAGTACTGCTTCTTTCCCATATACAAGATTGAATGGAGAAGAACCTATGGAAGCCTTCTGTGTTATCCTATCAGCCCATAGTGCGAATATTAAAGATTTGTGCCAGTTTTTATGATTCTGTTCGATAGTTCGCTTAATAATTTTAACTAGATTTTTATTGGTAGATTCTGCTAAACCATTACCCTGGGGATAGTAATTGGCAGAATATTTCAATTTAAACCCTCTTTTAATGGCGAAATCAAACATAGCATTCCCAGAGAAATAAGATGCATTATAAAAAACAAGAGCATTTGGGACACCAAACCTGGTAATGATGAATTGATCTATGAATTCCATAATTGCCTTAGAATTTGTTGTCTTTAAAGGAATCGCTTCAACCCACTTAGTAAAATAATCAGTGGCAGTAAGGATATACTTATGTTGTTTGGACGAATTTGGAGTGATTTCTCCAATGATGTCCAATCCCCATTGCTCAAATGGTTGTTCAATGTTGACTGGTTGCAAAGGGAAAGCTGGCTTTCTTTGTCTTCCACTAGAAGTTTGACAACTTCGGAATTTCCTTACATATTCATGAGCATCTCTGAAAAGGGTGGGCCAATAGTATCCAGCATGAATGATTTTGTGGGCTATTGTGTCAGCTCCAAAATGTCCTCCCGCTGGTCCATCATGTAGTTCCTGCAAAACCTTTTGTGCTTCAGGTTTTTCTAGGCATCTTAATAAAATTGAATCATAATTTTGCCTAAAAGGTACATCATCAATGATTGTGAAGTTTCTTGCTTTTAATCTAATGGCCCTTTTGTTTTTATAAGACAGGTTAGGAGGTGCATATCCATTTTTCAAATAAAAGATCAAGTCTGCATATTGTGATTCAGAATCAGTAATACTTATCTGGTTGATTTATTCGATATGTTCTGTATCACCTGGTTGTTGAATGTTGGATGCTCCTGCCAATAACCTGCAAAAACCTTGGCCTCTAACAATCTTTGCTGGCTTGATTTCCAAGTCATATTCTTGAAATGCTGTAACCCAGTTTGCTTTTTTTTCACCTAATTCCCTTTGGATTAATAGTTGCCTTATTGCAGGAAAAGGAACTATAACTTTTGTATGGGCTTTAAAAGGAAGGGTCTGTAATGTTTGACAGCTTTATACACAACAAAGGCTTGTTTTTCTACTTCGGAATAATTCAGTTCAACACCCTGCAGGTTTGAACTATAAAATGAAATTGGTGCTTCCAAGTTGTGCTCATTACTCTGAGTGAGTACTGCTGCATAAGATGAATTGGATGCGATAGCATACAATGTGAAATGATTAGAAAAATTAGGAGTGTTCAAAGCGGGGGCATTGATTATTGATTGTTTAATGGAATCAAATGCTTCCTTTTCTGTTGATCCCCATCTAAACACTGAATTTTTCTTAATCATAGTTTGTAGTGGAAAAATGATGTGAGAAAAGTATGGAACAAATCTTTTGACAAAATTGATTTGGCCTAAAAATGACTGCATGGATTTTTTATTATGAGGAAAAGGGATTTCAGAGATTTCTTTAATCCTATCCGGATCAATGTAAATGTCATCTTTGGAAACAATAAAGCCCAAGAGATTTCCTTGATTAAGAGCGAAGAAGGATTTTTTGGGATTGAGTGAAATACCGTACCTTCTCCAACGTTCAAAGATTTGATTTAAATCATACAAATGATTGGATCTCTTCTTAGAAAATACAGTAATATCATCTAAGTAGACAACTACTGTTTTATTGATCAATCCTTTGAAAGCTATATCCATCGCTCTTTGGAACGTGGCTCCTGCATTAATAAGTCCGAAAGGCATTTTCTGATAAGCATAAGTTCCCCATTTTGTTCTGAAGGTAGTTTTGAGTCTGTCATCAAGATGGACCAAAACTTGGTTATATCCTGAAAAACCATCTAAAAAGGACATCAACTCAGAGCCTGCTACTGAATGGAGTATCTGCTCCATAGTAGGTAATGGGAAATTATCTTTTAGGCTTGCCTTATTCAGATTTCTGAAATCTATACAAATCCTGATGTCGCCATTTTTCTTCCTAACAGGCACCATATTGGAGACCCAGTTTGAGTGCCGAACGGGAAAAATAATCTTAGCTTTCAAGAGTTTATTGAGTTCTGATTTTATTCGACTCTCTAAGTTCAGATGTATTTTCCTGAGCTTTTGTTGAACTGGTTTTTGTTCGACAAGCATTGGGATGGTATGCTGGATGATAGATGCATCATATGTCTTTAAATCGTCATATTTCCAAGCGAAGACATGTTTATTTTTCCTTAACAGTCTAATGAATGCTGTCTTTTCTTCCACAGAAAGTCATAATCCTAAATTAATGTTTTGAGGATTTTGCTCAGTGCCAAGATTTATCAATTCAAACCTTAAGGTGTAACTTTGGAGCTTTGTATTGGTCACATGTTTAAACCTGTTTTTAATGTCGTAAAGATCCTCAAGCTTCACCACAGGCTTCGGTATTGAGTTTTCCTCGTGCTTTTCTCTCATCTGAAGATCATGCTCGCTTTCCTCTATGATATGATCATCGTAGGACTTTTTGGAAGTAAAAAATTGTAAGATGTCTTCATCGTGATTGAATACTCTCCAATTAGTGACATTGTTAGGAATTGATGGTCTAAAAAGCAGCTCTACTGAAAATCTATCTGGGCTATAATCTTTGGAAGGTAGGATTTTGGAAGCAACATTGGCTAGCAAGTCGGCTGCTAAATTTTGAGACCTAGGGATGGAAGAAATATTGAATGCTGAAAAGTGAGAGGTGAGTTCTTGTACCAGCGACTGATAATGTTTGAGGTGGCTAGAAAGACAATGAATCATATTTCTGACTTGTTTAATAATAATTTCTGAATCGCCAAACACTTTCAAATATTGAACCTTGAGTCTAATCGCTTTGTATAGTCCTTGGACTAAGGCTTCGTACTCAGCTGTATTGTTTGTGCATTCAAACTCCAACCTACAGGACAATGTTTTTTTTCTCCCTGAGGGCTAACCAAGATACATGCTGCTCCCAAGCCTTCGCTAGACTTAGACCCATCAAAATATAGTGACCAAAATAAAGAATTATCAACAATTTTATTTACAGGTTCTCAATATCATTAAAACATCTTGACCTATCTGTTTGTGAATAATTTTCGATCTGAGATGTAAAATTGTTTACTGAGAAAGGAGATGGTTGGGCTATGAAATTCCCAAAGAATGACTCAGATGAATAATTTCCCAAGATATTGTTGTTAAATGATATTGGTTGATTTTCTTGTTCAAATTCTGTAACAGTGTAGGTCATGTGTTTTTCCCGATTGATTTTTATTTGATTTGGCTTTCCCTTGTAGGGTAACCACATATGGGACCAATCGGTCGAAATATACCCATGGAGCTTCTCAAACCAATCCCTACTCAAGATTAAACCATAAAATTCAGGTATATTGGCGATTAAGATATCAATTCTTTGAACTACTCATGGGTCGGCCGATAACTTGATAGTTACAGAGTTAATTTCTCCTAAAACCTGGACCTTGGTTCTATCTAACTGCACAATGTGGATTGCGGACTTTTGGGGCTCAATGTTCAGTTTGGAACAAACCGAAGCTGCAATTATATTTGAGGATGCCCCTGAGTCAATCAAATAATTGTGCAGATTTTGATTATAAATCTCATAGGTTAAGAGGAAAGGAGGAGTATGGGAATTTGATCTGTCTCCAATCAGAATTGTATCAGTAGCTTCAATCCTGCTAGAAGGTGGTTGTCCTGAATCGTTTGCAGCTTTAGCACTGGGAAGAAGTGAAGAAGGAACAACATTCAATTCCTTGAGAAGCAATTTCTATTGATGTTTTAGTTTACTAAGTTCAAACATGGTAATGTTTGCCTTGGTTTTTTTCATATCATCAACAATATTGTAATCCATTGAATCGGATACTACCAGCGTTTTAGATGTTGAAGGTATATTCGAGGATGAGGGTTGGTTTTGGGGAAATGTTGCAGCTGGCTTCTTTGTGGATACCTTTTCCTTTGTAGTAGTAGCACCTGCACTTCTTTTCTTTGAAGTTGCCTGGACGGGTTCAGGGGCACCTTTACTCCTAGTAGTGACAGGAAAGGCTTCTTGTTCATTTTCTGTATCAGAGTTAGGCAGTATGAAATCCCACATTCCATGGCATTCAACAACTTCCTCTTCTTCATCAGTTGGTGAAATTGTTTCCTCTTCTTCATCTTCTTCAGGATCTGAATCTGCATTAGATATAACATTTGGTGGTTTTGATTCAGTTTTCTTGAAATTTCTAAAGGGCCTTTTAGTTGAGGTTTCTACTACTTGTTTTTTGATTTCAACCATTTCATTTGACAAAGTCTTAAGGACTTTTTGCAGACCTTCCATATCATATGGATCCTTAGGTGTTTTCTTCTTTGAATCGTCTTTAAAAGAAACTTTTTTGGATTTTCTATCTTCAAGAGCAGCTTTCTTTTCTAGAGCATTAATACGTTTCTCCACAACAAGTGCTTCTTTCATGTTTTCAGCTAAAGTTGGTTTTCCGTCCCTGTCTACGAAAATAGCTATATTGGCAGGTAGGGCAGTTATATACCATTCGCTTCTGATTTTCTCACTTGGTTTGGAGGCCGTTGGGATTTTATTCAAGAGTTTATTGAATCGCGCATTGAATTCTTTAATTGGTTCCCTATGCTCTATCCTAAGACTGGAGATATCATTGATTAATGTGGCTAAAGATCTATCATCACCATACTTAGTGAGAAACAGCTCTTGGAAAGTGGTCCAACTGGTAATGGATCTAGAAGGCAAGGAAAAATACCATGATCCTGCTGATCCTTGCAAGGTATAAGGGAAAATCCTAACGACAACATCTTCCTCTGTTACTCCTTTCAAATTAACTGATATGTTCCTCAGCTTGTATTCCATCATCTGGGTTAAACTTGGGTAGCAATTTTTCAGGAGCATCAGGTAATGCATGTAATGGTGCAGGCATATTGACCGCACCAGGTCTATTCCATGGATTTTCCATTGAAACACCAGTAGGGGATGAGATGGCTGATGAAATTGCAGATTTTTGGGAAGGACTTGATGTTGAGGATTGAGCAGGTTGGGATGTTGAAGTTCCTAATCCCTGATGAACAACAATGTGTAATGAGGGAGTGGATGGTTGACTTCGCACAGGGGAATATGAGATGGAGGATGTGGATGAAAATGCTTCACTATCAGATCCTTCAGTGTTCTTCTTTGCCCTTTTCCTTTTAGGTAAGGGCAGCTCAGTGGGTTCAATACCGAGCTTTCCGCTCTGAAGTCTGGTGAGGGGATGAGGTAGATTGAATTTCGAAGTCTCACTGCTTTGAGATACTTCAGATTTCTGTGGTGTTATCGAGAAGCCTTGAAGTTTATGGACGAGTAGCTGAACTTCAGGGGACTTAGGACTTAATCATTCTAGAGTGTTGTGGGTTTGAGCAGTGGTAGTTGATTCCTCTTCTTCTCACTTGGATACTGGAGATCCAGCATGCAATTGGGAAGTACAAGGTGATGTGGAGGGAGAATTACTCTCAGAATGGTCTGTAGATTTGGATTTGCTCGCCATTCATAGTTGGGCCCTCCTTCTAGCGCCAAAAATGTTGATGCCCCGAAAATCGTTGTATCAACATTGGGGGATAACCACCCGGTTCGGACCTTAATACAAATCCTTTTCCGTTTGAGATGGTGGCTCCGACTGGGTATAATAGGACCAATTTCCCAATAATGAATAAAAGGGGATGGATGAGTGATTAGTTTCTAATAAATGATAATGAGTGGATGAATTAATCTAACAGCAAAAACATAAATGACTATTCTATCCCGGGAGGCTTCTATTCTTTTAAGTGCAACGCTTGATGATCTCTGTTCATTGATAGGCATATAGATGACTCTACACAATAAACATAGACATTCATTCACTTAATGATTGCTTTGTTCAAATAGTTGAACAAAGTGATTAACAAAACATTGTTACACTTATCCTTTTATATTACCGATACATGTATGATAAAAGAAAGGCATGCTGTAACATCCAGTAGTGGAAATTGTAAAGAATGCTGTTAAAAACATACACATGTATCTGATAATAACAAGAGCGATTAAACAACAATTCACATAAAAAGAATGAACTCAGACATAGATAGTAGTACCATATGAGCTGCAAATCATTCCCAACATCAATCGCTATTTGAATTCCTTCTTCCGACTCAGAAATACTTTTAAACAAAGGCAATAGTGCACATCCACATAAAAGCTTCGTTATCAAAATTGGAATAATTGGTCCAATCTTTATAAAAAATATGCCTGAAGTACAGTAGTGCAACTTCAGGTTTAAGTCATATACAAAAACTTACGACCATTTCCAATGCATTGAAAGGGTCTATAAATACTTGATTAAAACTAACTAACTATGAAATTAAAATCCTACTTAATTGGTACAACTTGATTTGGAGTATCTTCCTCATAGCAATCTGGCAGTCGGCAGCATGATTCATCACTTTGGTTGTTTGCCTTTCGACCTGAGTTGGCATATTGCTAGCATTGGTTCCACTTCTGGAGGTCGGTTGAGACGAGAATTGAGTTGGGCAGCATAGGTGGCATCTTGTATATCGGGAATGATACACCCGATTGCATCTGTCAGGCACTTGAGGGCGGCTCTCTGGCTGTATGGTTTTACTAGGAACAACCAATAGGTGTCCCAAGTCAAACTGTTAATACCTGCGATCAATCTCCCATTCTTCTCCAGCTCTTGATAACATGACTGCTCCAATGTTTTAGCCGATAGTAATTTACCTGGGGTACATTGAGAGATCATGTTAGATAAGTAGAGAGTATCATTAATCAATTCAACAAAATTACTTGTGGTTAACTTGCATCTGGAAACTGCTCTCTCTACCTTCATTAACTGGGACTGCCATTTCATAAATAAGATCTCTTTATGGGATTCTAAGATTTTTGGCAAATTAGCTGCCTGTCCCTCGTCAGTGTCTTGCCACTCAAGAAAATTGGTCAAGGTCTCATCGGCCTGCTCCAAGTTTGTTCTAGCATCAATCGATTTATCAATTATTGATGATGTTATGTCACATAAGGGTTCTGCTTGAGCAATTTGTTGACATAACAACCTTATTTGTGTTACCAATGCTTTGTTAATCTGTTGTGCTTCTGCTCTGAACTCTGCAGGCTACGGAAGATTCTTTGACATTTCTATTTGGGCTGATAATTGAGAAATTTGCTCATCTTTAGATTTCCCCATTTGTTCATGCACTGCTTTTAATTTTGCCAACGCTTCCGACAGCTCTTTCTGCTTTTGAATGGCACTTGAATCAATTCTTTGTTTCTCTTCCTGCAATTGTTTATTCAATTGATTGTTTATTTGTTGCTGTGTAGACAACTGCTGTTCAAGTTGCTTTGCTTTCTGTTGTGCCTTCGATAACTGTACTTGTAGCGAGGCGATTGCTTGGTCCTTTTCTCTTAACAGATTAGTCACTTCTGATGCCTTGTCCATGGTGGCCGCTGAATAGGCTCCAACATATTGGGACAATTTTGTAAGGTCATCAGAAGGATCAAACTCCTCTTTCCAGACCACATTGGCTGTCACTGTTTGTTCAGGGAATAGGGAAGGTTGATCAGTCCTTCTCCTTTTCCGCTGTCGTTTTACTACAGCCCTGTGCTTTGGGCTGTAAAAGACATCCAATGGAGGTATCTCCTCCACTTGCAAAACGATCTGATCCGAAGGATCCTTGGGAATTATCTCTATTCCTGTAGAAAGGGGTAGGCCGCTGGTTCCACTTGGAACCTCTTTAGATGTTGTATCCTGTGTGTCAGTTGCTTTTGATGTATCAGCTTCCTTTGAGCTCTCAAGATTGCTTATGATTGAGTCGAATTGCTGCCATTCCTGGAGCAATTTCGGGTCAATTTGGGCATCTACATTCACGTCCATGCTACTCTGCTCCTACTCTTTCCTCTTTATTTCCTCTTGCTCTTTTCTTTGTACTTCCTCCTGCTCTTTTCTCTGCACTTCCTCCTGCTCTTTTCTCTGCACTTCCTCCTGCTCTTTTCTCTGCACTTCCTCCTGCTCTTTTGTTTGGATTTCTCCAGTGATTTCTGATGTAGCAGGAGGTTCATTGGTAAGTCACTGCTCAGGCTCGCTTGATTGTGTCATCGGGGTCGTTACTAACAGATCTAGAGGCAGAGTTTGCAACCTTTGTTCTCTAAGTCTGTTAAATTCAACTAACCCATCATCATGATATTTCATTCTGGCTAGTGATTGAACCTGGAATAATGACTTGGCTGAGGAGAACAAGTCATCAAAATCATCATCTTTATGGTCAAATTTAGTGAGTTTTGCCTGTTCAAGTGCATTGTAGGCAACTTTGTTTGGATCAAATCGCCTATTAGGAAGAGTGGCGAGATTCAGTGCCTTAATCTTACCTGCTTCTTTCTCTGCATGTTTAAAGTCATGCAGAGCGTAGACACCACATCTTAGAGGAAAAGAAGGCCAAAACTGCTTCTTTTTATTCCTTAGAGTCTGTGTAACTCCTTCGGATGTAATCTGATATGCTACCTCTCGAGCTAACAGTTTGTCGGGTATATACAAAGGGAGGACATGAGGCTTGGCATGGCTGCCGAAAACTCTTACATAGGTGAATTTTCTTCTCCAAAGCATTTCCCTATGGCTGTCAAGTCAATCTCCGCTTGTGAGGAAATCTTATGAGCAGGTTTGTCAAAAATGGCATAGTGAATGGGTAACATAAAACCATTGCAAACTTGATATAAATGGTGTTTATAGAGGGCTTTCCATAACTTCTGGTGGTATATATGAATGGGCATAGGTTCTTGTGGAGTCCATCTCCACCCCAGCACAGGAAATTTGGAATTAAAACACAGGGTGTCCAAGATGTAGGCACTATAGTAAAATGGGGGAATGAACCTTTCAGTAACGCGGGATTTGTTTCTGAATTAAAGAACCGCGGTTGCTAACTTATCAGACAATATAATCCCCAATCCATTATTTCACTATTGCATGCTGCCTCCATTAAAGGTACCATCTCTATAGTGAAGTTTGAGGAATCATGTAACCCCCACAACCTACACATCATTACTCCGACATAAAAATAAGGAGAACACAAGGAATCGACAGAGTAATTACCAGAAGACTCATGCTTGTGTTTCGCTGGGTTTTGCCTCCAATCCCGTATGGGTTCTGATTCAATGTCGTTTTCGTTTCTGAATTTATCCAGGAATGCTTTGTTGTACTTCTTCTTCGGTGCAGGCAAATGTTACATTTGCCTCAAATCATCAGGTTGAAACGAGCCAAAGACTCTCTCGTCCATGGTGCAAAATGTCCTGTTTGTGATTGGGATTTCTTCAATTGCCCATCTCACCACATCTGTATATGGGAGAATTTGTTCTCGGGCTGCTATCCGATGAAGGTAAGAGTCGGCTAAATCCTTTAGAGTAGCATCAGACTTCCGAGTCGGGTCTGCTGTGGCTTGCACTGTTGTTACCTCAGGCTCTTCGGCCTCAATCAGATTGTAGATGCTCAGCCAAGTAGTTTTACTGAGTCCTAAACATGTGGTGTCCGATATTAGTCCATTTTTTCTTTATCCTGGATCGGCAATATGTTGTCCTGTAACTGCCGAAGCGGAAGCTGTTCCAGTTTTCTTAGATTTCTTCCCCATTTGGCTTGAATTTGCTGCTTCGGAAGAGCTTTGCACAGGAGAGAAAATGAACGTAATGCGGAGAATTGGTGGCACAAACCAAAGATGAACGAGATATATTAATCAATGAATAATGGAGGATTTAACTTAAGGTTGCCGCGGATACAATCTTTGAAGAGATTTTAGCCTTACTGTTTCATTAAATGGCCGTTTAAACCTGTCAATCCTTTAAATGCTCATCATATCGTTTATTGGCCAAATGATTCATTTAAGCGTGGCTTTGATTTTTTGGCAGTCGAGCGTAAGTGAATCACTATCGGGAAGAGGGCCTTTAATACTAAATAACCATAATATATCCCGGCTTTATCAATCTTTTTTGAAATCTGCGCTTAGCTTTATCGTAATCGGCGATCGGGGGAATGCTTAAGTTTTTATATTGGTGTCCTTTCGGAATCCCCGATCGTCGATATCGATATTGCCAATTCACATCGGGAATTTTAAACGAGGGCTTTAGATGCATGCATGGTACATCTCCGATCGCCGATAGCGATATCGCATTGGAGCGAAGAGGGGCCTTTTGTTATGGTTGCTTGCCTTCCCGATATTCGATATCCATTTGTGCATTGTCGCATCGGGGAAAATCAATGGGTCTTTAAGTCATGCATCCTTTGTTATTGCGATATGCGATCTTGCGATCGCTTTATCGCAATAATAAAATATTATTCATTCTTTATTATAAGACCGATTAAGTGATTTATCAAAAAGGTTTATAATGTTTTATTTCTTTTCGGACCTTTTGAATAATGATAAGTTGATACCAATTTAAATGAAAAGGGACCCATTTCATATTATAGTTTTGAAAAATAAAAATTGTATGAAATGGGGGGGTTGTTGTAGAGCACAACAGAACCTCAACTCCTGCTGGCAAAACAAGCCAACAACTTACAACCTTTAACACACCAAAGGAGAGCCAATGACCTACAAAATTTAACACACCAAAGGAGAGCCAACAAACTACAACTTTTAACACACCAAAGGAGAGCCTTAATTGCATACATATTCTTCAAACTCCATTTATGCCAAATGGTGAAGGAGACCGGCTTGTGAGCAATGAAGGCAATCCGTACCTACATTGCAGTGATTTATTTAGTATCAGGTAAGAAAAGGAAATCATTAAGCTACACAAAGCAAGAAGTAGATTTAGCAGGGATGTTGACTTTGGAGAAAGGTAGTGAAAATTCTTGTAAAGAAGAAAGATTCTCTCAAAAAAGACAAGAGGCTAAGAATATTAACTCTCCTAATCATTATTGTGTCAATAGAGATTCCTTAAAGAAACACATTATATTCAACGACAATGTTGAAACAGAGTTCCCAGGCACAAAGAAAGGAGTTTCCAGGCCTGTTGCTTTAGACCTGCATCATAATAATGCAATCAATTATTCATTAGGTAGTATGGGGTATCAGGTTTCATCAATTCCTGACACGAACATGTTGTTTAAATTGAAATTAAGAAATATTCCCACAACATCATCATCGAGAGAAACTGAGTCAATTAATACAGAAATAACATAGTAATTTCTAGTATGAATGGTCATCAATGTCATTGTAACAACCCTAGTGAAAAGTTCATGTAATAAAAGTTAATAAAGGCAAAATATGACCACGGTTAAGGGACTGAGTCAATTAATATAGAAATAACATAGTAATTTCAAGTATGAATGGTCATCAATGTCGTTGTAACAACCTTGGTGAAAAGTTCACGTAATAAAAGTTAATAAAGACAAAATAAGACCACGGTTAAGGGACACTTATTCCAAGCTGAATGTTGGGCAAAGATATCGTAGTGGGCATCAGTGGATATGTGTTTTTGGCTAAGGAAATTTACAAAGGCTAAGGAAAAGGCATTAAAAGGAAAAAGGGCATTTTGACACATTTATTTATGAAAATAAAGGAAATTAGGAGAAAAGGAAGCTAAAAGGTCACAGGTTGCATGTGAGGAGGAAATTGAAGGAAAATAATGGAAAATGGAGAAATTAGAGGCCTCATGCATAAAAAGGATTATGAGGATCAGTTCATGGCTTTTGTCAAGTTCAAGTTTGGATCTTTCTCATTATTCTCTCTCTCTCCTACTCTCTTGGTCACTTAGAGTTTTCTTGGAGCACTCTAGTTTGGAGCAAAGGAAAGGGAATGCAAGGGAAGGAAAGGAAATAAAGCAAGGAACAAGGAAAGGAAAGCAGGATCAAGTAGCTTCAACATGAATACTTGCAGGTAAACTTTTGCATGTGTGATTTCCTAGCTGGTTTGGACATGCATGGCTTTGCATGTTGGTTTATGGTTCTCTTATTGTTGGTGGCATGGTTTTGCCAGGTTATGACAATGGTTTTTAGCCTAGCCTAGCATTTTTCCGGATGCCATGTTGTGTTGGGATGTTTATTTCGGTTTTGGAACTTTGGAATTGCCGAATGGATTTCCGAATACAGGGTGAAGGTGGTCTCAAGGTTCATTCCTAAAGGCCTAGGAATCCCTTGACCAGTTTTGGTGGGATACACGATAAAGCCTAAGGGAGCAGTCTCAGTTTAGGGTTTAGTGATCCAGGTTTGGATTGCGGAAAAGCCTAAGAGACAAGGAGATGGAAAATTCCTCAAGGATAGTGATGGATTCCGGATGACATTCCAAGTTCTATTCGGTTGTGATCGGAGCACTGGTTTTAGTGTGATCATGGTTGGATGAGGGTGGAGGTGCTTTAAGCTCTAGATTCCCTTGATTGTTCTTGGATTGGTTGTTTTATGAGATCCCACATTCATGCTTGGAATATGGCACGAGGGTGACTGGCTGAAAGAGATATTTGGTTCATCCATGTCTATGGTCGGGTGGTACGTGGAAGTCCCAAACCTGGTAATATTTTCCTATTATTAATAAAAGCTAAGTTCTCTTACTTTTGCACTGATTTATATGTGGATTTAATGGTTTTCATATCTCTGATATTTATATGGTTTTATGCTGGCTATAAGCATGGTTGATTGATTGGTTCATGTCATGGTTATTTCATACATTTACTTGTAATTGTTAAATGGATGGATGCAAGACCTAATTGATGATGTTGGATGACTGTATATGATGTTCCGTCGATTCCACTTCCTTAAGGTGACATAGGAGGTCAAATCTGATTGTAGTAACATCTCTCCTCATGTTTACTCCAGTTGGCATGGTTACTTTGGGTAGACCTAGTAGGGGTTGTTACAGATTGGTATCAGATCATGGTTACGCTCTCTTTGGGTCATATCTCGTGCTACATATATGGGTGAATGTGTTGGTCATGCATGCATGTTAGTTGCGTGTGTGGCTCTTACACTTGCATTCCATATGCTTGTTGCACTGCATCATATTGATCATGGTAGTAGTAAGGTTATCATGAGGAACTTGATGTTGATTTTATGGAATGCATCATCATGGGTATATGATTGGTTATACAATTATATGCAACTTGATTACATTCTTCTATGTTGTGTTGCATTCTTGTTTATTTGATTACATTCATCAGTCTTGTAGGTTGATTACAGGAAAATCCACCTACCTTTGATGGAGAGATGAATAAATTGTAGGATGCGAAGACTTGGTTGCTTGACATGCGAAAATTCTTTAGATTGCATGTGTACTCAGAAAACATGAAAGCAAGGATGGCCATTTTCAGTCTCAAAGGTAAAGCGGATATTTGGTGGGAAGATGTGAAGAATGTCAAGGACATACATGAGGATGAGTTGAATTGGCATGTGTTTGAAAGGATCTTCAAGAAGAAGTACTTGTCTGAGAGGTATTATGATGACATAGCTAAGTATTTTTATGAGTTCCGGGTGGGTTCTATGACAGATGAGGAGTATACTAGCAGATTTTTGAAGCCGTTGAGATATGTTCCTTACATCAAAGAGGAGAAGGCCAAGGTTAAGAGATTCATCAGTGGATTTCCAATTTAATACAAAGACCGGATTGAGTTTGATGAGCCTAGACTGTTGGAGGAGGCCATCCAAAATTTGAAGCATTTTTATGAGCAATCGAAGTGCAAAGTTGAGCCTAAACATGATTTGAAAAGAAACTACAAAGCTAAAGGAAAATGGCCACCAAAGAGAGGAAGACCTCAAGATGCAAGTGAGAAAAACAATGTAGTTCCTTACAAGAGATTCAATGCATCTAAGAAGGGACATGGAGAGCAATAGGCTAGAGGTGGTGGTAAGGAACCATTATAGTGTTGGATATGTGGTAAGGATCATCGTAAGAGGGATTGTCTGCAGTATCAGAGTGGTGGTAGACCCCATATCTATAGTGCTTAGGAGGCGCATACATTTGGTGATGTTGGTCATAGCATTCCTCAGATTTATGTGGCTGTGGACAACAGGCAGGCGGATCATCAAGCATCGATCATTGGGATGGATGATAAGATTTGTGATTAAGTTGTTTCTATTTTGATTGATCCTGGATCTAACTATATTTATATTAATATTGAATTGGTGGATAAGTGTGGTTTGAGAAAAGAAGTGCTGAAGAATCTTGGTCGTTACAATTTGCTACAGGTACGAAGAAGCGAGTCCACCATTAGGTAAGATCTTGTGCATTTGAATTAAATGGTATGCCACATCAGTGCATTTGAATGTATTTCCATTAGGATCATATAGTATTATTTTGGGTATGGATTGTCTATACCTTCATAGAACCGAAGTGGATTGCTTCGAAAAGTCCATTGGGTGTGTGGATGATAGTGGGGAAACGAGGACCTTGCAGGGAAAGAAGAAGCCCACATCAGTGAGGATGGTTACCGATATGCAGGATAAGCGTAGTTGTAGAAAAGGTTGTGTGATGTTTGCAGTACACATATCTAGTGACAAGGGTAAGGAGGTTGAGGATGCTGATGTGTTGAGCAGGTACCCAGTATTGCAGTAGTTTCATGATGTATTTCCTGAGGAAATTTCAGAGTTTCCACCCCACAGAGAGGTAGAATTTTCTATTGAGTTAGTGTGAGGGGCAGCTCCATCATCGAAAGCACCTTACAAGATGAACACACCTAAGTTAGTAGAATTGAAGTTGAAACTAAAGGAAATGTTTCAAAAAGGATACATCAGACCCAATGTATCACCTTGAGGCGCAACGATGTTGTTTGTAAAGAAGAAAGATGGTACTCTTAGATTGTGCATTGATTACAGGTAGTTGAACAAGATAATGATCAAGGACATATACCCTTTGCCGAGGATTGATGATATTTTTCATCAACTAAAGGGAGCAACAATGTTCTCTAAGATCGACTTGAGATCGGGATACCATCAGGTACACATAAAGGAAGAGGATATCTTCAAGACTGCATTCAGACCACGTATGGGCATTATGAGTTTGTTGTTGTTCCATTTGGCTTAACTAATGCTCTAGCTACATTCATGTGTTTGATGAATAGAATATTGCATCATTATTTGGACAAGTTTTTTATTGTATTCATTGATGACATACTGGTATATTCTAAGAATGAGGAGGAACATGCCAAACATTTAGCAGCGATTGCTAAGAGAGCATCAGTTGTATGCTAAGTTTAGCAAGTGTAGCTTATTTTAGACTGAGGTACATTACTTGGGACATGTTGTCTCCAAGGAAGGCATAGCAGTAGATCCAGAAAAGATAAGGGCCATCAAGGAATGGGAAAATCCAAAGAATGTATATGAGGTGAGATCATTTATGGGATTGGCAGGTTACTATAGGAGGTTCATCAGGAACTTCTCACGCATTGCGTATCTTATCACATCATCGCAGTAGAAAGGAAAGAAGTTTGAATGGATGACGAAATGTGAAGATAGTTTTGAGCAAGTTAAGTAGTTGTTGACACATGCACAAGCGCAAAAGAGTGCAGATCCAGACCAGGATTTTTTTGTGTGTACAAATGCTTGCAAGAGGGGAATTGGTGGAATTATCATGCAAGAAGTATAGGTAGTGTGTTATGAGTCATGGAAACTGAATGAGCATGAGCAGAACTATCAGATGCATGATCTTGAGCTAGCAACGATTATACATGCATCGAAGATGTGGAGACATTATCTTTTGGGCATGAGGTTTACATTGATGATCAATCACAGTGGGCTGAGGTATTTGTTTAACCACCCAAATCTAAATGCTAGGAAAGCTAGATGGTTGGCTACCCTTAGTGGGTTTGACTTCGAGACCAGATACATCAAAGGGAAAGAGAACCGAGTTGCAGATGCTCTTAGTAGAAAGGTAAATGTAAATCATATAGCAACTATAAGCTCTTATGGGACAGAGTTACAAGATAAGATTTTGTAGGCATGTTAACGGTTTGAAAAATACATGGAGATCATGCACATGTTATAACAGAGTACAGGTATGGGTATAGGTGATCAGGATGTAGACTATCGTCTCACGGTAGATGGCTTGGTGAGGTTTCAAGACAGGATCAATGTGCCAAATTGTAGTGAGATCAAGATGCTTATCTTGAAGGAGTTTCATGTGAAACCGTATTTGGGTCATCCAGGATATCAGAAGACATTGAAGGTGGTAAATAAGTTTTACTATTGGCTGAATCTGAAGAAATAAGTGGCTGAGTTTGTGACTAGATCCTTAGATTGTCAGCAGGTAAAGGTGGAGTGCAAGCATCCAGGTGGTTTACTATAGCCTATAGAAATTATAGAATGGAAATGGGAGGTCATTTCGATGGATTTCATTACAGGTCTTCCGAGGACAGTGAAGCAACATGACACTATTATGGTCATGGTTGACAAGTTGAGCAAGGTAGTTCACTTCATTCTAGTAATTACTACATATTCAGCTAGTGAGGTAGCACAGGTGTTCATCAGAGAAGTAGTGAGGCTACATGGTGTTCCAAAGAAGATTGTGTCAAATAGGGATGCAAAGTTCACTTCTCAGTTTTGGAAGGAGCTATTTGCGGGCTTGGGTATAGAGTTGTCCTTCAACACAACTTATCATTCGTAGATAGATGGTCAGACAAAGAGGGTCAATAAGATCTTGGAGGCTATGCTGAGGATGTACGTGATGCACCATTAGAGGAAATGGTAGGAGTATCTTCCATTGGTGGAGTTTGCATACAACAATTGTTATTAGGAGTCATTTAGGATAAGTCCTTTTGAGGCATTGTATGGATGGATTTGTAACACTCCCATCAGTTGGAGTGATCCACTGAAAAAGGTACTTATTGGACTAGACAAGTTGGCAGACATGGAGCAGGAAATATAGGTTATAAAAAGAATCTCAAGGAAGCACATGATAGACAAAAGAGTTATGCAGATCAAAACATGGTGTTTAAAGAGTTTTAGGTTGGGGATCATGTGTATTTGCGCATCAAGCCCAAGAAAATCTCTTTGAGGATTGGTTCATGTGGCAAGTTGGCACCACGGTATTGCGGGCCTTTCGAGATCCTTGAGAGGATTGGACCAGTGGCATATCGACTTGCACTACCTCAAACAATGAAAGTCCATGATGTTTTCCATATTTCATTGCTTAAGAAGTATATAAAGGATGTTGATCACGTTATTGATTGGTATGTATTGCAGGTGGAGCAAGAAGGATAGTTCTAGCCGGAGCCTCAATGCATATTGTAGCGAAAACATCTCATGCTCAGGAACAAAGCCATAGAGCAAGTTAAAGTGTAGTGGAAGCACTTTGGGCCTAAAGAAGCTACATGTGAGATGGTAGATCAGATGCAAGCCCTATATCCTTCATTGTTTGCTAGTTGAGGCAAAGTAGTTTTGGTTTGATGTTGGTTTATGTTTGGTATATGTTTTGTTGATGTTTGACATTTGTATATGTATGTGTAAATGGATGTAAATACCACCGTGAGATAAGTTATGAAGTTGCAATAAGCAGTATGGTTATTATCTTGTCATGTTGTCATCATGTTTTTCTTTTGAGCAGGTTCTTCATTGTAAATACTACAACGAGCTAAGTTATAAAGCTCCATAGGCAGTATGTTTTATTTTCAGCGGTTTTGCTGAGGTCTTGGTGTGGTTCAACATCAAGGATGGTGTTCCCCAAGGGGGAGGGTTTTGTAATAGCCCTGGTCAAAAGTTCATTTAACAAAAGTTAATAAAGGCAAAATAAGACCACGGTTAAGGGACACTTATTCCAAGCTGAGTGTTCGGAAAAGATATCCTAGTGGGCATCACTAGATGTGTGTTTTTGGCTAAAGAAATTGACAAGGCTAAGGCAAAGGCATTAAAAGGCAAAAAGGCATTTTGGCACATTTATTTATGAAAATAAAGGATTAAGAGAAAAGGAAGGTAAAAGGTCACATGGTGCATGTGAGGAGGAAATTGAAGGAATAATGGAAAATGGAGAAATTAGAGGCGTCATGCATAAAAAGGATTCTCAGGATCAATTCATGGCTTTTGTCAAGTTTAAGTTTGGATATCTCTCATTATTTTCTCTCTCTCTCACTCTCTTGGTCACTTAGAGTTTTCTTGGAGCACTCTAGTTTGGAGCAAAGGAAAGGGAAGGCAAGGAAAGGAAAGGAAAAGCAAGCAAGGATCAAGGAAAGGAAAGCAGGATCAAGCATCGTCAATAGGAATACTTATAGGTAACCTTTTTCATGTGTAATTTCCTAGCTGGTTTGGACATGCATGGATTTGCATGTTGGTGTATTGTTCTCTTACTCTAGTGGCATGGTTTTTCTGGGTTATGACAGTGGTTTTCATCCTAGCCTAGCCTTTTTACGGATGCCATGGTATGTTGGGGATGTTTATTTTAGTTTGGAACTTTGGAATTGCCAGATGAATTTTAGAATCCGGGGTGGAGGTGGTCTCAAGGTTCATTCCCAAAGGCCTAGGAATCCATTGACTGGTTTTGGCGAGATACACAGTAAAGCCTGAGGGAGAAGTCTCATTTTAGGGCCTAGTGATCCAGGTTTGGATTGCGGTAAAGCCTGAGAGACAAGGATACAAAAAATTCCTCAAGGATAGTGATGGATTCTGGATGGAATTCCAAGTTCTGTTCGGTTGTGATCGGAGCACCGGTTTTGGTGTGATAACAGTTGGATGAGGGTGGAGGTGGTTTAACCTCTAGATTCCCTTGGTTATTCTTGGATTGGTTGTTTTATGAGATCCAACATTCATGCTTGGAATATGGCATAGGGGTGACTGGCTGAAAGAGAGATTTGGTTCAGCCATGTCTATGGTCGGGTGGTACATAGAAGTCCCGAACCTGGTCGAATTTTCCTATGATTAATAAAAGCTAAGTTCTCTTACTTTTGCAATGATTTATATGTGGATTTAATGGCTGTCATATCTCTGATGTTTATATGGTTTTATGATGGTTATAAGAATGGTTGATAGATTGGTTCATGTCATGTTTATTTCATACATTTACTTGTAATTGCGAAATGGATCGATGCAAAAACTAATTGATGATGTAGTAGTTCAAGGGAGAAGGAGGTGATCCTTCTAGTTATGTTTCATAAGTCGTTTTAGTAATTTATGCTCTATCTTGTATCCTAGACCTGTAGGTTGCATTGATGCCAAGTGTTTGACATAATGTCAGCCTTGGTTGGGGATGCTCAAGCCTAGTCCAGAGGGTGATTTTGATTGATTAGCATTGTTATCATGTTTTTAACGATTTCTGAAAGTTACAATAAGTTCTGAGCAGAGGCTAGGATTATGGGCTAGAAAACTGGCTCAAATCCGGGGGTCGCTAGTGCAAAACTGGCGGTTCTAGACCACAGTAGCTGGCATGCAGGCCTGTGAGAGCAACTTTAGGTTGTTGGTCGCTCCCTTGCCCCTAGCATGAGAGCGACTATGGCCTAAAAGCTGCAGAATAGCAGTGGGACCTAGGGACAGGCTGTCTGAGTGGCTGACTTGTCTCATGAGGGGTCCGTTGATGATGTTGGATGATTTTACGTGATGTTCCGTTGATTCCACTTCCTTAAGCTGACATAGGAGGTCGAATCGGATTGTAGTAGCTTCTCTCCTCATGTTTACCTTTGTTGGCATGGTTACTTTGGGTAGACCTGGGAGGGGGTGTTACAGTCATTTCTTGGGGTCAAGACTCCTTACGTTTCCTACATATTCCCCCATGCAAACCACTTTATCGAAATTTTCATCCAGCGATCCATCCCTTCCACAATCTTTGGTGGATACAAGCAAGAGAGGAAATTCCCATGCAGGTGACAGTAAAGCTACTCAACAAATGTCACCCATGGATTTCAATTGGGGAAAATTTTTGGCTTTGTCTACTGCTGAAGTTGATCAATCAAAGAAAGAGGCACTTGTGCCTTATCAACAACGTTTTATAAACCTGCAAGCCTTCCTAAAGCAATGTGAAGAGCCAAATGATGATCATCTCCTAAGTAAGCCTAGGGCGACTATTTACTTATTTTATATTGCTAATATTTGGTTTTCTACCAAAGTTTGTGTTGGAGCATTAAAATTTTTGTCATGTTTGGACTGTGAATTTTGTATTACATATGGATACAACTATTTGATCCTTATCTACCTCTGGTCGAAGTGGGCATGCTGTTAATCTTGAAACTAGGGATATTATGAGTTGTTTGGAAGAAGTTAATGTTTCACATGGTGCCTAATATAATTTTTTTAAGTTACTAACAATTGAATCGAGAATCATGATTCATAAACATAAGTTTATAACTCTTCGAGGAAGTTAAACTCCATACCTGTGACCTAATAAGAAAATTCCAAAGGGTCAATTTCAATTGGTTGAAATCATACTTCACAAATTGTGCAATTGTGATGCTTAGTGTTTTGTTCAAAGATGCTTCTATTTTAGTAGTGAAGCCGAATATGAGTTTTTTGTAACCAATATTATGGGTCTATTCATGTCTGGCTTCATTCATGTGCTCAAAAATTTTTGTGATAGATTTTTTATTTCTGTTGTTGATATAAAATATATATGTTCTCATGAAATTTTTTACTTTAATTAATGATACAATTAAAGAGTTGCATTAGATGAAGATGCTCAATGTCTTTGGAAAGGGTATTCCAAAAGGTTCAAATGATGCAGGTGCTACTACACAAGGTCCTCGTTTACCTACACAAGGTTCTGCAAAAACTTTGAAACTGGTGACTGGATCCTAAGAGTGCCTAGGATGAAATTTGCAAGAAGGTTCCCAACACTTCACAAGTGGTGTAGCTGGGTTCTAGATGTTGATTTTAAACTGATATTTAATGCAATGGCTTCTTCAGACACTAAAACTTTAGAAAGTGCTTGCATTCCACTAAGTGCTTCTGAAGATTTATGTAATACAAAAAATCCTACAACATGGAGACTGCATATTCTATAGTTGGTTAGGGACCAAGTGCAGGATGTAAGTGTTATTTTGGACGATGATTCGAGATCAAATATTCTCTAAAGAGATATCTTTCTTAATTGCAATTGCACTTGAATTAGGGTCACAAAATGTTGATTTTGCATATTGGAAGATACTTGTTGAGGTTTGGATCCTCATTACATTGATTGAATAATGAAAATCAGCAAATGTGTGCCATCTTGTTTAAATTCACATTTTTTTGTCATCTGCTTGTAAGGTATGGTGTTGCTTTGCTTGTAAGGTCATATTAATTAAATTTGTCATATGGGAACAATTATAGTTGACATATTTGTTGCTTCATGGATTCAATACATTGGCAATTTTGTTGCATGTTATATTTAAGTTTATATCCGTTGCTCCATTTGGCTGAGAGATCATACAATGCATAACTTTATGAGAATTTTGAAACATAATCGAAGGTATTACCCATTCTCTTATGTTTTAATACTTTTGTAGGGGTATTATTGAAAACTGCAAAACATCGTTCTATAATCTCGTTGATTGAATCCCCATTGAAAAATGTTTCAAAATGAAATCATCACATTTTATGTTACAAGGAGAAATGTCAATATGTATCAACTCACTAAGTAGATGCAGGATTGGTATTACATTGTATTGGTTTTAATTCTTGTAAGCAGAACTTTCAAGTTCAATGCTTCATGCCTGGAGGTTAATTGTCCAAAGTGTGATAAATGTGCCTCCATCATTATACTTCATGATAAAGGCGCCTCATCATTATAATGATTTCTATGTACGATTTCATCATTATTACATAGCTCATTCCATTTCACATGTTATCTTACCACCCGTAGAAGTGTGTATAGCCCATTTCTTCCCACATGGTATCTTAGCTCTTACATAAATGGGTGTGAAGATAATTAAAACACTATTCCCAGGTGTATAGTCAATTTAACGTCTTAAATTTCTCTACATAAATTATCAATCCGGGTATCGTAAACTGATGAAGTGTGGTGCACCATATGTGCTTAGTTAACCTTTTTCTTACTTCGTTGTTTTATAGATTTTATTTTGTTTTGGGGTTTTGTTCTTGTTGATCTCCTAAAGTGTCTAATGAAAATGGAAATCTTATTCTAAGGTCTTAAGAATATTTTTAAAGGTAAAGTATGGATGTAGATTTCAAGACAAGGTTTATGTCCGTAATGGTAACTTCCAAAACTTATCACTTCAAAAGATCTGAAAACATGTTATTGATGAAATTATTACTTAAACAAGAATGGAAATGTGCTGCTATTCAAATCAAACAAATGATGAACTACTGATCATGAAATCACTATCTCTGTTATTTATCTAAATACAGAAATAAAAGTTAAGCTATTGCACTCAACAAATCAAAAACTGCAAACTAATAAAAGTAAAATCAAATCACATCATTCATAGTCCGATAGCTCGCCAGGTAGTCTAAGCTATGGCTTTAGGAGATAACGTCAATGATATGAGGAATTTGATATCTAATTGCAGAAAAATAAAGCTAAAATCAAATCACATCATTCATAGTCCGATAGCTCGCCAGGTAGTCTAAGCTATGGCTTTAGGAGATAACGTCAATGATATGAGGAATTTGATATCTAATTGTAGAAAAATAAAGTTAAAATCAAATCACATCATTCATAGTCCGATAGCTCGCCAGGTAGTCTAAGCTATGGCTTTAGGAGATAACGTCAGTGATATGAGGAATTTGATATCTAATTGCAGAAAAATAAAGCTAAAATCAAATTACATCATTCATAGTCCGATAGCTCGCCAGGTAGTCTAAGCTATGGATTTAGGAGATAACATCAATGATATGAGGAATTTGATATCTAATTGCAGAAAAATAAAGCTAAAATCAAATCACATCATTCATAGTCCGATAGCTCGCCAGGTAGTCTAAGCTATGGATTTAGGAGATAACGTCAATGATATGAGGAATTTGATATTTAAACTAACTAACAAAGCAAATGAATAAGAATGAAATCAAAGCATAACTGAAATTGAAAAGCTAAAAAATACAAAGTCAGTAGAGAGGCAAATCTCATGTCACTATTTGATGCAAAAACATGTAAAGAAAAACTAATCTACAATCAACCGGTTGAACACACTTACATGAATTAAAATTGCATGAATGGAAAATCTAATCTATCAAACTTCAAAGCAATCAAATGACATAATGAAATCAAAGAAAAATTACAAAATGAAATCTACTTTACCTTACATTCTAATATGCTCCATGACATCTACTTCACATCTCCTTCCATGTTGAGAACATCAAAGCTTTATTCAAATTCTTCAAAATTACAAAGTACAACAAAGCTCTCCAAAGCTTTCAAAAGCCATCAAGGAAGAACTACAAACTCCAAGCTAAGCTAAGAATCACAAGCTAAGCTCTAAACTCTAAGCTAAGGCTCCAAAAACTAACAAATGAAGGAGAGAGATCTCCTATTTATACAGAAAGATGAGAAGCCATCTCATTAATGAGAGTCCATGAATCTCTCCCTCTACCTCTAGAGTCCTAATAAAAATAGGAACTGATAAGACACATGTCTTCTTAGAGTTTCAATACAATTAGAATATGTGACACATATCCTCATGATCCCATGATTCTTTCCACTCAAATTCGAATTTGGCCTTAAAGTGCCACATAAGGGTCTTCTAGAAGTCTCCTTTTGACCTACACATTCAACAATCTCAACCCACTTGTTAGGTATAAGCATATGCAAATTATTTTCTAATTTTTAACTACAAATTCACTTAAAAAGGCTAAGAATTAATAAAGTTTGGAAAAACATAAATGTGGCCCAATGATAATGAAAGTGGGATGAATGTAGTGACATAATAGTGAAATGGAGGTGAAACGGAGGTGATATAATGGACATAATAGTGAAAGTGTAATGGAAATGAATGACATTTTCAAGACCCAACACCAGGTATTTTTTTAATGGGTTTAATTTGTAAAATGTGAATTCCCAACTGAGACTAAAATATAGGGTTTTGATGAGTTCAATTTCCCAAGTTACAAGAGGTATGGAGCTCACCATTTGAAATTTGTGGAAGACTAAAGAAAACACACATATGCTTCTCCTATGGCGTTTAGCAATGCATAGGAACATGCTATCACTTGTGATGATTGGTTGTGTGTGTGGGATTCCAATGACATTAGATCAAATATGAAGGACTTCAGATACATCCATACAAGGCTTCATTCAAAGGGACCTTTTTCTCTCAACAATATTTTCCTGTCTTCCCATCTAATCATCCAGATGAATGCGATGATGTCAATAATGATTAGTAGAATTTGGCAACCATATTCTACACTGTGCAGATACAAACAAACTATAAGAATCAATAGAGTTTTATTAAAACCAAACCGATGAAAATAAATAAATAAACGTGTTAACAATTATATAAAAAGCAACCCCCTGGAATGGATAGGTGTTAGAAGATGAGTGGTATCGGTGAAATCGAAATCAGAGCTTTTAGCACTGGCGCAAATGAAAAATGCCGATATTTGATATGGAGCGGAATCGATATTGTATCCAACTCTTTTTAATAACTAGATCACATCCATTTTATTGGCACTTTCAAATGGTCGCACATCACAAAAGTTGCGATATGGGTGGATGCAAAATTTTGATTAGACGAAAATTAATACCATATCGGGTTCGGATCAAATCAACAATCGACAAAATAACACGACGACATATAGTAATATCGACGGGATGACATCTTAGAGGTGAATGAAATATCACAATCTCATAGGTGCTAGTTGTTTGGACAAATTGTAGGCTCGAACACCATAGTCTTCCAGAATGCATTACAGGAGAACGAGAATGAGTGAATTCTGCCCAAATGAAAAAATAATTTTCATGTGGAATGTTTTCGCTTTTAACAACACCTGCAACATGAGTGCTTCAGGATATATAGAAAGCTTCCTAGGGACAACCTCTGGGTTGATTGTAGACCTGTGCCTAGGACATGTTAAAGAGAGGAGTGCATGGAATATTGTGAGTTGGGTTTCTGTTTCACTCCAATTGTCACGTAGTTAAAAATATTATAAAGGGGGTTTGGTTCAATAGCCCCTCAGTAAGGTAAACTCAAGCCAATACATGGGTCCAAATGTGTAGGGGGTAGATCTAGGCAACCTCAAAGATAAATGTCTTTTATGGTGGCCAACAAACAACAACAAGCATATTTATATTGAAGTTGTAGAAAAGTGAAGGGGAGGAAAGAAAGGAGGGGATTCGATGCATAGGCCAGTAACATAATCCTAAGCAACATTTTTTCGATAGAGGTATGGAAGATTGAAGAGATGGAATGGTAGAAACAGTGAAGCGCTAATTAAGGTCCCAAAATCTATACATCATGAGTACACTTATAACTAAACAATGTAAGTAAATCTATGCTCATATAAGTACTATGGGTTATGGAATAACACAAGTAAATCTATAATACACATAGGTATTGTTCTCTATATAGCAACAAAGTATACAACCATGAAAGCATAAGACTGACGACTTCATTACACAATTTCAATAGCAGAAGAAAACATATATGAAAATAAGATTGACAGAGGGGAAAACATTCTGCGTATTGATCTGCTTGGAATCACCAGGATAGTTGCATTAATAATTTGTCCAAATAACCAATCCATAACATTCAAAAATATATCCGTCAAGTCCCTCATCAACAAGCAATTTAGAACCAAGGATGGCATCTCAGAATTTAGATCCCCGCGGGTGCGAAATTCCATAACCTCTGTTAAGTGTTTCTCCCCTTTCTTTATACAGAGCCAGGGGGCTTTGAATCGATAATTAAAAAATATCTCAGCCAGGGCCAGTTGTCTGATTGGATAACTGTCTCGGCCTGTGATGGCTCTGCTGACCAAAATGTTTACAATTGGGATTTGATCCCTTTCTTGAAAATATGGAAATTATAGAAATAATAAGGAAAATAAAAAACTAAAAGATGATGGAGGGAGTATCCCTCTACTGTTCCTGTGAAGGCCCTCGGTCAGGCCACGTCTCTATCATTGTGCTTCCCTCTAGCTCCTTAGCCAGTTTCTGTCACTTTCACCTTAATTTCCTGAAGCATTCATTCTCTAAAATTGGGAGTGGGAAACTATTAGTTTCATGCCGTAGTACAAAAGTAGAGGACACCTGGGCAGTTCCTCGTCTTCCCTCTATAAAGAGCCCCATGTTGGATCATCAAGTCCCCCTGACCTTCCATGTCTTCATTTACTCTATATTCATTGACCCTGGTTTCGCATCATAGTGGGTCTTTCTGGGTATACCCATAATGATTTATTGCTGCACCAACTTCATTCAATGCTTCAGCTGCCAACGCATCCACCTTCAAAACCTTGTACCATATTATCGAGGCTTTACGTCAGCGAGACTTTTACTCTTAGAGACGATTCACAATGACGAGTTTTGATGCTCTTTGGTCCCCTTTGGTTCAGCCCCTGTATACATTTGTTCTTGTACAACCAGGGGGCTGTGACGAGGTGCTTAGTTTTCGGGCGCTAGGGCCTTTGGCGGGAGAGAGTGTGAAGATGAGTGGTTTTCGAAGGGGGTCATGACAGGTAAGTGGTAAGTGATGGGGGGGTGCGAAATGATATGAGAGGGACACGTAGTGGCGAGGTCTGGTGGGGAAACCGCTTTTTCAGACCCCCCCCCCAGCCGATAAAGGGAAACAAGGTGGGGGGGGGGGGGGAGGCGAAAATGCCTGGGAGTCGTAGATCTGGCGGAGTCAATCTAGGTTGTCCAGAGATGCGAGGTGTTTATTTGATGACGAAGGAGGGACCGCGGGATTGATGAAATCATCAATGCCACGTGGAACCTCTTGAGTGGTGACATGTGTCACTTAGATACGCCCCCATAGTACCCTTGAAAATGCCAAATCTACGTGCCACATGTCCTCTGTACCGCCACATCATGCTGACATCAGCTTCCATATATATATTTATTGGGACCAAGGGTATTTCGTCACGTGGTCCCCCTGGAGGAGAGAGAAAAGGTCTGCCTGCCTCTAGTTTTGGAATTGATTTCCTTTGTAAATCGACATTAGCCCTTCCCAGCGCTTTAACACTAAAGGCCCAAAATTTTGCCAATGTTATAATATCAGCGTTTGTGTGCACCCTTTTTCATCTGCGATCGCTAATATGCGATATTGGCGCTTTGCATCGTGAACCACCGATACGCTATGCGCCATGGGCCTTCAACCACCGATATGCAATATTTTCTCTGCCTTGGACCCTTTGAATTTTGCGATCGCTGATATTGGTGATCATAGATCGCACATTTGATCAACTCTCCCATGCTGTTGCTTTGCCAAGACTCCAATTGCAATTGCGATGAGCTTCCCTTGGTCTTTTCTCTTTGTTTTCTAGCTTTCAAAGGGGCGGCTTCAATCTGCTCTAATTTCTGATCTAGGAGTCCATTTTTAGACTTCCATATACTATTGGAAAGCTTGTTCCGACCACTATGCAATGGAGAGAGTTTGATTAAGCTTTGAGAGCTTCTGTGGCTTGGGAAATGGCTTCAAAATTCACTGCTCTTTTGTACTCTGGGCAACTGATAACTCACAATGTAGTGAGTGACAACATTGGCTCCAACTAGGGGTAATGCCTTGCTGGCAAGGTACTGAGAACCTGTAGACTAGTATCCTTCACCATCGGGCATGGAGTCAGAAATATAATGAATCTATATAACCAAAAAATCTCCATGGGACTTCATTTGCTGGGAGTGCTTTCCTCATCAAACTAAAATGTAGAAATAAAAATTCTAACAATTGTAAAGTAAATTCTCATCTAGTGGGCTTATTTATATACCCCCCTACTTATATACGGGGCTCAATTCACCTAAGTGAGTTCAACCCTCCAATGGAGCCAAAAAAACATTTGGGTGCTGGGCCTAATGCCCTCATGCTGCTGAAATTTGAAAATTAAAATAAGCATGCACCATGAAAAATCTTCAAACAAAGGACTTGATGCATACTCCAAAAATAACCTCTGATGCCAACTTAATAATGTCATCATGTAGTCAGCGACAGGGTCATAGAACTGACAAGAAAAGTTTGCCACTGCCTCTTTTTCACAAATAGTCTACTGACCCATGTCTTCTTGGTTAGGGCAGCCACAAACACTATTTAGCTCATTGGCCTTATTTTTCAAGAAAAACTTGCCACTGATCTTCTGATACCCATTTATCAGTGGGCCAACCCTCTTGGGAATCTACAATGGAGTCTTCAACTTCTAAACGATAAGAGTCATAGACTGGAGGGCCTACTGAGATTTCATGGTAGGGACCTTTCTACAATAGGTAATCACAGACACTGCTTGGTCCTTCAGCTTCGGGCTCTTCTTGAAAAATTTGTTGTTGGAATCCTGCTCCCCACTTGCCGGTAAACAACTCCCTTTGAACCTCTGCAACCGTTTCATCCTCATTTGAATAATATGAATCATAAATTAGAGAAGGTTCTTGATCATGTTCTCTAGGTGAAGGATGTGCATCATGGACCAACGCCTCTTTGTTGACCTCCTTGTGGGCCTCCTCTTCTTGTAGCTTCCCATAACTGGGAGCGTTGTGGCTTTGCATCACTCGACTCTCCACCCAAGTCGTATTTATCATAGGAAGGAGAAACATCAAAGTTGGCCGAATCAGACCTCTGAGGGTTTATTTGCAGCTTGATGATGTTTCCTTCATCTCTTTCTTGCTCATTGGGTGATGCTTCTTGATGCGAGCAAATGTTTACTTGAAGCAGAGCTCCACAAACATCTTTAGCAAGGTCATCGACCTCGAGAATGTCTTCATCATTAAAATGTGTGCATAAATCTTCAAACAAAGAATTCAGTGGATATAGTCCTTTGCAATAGTTATTGAATGCTATATGAAAATGTTTTAAGGAAGATATGCTGCCACGAGGTATTGTTTTGTACCAAACTCTAGCATCCTCGTTTAAAGAATACATGAACAATTCTCATCTGTACATATTAAGGAAAAATACCCTGTTGTTCCACGCATTCATGAAAATATTTAAGGTGTTGGTCAAGCCTTCTCTCTGTGTTCCCACCGAATCTAGGAAAATAGGTATACCATTCTTGAAACGAAGGGACATGATTGGGATAACCAACAATAGAAGAAAAATCTAGCAGGGAAAATTCAGGGATGGCCATTTCGAAAACCTTCCTAGATGAGTGTTTTTAGGTTCAAAGGTAGGGAAAGTTTTCAGCTGCTATAGCATCAGAGTGAGTATGAGGCGGCTTGAAAGCCAGGATGATCAAATAGAGAAATGAATAGTGGAGTCACCAGGATATTTACCATGAAATTGAGACAATGGAGTCGCCAAGGTGAGAGATCTTCAACCCACACTTCCCTTCCTCACCTAACAAAGGAAATGTAAAAATTTGTCTTATCCCAGGGGAAAAATCCTTCAATAAGCATCCTCGGCAATGGCACCAGAAAGATGTTGTCGCTTTTAACAACACCGACAACACGAGTGCTTCAGGAGATATAGAAAGCTTCTCAGAAACAACCTCTGGGTTGATTGTAGACCAGTGCCTAGAACATATTAAAGAGAGGAGTGCATGGAATATTGTGAATGGAGTTTCTGTTTCACTCCAATTTTCACGTAGTTAAAAATATTATAAAGGGGGTTTGGTTCAATAGCCCCTCAGTAAGGTAAACTCAAGCCAATACATGGGTCCAAATGTGTAGGGGGTAGATCGGGGAAACCTCAAAGAGAAATGGCTTTTATGGTGGCCGACACACAACAACAAGCAACTTTATATTGAAGTTGTAGTAAAGTTAAGGGGGGGAAAGAAAGGAGGGGATTCGATGCATAGGGCAGTAAACAAAATCTTAAGCAACAATGTCTCGACAAAGGTATGGAAGATTGAAGAGGTGGAATGGTAGAAATAGAAGAGCGCTAATTAAAGTCCCAAAACCTATACATCATGAGTACACTTATCACTAAACAGTGTAAGTAAATCTGTGCTCATACAGGTACTACGGGTTATGGAATAACACAAGTAATTTTGTAATACACACAGGTACTGTTCTCTATATAGCAACAAAATATACAACCATGAAAGCATAAGACCGACAACTTCATTACACAATTTCAATAGCAAAAGAAAACATATATGAAAATGATATTGATAGAGGGGAAAACATACTGCACATTGATATACTTGGAATCAACATGATAGCTTAATTAATCATTTTGAGGGTCCAAATAACTAGTCCATAACATTCAACAGTGTATCCGTCAAATCCCTCATGAATAAGCAATTTAGAACCAAGGATGACATCTCAGAATTCAAACCCCCAAGGGTGCAAAACTACGAAACCTATGTTAAGTGTTTCTCCCCCTTTTTTATACAGAGCCAGGGGCTTTGAATTGACAATTACAAAATATCCATTAGGGGAGTTTTGAGTTCTAAAATGGACCTCCTAAGAAAAATGTACAACCAAAATAAACTTTATAAGAACTAATAGGATTCAAGATGATGATATCAACCATGGGGGATGGTTCACAATTTTTGGAGTAAAAAAGTAAAAAGATTAAAAATTATTAAAATAATAAAACTACTTTTTCAACTTATCTCCCTAAGTTTTTACTCAAATTTTGAGCGGGAGTACTCGTTGGAGGCAAAATTTAATTCATCATCCAAGGAGTACCCATGTTGCATACTTTTGATGAACCCTACTACATGAAAAATGAGAAATACATGAAAAACGTGATTGGAATCATGTTTTTCATGTATTTCTCATTTTTTGTATAGTAAAACCCATCAAAAGTATGCAACATGGGTACTCCTTGGATGAGGAATCAAATTCTGCATTCAATGAGTGTTTCCGCTCGAAATTTGAGTTAACCCATTGGGAGATAAGTTGAAAATACGAGTTGATGATGTAATATAATCTTATTTTATTATTTCCACGATTATTTTACAATTTCCTTAGGAGGCCCATTTTAGATCTCAAAATTCCTTTAAGCTAGGGCCAACTGTCCGATTGGCTAGTTGTCTCAGCCTGTGATGGCTCTACTACTCCAAAATGATTACAATCGGGATTTGATCTCTTTCTTGGAAATATGGAAATTATAGAAATAATAAGGAAAAGAAAAAACTAAAAGATGATGGAGGAAGTATCCCTCTACTGTTCCTGTGAAGGCCCTCCGTCAGGCCATGTCTCTGTCATTGTGCGTCCCTCTAGCTACTCAACTGGTTTCTGTCTATTTCGCCTTAACTACCTGGAGCTTTCATTCTCTAAAAATATGAGTGGGAAACTGTCAGTTTCATGCACAGTACAGAACCAGAGGAAACCTGGGTAGTACCTTGTCTTCCCTCTGTAAGGAGCACCATGCTGGATCATCGAGTCCCACTGACCTTCCATGTTTTCATTCTCTGTATTCATTGACCCTAGTTTCGTGTCACAATGGGTCTTTTTGGGTAGACCCATATCGATTTACTGCTGCACCAATTTCATTCAATGCTTCAGCTACTGACCCATCCACCTTCAAAACCTTGTACCACATTATCGGGCCTTTACGATAGCGAGACTTTTACTCTTAGAGGCATTGCAAAACGATGGGTTTCGGTGCTCTTTGGCCCCCTTTGGTTTAGCCCTTGTTTACATTTCTTCTCGTATAACTTGGGGGATGTGACCAGGTGCTTATTTTTCAGGCGCTAGGGCCTTTGGCGGGAGAGACTGTGAGGATGAGTGGTTTTCAGAGGGGGTCATGAGCGGTAAGTGGTAAGTTGGGGGGGGGGTGCAAAATGATATGAGAGGGACACATAGCGGCAGAGCCCGACAGGGAAACCATTTTTCCTGAACACACCCTCCCCCCCCGGCCACCAATAAAGGGAAACATGGCGGGGTGGGGGACGAAAAAGGCCTGGGAGCCGTAGATCTGGCAGAGTCAATCTGGGTCGGCTGGAGATGGGAGGTGTTTATTTGATGGTATAGGAGGGACCGTGGTATTGATGATGTCATTAGTGCCACTTGTCACCTCCTAAGTGGTGACACGTGTCACTCAGATACGCCTCCATAGGACCTTTGAAAATGCCAAATCTACGTGCCATGTGTCCTTTGTACTGCCACATCATGCTAACGTTAGCTACCATGTGTATTAATTGGGACCAATGGTATTCTGCCACGTGGCCCCCATGGAGGAGAGAGAAAAGGCTTGCCTGGCTCTGGTTTTGCAACTGATTTCCTTTGTAAATCGTCATCGGCTCTTCCCAGCGCTTTAACACTGAAGGGCCAAATTTTTTCCTATGTTCTGATATTGGCGTTCGGTGATGTTTTGATATCGGCGTTTGTGTGCAGCCTTTTGCACCTGCGATCGCCTATATGCGATATCGGTGCTCTGCATCGTGAACCACTGATACGCTATGCGCCATGGGCCTTCGACCGCCAATATGCGATATTTTCTCTACCTTGGACCCTTTGAATTTTGTGATCACCGATATCGGTGATCGCTGATAATACATTTGATCGAATCTCCCCTACTGTTGCTTTGCCAAGACTCTGATTGCAATTGCGATGAGCCTCCCTTGGTCTTTTCTCTTTGTTTTCTAACTTTCAAAGGGTCGTCTTCAATCTGCTCTAATTTATGATCTTGGAGTCCATTTTTGGACTTCCATATATCATTGGAAATTGTTCCGAGCACTATGCAATGGAGAGGGTCCAATTAAGATTTGAGAGTTTATGTGGCTTTGGAAATGGCTTCAAACTTCACTGCTCTTTTGTACTCTGGGCAACTAATAACTCATAATGTAGTGAGTGACAACATGGACCTTATCGACATGTGGTTTCTTTCGAATTCCACTTGTCCCCTTTGCAGAAAACACGTGCTAAATACAGTATGTCAATTATGATTGCAGAGCAAGCAATTTTTGATATTAGAACTGTTTATTCTTTCGTCGGGGAATAGGAGATTGTGAACAAATTTTCAGCTACGCTTGACGGAACTGTAAAACTTGGGCTAAGATCAAGCTTGGCGAAAGGGGTTTTTTTATCCAACAGAGATATTGCAGAATCCTTTTATAATCCTTTGATAACATCTTTTATCTGGGTGGATATGCAATATCATCTCACTATGGATTGATTATTATTTTAAAAATATTAAATGATGTATGTGTTGAAATATTTATCATTTAATTTGAAACCCATTGACATTGATGGTAATGTGACCAGATCTCTCGGGAGTGCGCTTCAAAATCTCAAGTACTTTTTTGAGGCAACTATTGTGGCTTCTAGCATATATGAAATGTTTGGCAGAATACCAGAGATCGATTCAGAGGACATGAGTGGAAAAGTATTGCAAACAGTTTCCAGGGAGATACAATTTCATAATGTTGTGTTTGCATATCCATCCAGACTTGATAGCCCCATATTTCAGAATTTTTGCCTCACTATTCCTGCACGTCAAATAGTTGCTTTAGTGGGTTCCAGTGGTTCTGGAAAATATATCAGAGAACAGAATCACACTCATAACATATCTCTTTCATTACTAAACATTGCAATTTATAGAGGTTTTCAGCCACAGAGGAGCAATAAATGTCCGAATGACTTTATTATCTACTGACACTAGCTTATTGCCTAACAGTGATCGACGCCGTCTGAATAGTGAGCAGTTTCGTTCGTGATTAATACCTAACACCTCCCCTTAATCACGATCTACATGTTAACTTGCCTGCTGGTCTAAGTCTCAGCTAGGCTTACAACATAATTTGGATTTTCTACAACGCACAACTTACTTCTACACATTTCAAATTTAGCCTTTCCAAGAGGCTTGGTGAATATGTCAGCCAAATTTTCATTTGTATTACAATATGATAAGTCAATTTCTTTTGATTGCACTTTTTCTCTTACAAAATGATGTTGTGTGTCAATGTGTTTTGTCCTTGCATGATATATAGGATTGTTTGCCAATTTGATAGTTCTTTGATTGTCACATCTGATTACTGTAGGTGATTTTTGTGTTTCTCCAACATCTTCAAGTATCCTTTTAAGCCATATTGCTTCACACGTCGCACTGCATAATGCTTTATACTCAGCTTCAGTGGATGACAAGGAAACAGTTGGTTGTTGCATACTTCTCCATGATATTGGTCCTGAACTAATATTGAACATGTATCCAATAGTAGATTTCCTATCATCTAGATTTCCAGCCCAGTCAGAATCAGAATAACCTGCCAATTCAACATCAAATTCATCAGTATACATAATACCAAAATTAAGTGTTCCTTTCAGATATCGAAGGACTTTCTTCGCTGCTTTCCAATGGCTTTCACAAGGCTTAGCCATGAATTGACTACGTATGTTGACAGAATATGCTATATCTGGCCTGGTAGTGGTGAGATAGTTCAGACTTCCCACCAGTTGATGACACAAAGTTCCATTCACCTCTTTGGTTCCATCATCACTGCACAATTTGACATTCTATTCTAAAGTAGTAGATGTTGCCTTGCATTCAATCATATTGAACCTTTTAAGGATTTCCCTTGTATATTTTCTTTGTGTGATTAGTGTCTTACCAGATTCCCTCCAAACTTCAAGACCTAAACAATAATGAAATTCACCAAGATCATTCATCTCAAATACATGTGACAACTAATTTTTAATTTCTTCAATCAACTTGCATTCATTTCCTGTTATGATAAGATCATCAACATATACAAATATTAAAGCAACATTCTTGCCTTCATCTTCCTTGATGTACCAGTTAGGATCATTTTTGCTTCTCATAAAACCTTTCTCATAAAAGAAAGGATCAATTTTCACATACCATGATCTTGGTGCTTGTTTCAAACCATATAAAGCTTTCTTTAACTTGCAAACCAGATGCTCCTGTGCCTGTTTTACAAACCCTTCAGGCTGAACCAAATAAACTTCTTCTTTTAACTCACCATTCAAAAATGCAGATTTGACATCTAACTGATGCATTTTCCAATTATATTTTGTAGCTAATGCAATCATGATTCTAATTGTGTTCAACTTAGCTACAGGTGCAAAAGTATATTCATAATCAATTCCCTCCTTTTGTGAATATCCTTTTGCAACCGGTCTAGCTTTATGTTTATCAATACTTCCATCAACATTAAACTTGGATTTATAAAGCCATTTGCATCCTATGGGAACTTTGTTTTTAGGCATTTCTGTTAATTCCCATGTGTCATTCTTCATTATAGATTTATATTCTTCATTCATTGCATCTATCCATTCTACATATTCTTTAGCTTCATCATAGCTTGAAGGTTCTACAACATTCATAACAAGAGACATTAATGCATAATCTTTATACCTTACAGGTACCTGACTTTGATGTGATGACCTTCTTGGAGTTTTACTGCTTTCATCTTTCTTTCTGCTTTGTGGAGTCTCCTCTCCTCTTCTTGGAGTGTCATGACTGCTTGATGCTCCTTGCTCTTGAACTTGTACCTGTTCCTGTGCTTGTTCCTGTTCTTGTTCAACACTTGTATCTAATTTTACATAATCATTAGTATCATGCCATACACCAATATTATTCATTCTATCACCTTCATTTACATTCTCATGAAACACCACATCCTTACTTGCAAGTACTCTATGAGTACTGGGATCAAACAACTTGTATGCTTTCTGATCATCACAATAACCAATAAATATGCACTTAATTGACTTTGCATCAAGTCTTCTTCTTTCATCTTTTGGAATATGAGCAAATGCCTTGCAACCAAAAACTCTTACATGACTCACTTTTGGTTTGTACCCATAAAATGCTTCAAGAGGTGTTTTAAGCTCTAAACTTTTGGTTGGACTCCTATTTTTCAAAAAAACAACAGTATTAATAGCTTCAGCCCAAAAACCATTAGAAATATTTCTACCTTGAAGCATACTACGTGCACATTCAACTAGTGTTCTGTTTTTCCTCTCAACAACTCCATTTTGCTGAGGTGTATGTGGCACTATAAATTGTTGCAGAATCCCATTGCTTTTACAATATTGATTAAACTCTCTTGATTTGTATTCTCCCCCCTTATCAGATCTCAAAATTTTGATGTAATTACTAGTTTGTTTTTCCACCATACTCTTAAACTCTTTAAAGTACTAAAAAACATCACTCTTCTTTCTTATGAAATAAACCCATGTATACCTAGATCTATCATCAACAAAAATAAGAAAATACCAAGCTCCACCAATAGATCTAGTTTGCATAGGTCCACATACATCAGTATGAATTAATTCAAGTATTTCCCTTTGCCTTTTTTCTTTATGTATAGGAAATTCCTCCCTATTTTTCTTGCCAAGTACACATGCTTCACATTCAACATGATCATTCTTCAAGACAGGAAGACCTTCAACCATTGTGTTCTTTTGAAGTAGCATTAAATCTTTGTGATTTAGATGTCCATACCTTTGATGCCATAAATCTACTGTTGATATTGTTGTAGATGAAAACGCTTGATGAATTTTCCTCATCACATCCAACTTATACAAGCCTCCAACTCTGGTACCCGTGGCAATAACTTTGCACTAATCTTGAATGTCTTTCACTACACACTATGATTTAACAAATTCCACCTTCAAATCTCGGTCAACAATAGTAGAAATAGAAATTAAATTCTTTTTGATACTAGGAACATACATCACATTATGGATCTGTCTCTCTTGTCCATTAGGCAAATTCACACCTATTACTCCATAACCTTGAACTTTAAGTGATCTGTTATCTCCTAGATAAGCATATGTTCCATTAATGTTTTCATAATATTCATCAAACCACTCCTTATTACAAGACATATGGAGTGATGCACCAGAATCAATGAACCAAGCATTCACATCATCATTTTCCACAGACAATGCAGCATCAGAAACAAACAATTTAAGATTTTTAAATCCATCACTGATTGAGGTGTCTTTGTCCACAAAATTTCCATTATGCCTTCTGTTTCTTTGCCTAGACTCATTATATTTCCTTTTATAACAATCTTTAGAATGATGCCCAGGTTTGCCACAATAATAACAATCATCATTTCTCTTATCATGGATTGGAAATTAGACTGTGTCATACCTTTCTATTTTGTTTGAAACTTGCCTCCTTTGTTCTTGTCCCATGGCTTGCCTCTGTATGGATATTTGCCCTTGGCTACCAATGCCAAATCTGAACTACTAGAGCCCAAATTAAAGCTCTTCATCCTCTCCTCCTCTTGTAGAAGAATTCCTGTCAATTCATCAAATGTAGGGGGTTTCTCTCTAGCTGAAAGACTTGAAACAAAAATTTGATAATCTTGCACTAAGCCATTTAATGTGATGGTGACTAAGTCAGTGCTAGACACCCTTTCACCAATATCTCCTAACTTATCACTTAAATCTTTGACACGAGATATGAAATTGCTTATATTTTCATTTGCTTCCATTTTTAGAGATAAAAGCTTAGTCTTCAAAAACAAGATCCGGTTTGTATTTGTTGTTTCATACAAACCCTTCAGCGTATCCCATGTTTCTTTTTATGTCTTGCAATCTATGATGTGAGGAATAATGTTGTCCTTTACGGACATACGCAACAACACCTTTGCTTTCGTCTCCCTTCTCTCCCAATCTGGAATAGAAGCTGCAACAATGGGTTTGGGCTCATCCCCACTCACAATGGACCACAAATTATAACCTTCTAAAATAGTTAGCAACTTGAATTTCCAATTCACATAATTTCCTCCATCAAGTTTGGTGGATTCATTCAAATAAGTATCAAGCAACAAATTTAACATGATGGAAAAAAAAACTTTCTCCAATCAACAAAATGCCACCAAATCTAAATCCAAATACACCTAATTTCACCAAATCCAGAAAAATTTCACCACACATGCACCATAAAAATCTTTACTAACTCCTTTTCACTATAAAAATTCTTTTCACCACTTAGAACGAAAGTGAATATTTAGAAAAAACTTATATCTCCATAAATAAAAACAAACTCAAACATTGAATTGTCTTCCAACAACGATTTTTGTTTTAATAATAACGTCAAACTTTTAAAGTAAAACAAGGAATGCATCATGGCAAAAAATATGAAAGGCATCGTGAATTACTGCCACAGTAAAACAAGGAATGCATCATGGCAAAAAATATGAAAGGCATCATGAATTACTGCCACAGTAAAACAAGGAATGCACCAATGGACTCGTTCAATGCAGTGGACCCTCCACAGCTTAATGGTCAGTTTTGTGGGCAGTAAGAGAAAAAATTGCAACTCGCTGAGCCAACAACTGGCTGAGCACATAGCTCCACAACTCGATGAGCACACAACTCCATCACACGCAGATGATTGCAACTCCAGCTGAAAATTGCAACTCGTTGAGCACACAGCTCCACAACGCTTCACCACACGTAGATAACTCCACCTGTGTTCAGCTCTGCTGCTTCTCTACACAGCGGCGACTCTTAAGCAAGAGCCCTCATGACTCCTCAATGTCTTCTTCCTTACATGGAGCTCAACTCAATGCACAACTCTGTCTCCTCACAGCTCCCCTGAGCTCTGATACCATATTAGAGAACATAATCACACTCAGAACATATCTCTTTCATTACTAAACACTGCAATTTATAGAGGTTTTCAGCCACAGAGGAGCAATAACTGCGCCGAATGAATTTATTATCTAATGACACTTGCTTACTGTCTAACAGTGATCGGCGTCGTCTGAATAGTGAGCAGCGCCGTTTGTGATTAATACCTGACAAAATATACATCCATTTCATTAAGAGAAAGGTTCTACGATCCGCTGAAAGGAGAGATTCTTTTGGATGGAGAGAATATTAAGAACCTTCAACTGAAATGGTTGCGTAGCCAAATTGGGTTGGTTAGTCAAGATTCTACTCTCTTTTCTACCACTATTTGTGAGAATATTTTATTTGGATGAGATGATGCAACGATGGAGGAAATCATTTCGGTTTCAAGAGCTTCCAATGCCCATGATTTCATTAGGAAACTCCCAAACGACTATGAGACGCATGTTTTATACTATATCTTCTGAAACAAGTTGAATCCATGTCTATTTTATTAATATCATTGTTTTGAGGTATAGAATGCGACGAATTGTGGAATATTTTGTTAATGTAATCTATACTTACTTAAATTGTAGATTTTTTGTTTTTTTTGGAAGTTGATTAAAAGGAATTAGGTTTCTTACATCGCCCTTGTCCTTATCTTGAATTTATATGTTCCTTTCTTTTATATTCCAAAATATTTTTAAAATTTACAATCAAATTAAGATGTGTAATTTTTAAGCAAATTAAATCTACATAATATGTCCTTTTTGAGTTTAGATAGTTTGCAAAAGTTATTTTAAAATATTATTCTTATTGGTTAATAGCTAGGTATCTTTAGCTTGAATACAATTTTGGAAAATATCCAGAAATCTAATGGTTAAGAGAAAGGTGAATTGTTTGACCTTTTTGTTTGATTATCAGATTGCAAAATATTCTTGAATTCTGCAATCACCATAAATTCACACGTGATATAGTAGTTAGGAAAAAAGTGAATTGTTTGACTTTGTTTTAATTGTCGAATTCCAAAATATTCCGAAAACCTACCATCAAAATAAATTCAAAAGTAAAAGCTAAACAATTTTCGATGAATTTTGTGTATTTCTTGGAAAATTTTATTTTGTCATTGACGAAATACTCAGTTTGAAACACGAAGTTATAATTTATTAAATCTATCACTTCAATGTCCTAAGTAAAATTTCCACATTAGATTCATTGCATTATTTTTTGCATAAGGGTGCAAGATTGCATTTTCATTACATGACAAAGGAAGGTTGCAAAAACGCAGGTAGGAGACCGTGGCTTGCAGATGTCAGGAGGGAAAAAGTAGAGAATAGCCATAGCAAGAGCGACACTGAAAAACCCTTCCATCCTATTATTAGACGAGGCGACGAGTGCTCTAGACGCGGAATCAGAGCACATCGTTCATGATGCACTTCAACAAGCTTCTATTGGGCGCACAACGGTGATTGTGGCTCACCGTCTCTCCACTATTCAAGGAGATGATAAAATAACAGTGGTAAAAAATGGTGAGGTCATCGAGTCCGGTGGGCACCATGAGTTGTTTTAGAAGCCAGATGGAGCATATGTAGCATTGTGTCAGACACAAGAGAAGGTGGAATAGTTTAATTCATTAATGCAAGCAACGCCGAGGACAAAAGGAGCCCATTTAAGGCAACTCATGGCAGTAAATGCAGTGAGGGTGAAACCTTGACAAGGCCAAAACAACCCCTGGGAATCCCATTTATCGGAGTTTTATATACGGTATGTCTTGAAAAACTCCGATATGTTATACTCTCAACCTCCGATGGCCCATATCATACAGTGTCATATATCACAGCTTCTCCCATCGGAAATTTTCTGATATAGTTGGTTCACGTCCCAGAGTCGATATAGAATTTAAATCTGCTCTATGATCATATCGCGTCCGTTCATTATGTTGGGATTTTTAATAATTCTGCAAGTTGTGAACTCTGATAGGCTGGACCCAATTTGGAATTTAATTGTGATTTATAATATGATCAGGTTAACATGATATGAAGAGGAGGTGCTTGCATGCTCACTATTGAATGGTGGGTTTCTGGGCCTTCCCGTTTGTTGTTTATTGACATTCCAGAGTTTTGTGCACTTTCAGATTCATAATTGAAAGCAACGGCTGCTGCTACAATGACAGCTTGAATGTGGCGCGAAGCCCATGAAATTGGTTGTGGAATTTTATCAATGAGTGACGTTCTTGCCTTGTTTCTGTAAATGTGTTAGAAAACCTGCACAGATGAATCTAGCTAGTAAAGGTTGAACACACAACTTTTGCAGAGCAAAAACACTAAAAGAAAATTGAAAGAAAAAAATGATGATTCATTAGAAAATAGGTTACAATGCTCATGATATAGCATTACTGGGTGAAGATCCCAAGGTAATGCACCATAGTGGTGATCAATGAGAAGACTCAACACCTACAACAAGTTCCGGAGAGAACTAACCAGTTGTGGAGTAAAAGAAGGAGCAAATCAGGGAGTAAATCATGCAGAAGAACTAACCAGTTGCGGAGTTAAAGAAGGAGCAAATCAAGGAGTAAATCATGGAGAAGGAATCTTGCATGTAGTCCCATGCTCTAACTAAGAGTCCGCATGTAGGTGTGTAGTAGTTCCAACACCCCCCCTGAACACCACTATGGGGAAAAATAGAAAATGGGCCCTGGCAACTAAGGCCAAAGGTCACCCAAAATACAGTGCAACTTGTACTAAAATTGAGGAAAGAGGGAAAACCTCATGGGAAAACCCCCCCTCAAAATACAATGTAATCAAAAGAAAAGAGGAAGAAAAGACAATTGCTAAGCAACTGTGTCCTTCACGCCAAGATGATCGCGCAGAGAGTGAAACTTCTGCTTAGTGAATGTCTTGGTGAAGATGTCTGCAGTCTGTTCTGTTGAAGGAAAAAATTGCAAATCAATGACCCGATCATGTACTAAGTCTCTAATGTAGTGCATATGGATCTCTATGTGCTTCGTCCGCTGCCGCTGTTCTGGATCCCTGCAAAATTTGAGAGTGCTCTGGTTGTCACACCAGATGACAATGGGCTGGTGGAACTGGATGCCCAACTCAGTGAGGAAGTGCTGTAGCCACAGAGCCTGAATGGTGATGTTGACTACTCCTCTGTACTCGGCCTCAACTAAAGAGAGAGCAATAGCAGCTTGCTTCTTGCTCGACCAATAGATAGGGCCAGATCCTAGACTGAGTGAATATCTGGAGGTGGACTTGCGATCAATGCTGTCTCCCGCCCAATCAGAATCTGTGAAGCCAAGAAGATTCAATGCAGTGCCTGTTGCATAGTGAATCCCGAAGGTGATGGTGCCCTGCACATATTGGAGGATGCACTTGGCAGCATTCCAGTGTAGCTCATGCGGCTCCTGCATGTATTTGGAAACTGCCCCTACTACATATGAGAGATCTGGTCTGGAGTGGGTGAGGTACAATAAGCTCCCCACTAGCTGTCGGTAGAGAGTGTTGTCAACTAATGGAGTGTCACCTCCATCCTTAAGGCGGACCCCAGACAGAAAAGGAGTCGGTGCTAGCTTGCAGTCAGTCATGCGAAATCTGTCGAGGAGATCCCATGCATACTTAGCCTGAGAGAGTTTGATGCCTGTGGCATCCTGGCTGATCTCAAGACCAAGAAAGAAGTGTAATGGACCCATGTCCGTCATCAAGAACCTATCATGTAAGGCTCTCTTGACTGTAGCAATGGCTGAAGCCGAGCTGCCGGTGATTAGGAGATCATCCACATAAAAAAGTAAGATAAGAAGAGAATCATGTGTCCTAAGCATGTAAACATTCAGATCAGACTTACATCTTTCAAAGTTTTGTGATAAGAGAAAAGAATCCATCTTCGCATAAGCTCTCGGGGCCTACTTAAGGCTGTAGAGAGATTTCTTCAGTCTGCAGACCAAGGATGAATCCTGAATGAAACCATGTCGCTGCTCCATGTAGATCTCCTCAGATAGGTCTCCATGAAGAAAGGCATTATTCACATCCATTTGATGTACTTCCCACCCCTGGGTAGCCACAATGGCAAGTGTAAGGCGTATGGAATCCATCTTTGCTACTGGAGCAAAGGTCTTGTCATAATCAATGCCATGCACTTATTGGAAGCCTTTGGCTACTAGCCTTGCTTTCCGTCTAGTGATTTTCCCATCTGCAGTACTCTTGGTCTTGTTGACCCATTTGCATAGGACAAGTTTCCTTCCTGAAGGAAGGGGGACCAGATCCCAGGTCTGGTTCTCGATAAGGGAGTTATACTCCTCCTCCATGGCGGACTCCCAAGATGGATGCCCAACAGCCTCAACATACTGTGGATCAGAAGACTGAACCAAATGAAAATGCTAGGATGGAGATGGTTCAGTGGCAGTGAGGACAAGGGGAGGCTGAATAAACTCTGAGCTAGTCCTCTACATATCATAATTATCCCCCACAAGACCATTTCTAGTAGCTGGATGGTATTGTGCATATATCTCACGTAAGTTCCTTGTTCCCTGATGTATGACAGGGGAATATGATCCACTGCTGGAAGCCCGATCTGGGCTTGGATGTGGATCATCATTTGCATGCACTAGATTTGTATCTGAAGACTCTGTCTCTGCATTTGCATGCTCTACCTCGGCATCTGCATGCTCTGTATATGCATCTGAGTGTACTGAGTCATCATCTCGGACATGAGGTAGATAAAAGGTGTCTACATGCGGCGATTGAGGTGCATGCGAGAGACTTTCCTCAAATTTGACACTTCGCTCAATGATGAGATTGTCCGTAGAGGGAATCAGGAGTCAGTATCCCTTCACACCATCAGGGCATCCAACAAATATGCACTCAATGCTCTGTGGATCAAGAGCTTTCCTCTTTTCAGAGGGGATCCTGGCCCATGCTCAGGAGCCGAAAACACGGAAGTGGGTGACCTCTGGTTTAGTGCCGCTCCAAGCCTCAAAGGGGGTCTGATCCTTGACAGACCTATGAGGAGATCTGTTATGGATGTAGTTAGCACAATTAAGTGCTTCAGCCCATAGCTTATGAGGCAGTGACTTAACATGCAACATGCAGGAAGCCATCTCTTTGAGAGAGCGGTTCTTTCTCTCAGCAACTCTGTTCTGCTGCGGAGTGTATGGAACTGTGTACTGCAACTGTATGCCGGAATGAAGGCAAAGGTTCCGAAGTGCTGTGTTAACATATTCCCCCCCATTATCTGTACGAAGGGCTTTGATCTTTCTCTCTGATTGTGTCTCAACTAGTGCTTTGAAATCTTCAAAGTGCGCAAAAACTTCAAATTTGACCCTGAGAAGATACACCCAAGTATACCGTGAGAAATCATCAATAAATGTAAGCACATACCTTGATTTGTTGATGGAAGGATGAGGAAAAGACCCCATGAGATCACTATGGATCAAATCTGGAGGAGAGGATGATCTGTGAGTCTAGCCGGTGTCAAACTTTTCTCTAGGATGTTTGCCAAGGACACACCCTTCACAAACTCCTTTGGAGAAATTGATATTTGGCAAGCCTTCCACCATCTCATTCTTGCTTAGCTGCTGCATATACCTGTAATTTAAGTGACCAAACCCCTTGTGCCAAAGCCTACTACTATCATCAGCATGTGTAAGCGATAAGGAGGATTCAGATTCAATAACTTTAGAAAATGTATATAGTCTGGCTCCATGGTTTACCTCACCGGTTGCAATTTTGGAGCTGTTATGTAGGTCATATATGTTCACTGCATCTAGAGTGAATTCCACGCTCTTTCCAGTTCCGGAACGAGTGATCTGATAAACTGAAAGCATGTTTACCGAAAGTTTTGGAACATGAAGCACATCTTCAAAGCTTTCGTGTAAAAGTTCCACTCTACCTTTTTCGGTGACCTCAATAGGTGAGTCATCTCCCATGAGGATGGGAGGTCCTTTGCATGCATCCAAAGAGGAATAGACTTCCTTTGCAGCAGCCATATGATGTGATGCACCAGAATCTATAATCCATGCATCAGGAGAAGAATTAATTGCAACTAAAGCATGAAAATTGTTACCTTTCCCGTGTGGCGGATCCTCAGTTTTCTTCTTAGCGCCCTGAGGGATGTGGTCCCCAAGGTTGTGCTTCTGAAGGATTTCTGCCATTTGGTCAATTTGTTTCTTCATGCAAGAGGATTCTAAATGGAATCCTCTTTGACAGTAGGTGCATCTGTTTCCTTTCTTCCCTTTCTCATTTCTCGAGCCGAAGGAGTCATTGAAGGGCTTGGTGTACCCTTCCTTCTTTGGATGGGAATGCGCTTTTCCCTTGTCTTTTTGCAGCTGATTTTTTTGATTTGAATCAGATCTGTGATTTTTATTGTGGCTGCCATCATGCACAGTAAGTGCATGCGCTTTTGGAGGTTTGATTTTACCCATGCCAATGAGTTTATCTTGCTCAAAAGTAAGGGACTCCATGAATTCTTTGAGAGAATGCATAGTGTAGGATTTACCTGTTGCAAGCCTTACTGAATGAAATGTAGACACAAAGATGGAGTATTCCGGTCCGAGCTTTGACATAATAGAGAGAATTTGGCGACTCTCCTCCTTGGATTTGTCAATTCCACAACCCTTGAGTTGCAGCAATAGATCATTATATTTGGTGAAGAAGTCTTGAATTCTGTCATAGTTCCATGGATCTAATGATAGCAGCTCCACTTCGAGCAGATGTCCTTTCATCTCATCCTGTTTCCCGTAGAGTTCTTCAACCTTTTTCCAAATCTCATTGGGAGTATTGCAGGCAGATAGATGAAACTACAACTCTGGAGAGATGCACATGCATATGGATCTGTGGGCCTCATCCATACAGTTGAGGTACTTGGATTTCTCTATGGCTGAAGTGGGTTCCAATTATGTAGCCATGGTAATCCTGTACAACCCTTTATGACGAAGGTATCGAGCCATTTGGTCCTTCCATTCGTGATAGTTGTACGGTGTTAGGATCGATGCTTTGGCAAACTCCATTTTTCTGTCGATCTTCGATCTCCAAGCTGTAATAACTGAAAAATAAAGTACTGGTGCACCTTTTATCTAGCAACCTGTGGGCTCTGATACCATGTAAATGTGTTAGAAAACCTGCACAGATGAATCTAGCTAGTAAAGGTTGAACACACAACTTTGCAGAGCAAAAACACTAAAAGAAAATCAAAAGAACAAAAGAATGATTCATTAGAAAATAGGTTACAATGCTCATGATATAGCATTATTGGGTGAAGATCCCAAGGTAATGCACCATAGTGGTGATCAATGAGAAGACTCAACACCTACAACAAGTTCTGGAGAGAACTAGCCAGTTGCGGAGTGAAAGAAGGAGCAAATCAGGGAGTAAATCATGCAGAAGAACTAACCAGTTGCGGAGTTAAAGAAGGAGCAAATCAAGGAGTAAATCATGCAGAAGGAATCTTGCATGTAGTCCCATGCTCTAACTAAGAGTCCGCATGTAGGTGTGTAGTAGTTCCAACAGTTTCACGAGACTAGACAAATTCTAGCTTGCGAGGCAGTTTGCACACTCTCTTTGCTCAGTTTGCATGAAAAGCTTATCGCAGGTGGAACTGCAGAGAAAAACTTCCCAAGAAAATTTGTTCTCCATGATGTTGCTATTAAAGGGGTAGGTAGTGAAGGGGGAAGTGCAGAGTAAAATGATACAAAGGCACATGAAACTAAGGGGAAGCCGAGAGGTGAAAAGAAGAAGAAAGTGAACCAAGAAATTGGTTTGGGGCAAGGAACTGTTACTATCAGGCAGCTCGTTGTTCAAATTATTCAAAAGAGATTACACCTAGGTAATACACCTACTCGAGTTTATTTGTTACCAGATGAATGGGAAAAGGAACTAACAGAGTGGGTGTTCCAAAGGGTTTGACATATTATTGACATCATCCAATGAAACCAAATCAGTTAGCACTGTTATCCTCATAAAATTCCCAGAGAGGAATTGTGCCCAAACTGAGGCATGAAGGTGTGGAGCCTCATAAAGAAAACTTGCTTTCACTCTCTTTGGCCAAGCCTAAGAGCATGAATCCATTGGCACTTAAGCTGTCAGAATCTGTTTATCATAAGACCTTGGCATAATAGCTAGGACTAAGACCTCAATCTTTGAAGGGACGGATATGCGACATCAAAATTTTCGTGAACAAGTGTCTTCTTAGATCATAATTTCGTAGATTGTGGCTAAGAAAAGATGGCAGATGATCTACAATCATCTCGAAACATACCTAGTGCATGTGTCCCAGGACAACCTTTGACATGTACATTCAGTTCTTTGCTTTCTAGAAGTACATCATAGGAAAATACTTTTACATTACAGAATAATGTTCCTGAATTAGGAACGTCAACTCCCTTTGGCAGAACAAGTCAGAAGGTTATAACCGTTAACACACCAAAGGAGAGCGAATGGCCTACAAACTTTAACACACCAAAGGAGAGCCAGCGGCCTACAACTTTTAACACACCAAAGGAGAGCCTTAATTTCATACCTATTTTTCAAACTCCATTTATTCTAAATGGTGAAGGACACCGGCTTTTGAGCAACGAAGGCAATTTGTACCACATTGCAATGATTATTCAATATCAGGTAAGAAAAGGAAATCATTAAGCTACACAAAAGAAGAAGCAGATTCATGAGGGATGTTGACTTCGAAGAAAGGCAATGGAAATTCTTCTAAAGAAGAAAGGTTCTCTCAAAAGAGACAAGAAGCTGAGAATATTAACTCTCCTAATCATGATTATGTCAATAGAGATTCCTCAAAGAATCACATTATATTCAACGACAATGTTGTAACAGAGTTCATCAAGATTGAGATGTATTGTCAACTTTATTGTATTTGGATAAAATGTATATTCAGAAAAGAAATACAAAAAGGTACCCAAACAAACTTTATTTTTTTTTAATGTGGTTTCCTGATTTTCTTTTGGAAATGAACCAAGCTCATTAATCAAATTCAACCCAATACACGTTTGCAACTTCACCTACATAATCAAAATGCAACATTATTAACTGATACGTATAATTTCACCTTCATAATTTAAGAGCACTATAAGGTTTGAATGAATGAAAGGTTCATATCTATGTTGGTTGGGTAACGTTACTAATTCAATGAATAAAATGTTCAGATCTATGTTGGTTGGGTAACGTTAGTAATTCAACTTACTCTTGGATCCTTGAAGCTAAAAAATGATCCTCTATTTTTCATTTTTGCTTTTGAATTATTACATATATTACCTATTTATAACTACATCTTTTGATTTAGTATTAGCATATATATTGCTTCTTTTAGTTATGTCAATTCACAATTTATCATACCCTGGGTGCCTATATTTCTAGAAAAAAATTTGGGACCCAACATTTGATATTTTTCACAAACAACCCCTTGTCACATGGGAATTCTTGGGAGTCCTTAGCTCAGTGAGCTTCATCTGGTCACATGGGAATTCTTGGGAGTCTTGTAGCTCAGTGAGCTTCATTTATTTGAGCTTAGGTATTGAATCTACACTCAATGTACACAACCCTTTGTTATAGTCTCTGGTTAATAAAATTCACCATAGCTATGACATTTATTTTTTATTTTGCCACGTGATTGGATTCTTGACTGGCGTTTGATAAGCCACACCCAAATCATTCCATTACAATATCTAGCCCAACCTTTCAGATGGATAATTGTTCGAATATCAATTTGATTGGATGAGAAATGACTCAAATTGATTGAAAATTAAAAATAATAATTTAAAATTGTAATCTATAAATAAATTGATATATATGATTTCTTTTAAAGGGAAGCGGGTGATATTATGACGCTGAATCCTATAACTATTTTCTTTTTTCATTCATTCATATGGTAAAACATTACATACAAAGTTGTAAAAGATTTTTGTACGTTTTTTAAGGGAACGAAAAAGATTTAGTGCGTTACTTTTAAATAGTTTCTAATTAAATCCAGAAAATTTTAATTTTCAATTATTGAAAAAATATGCAGGAATTCAAATGGGAGGCCAGAATTCAAATAGACTTCTAGAGCTCAACGAAAATGCTAGAGCTCTCCACAAGTTTGAGAATTCTTTCTTATTGTCAATGTTCTTTGAAACTATAATTTTGCTCTTTATAATTGTAATGTTTATTTTTACCTTTTTAAGTTTGTGGAAGATGTTGTATGATTTAGAATGAGAATAACAAATAAATTTATATTTAATTTTCATGTCTTTTATTTTTTTAATTATTTATATATATATAATTTAAAAATAATTTTAATATAATTTTTTTTTTTTTTTTTTTTTTAAATTTAAAAATAATTTTAATATAATTATTCTTTATTTTATTATTATTTTTAAATATTTTTATTTATAATATTTTTTTTAATTTACAAATATTTTTAATATAAATATTTTATTTGAGGAATTCAAAAAGATATTTAAATTACTTAAATATTCTTATTTAATCGAGTGTTGGTTTAAAATAACAAAAAAATTTAACTTAAATTAACAAAATAAATGTTTTTAGACACTGTTTTTATAGTTGGTAGGTTGTTAGTTACATATCCCCAAGAACAATCAAGTGAAAACTCAAAGAACCTTTGTTATTTCCCAATAAGTAGAGGTGATGACTCCTTAGAGATTTACTCTATGTTTTAAGGAAAGATGGTTATTCGAATCAATTTCATTGATATTCTCTAGAAATGAAATTAGATTGTTGTAACAAAACTTAAATGTAAAGTCATATGGAATACAAAGTAATATGGGCTCTTTGATATGTCAAATTCATGTTCCCTCAAAGAAATGCAAAGCCTTGCTGGAATGTTATTTGAGAACAAAAAAATAACGTATATTATATCAAAGTTGGTAAGCAACTTGCCACAAACTTCGAGAACACTTGGGGTGTATGGGTCTTTGGATTCTTCTAAGGGGTGTTTACATCACTATTTTGTAGCAATTGAAGTGCTTGCTTCAATATTTGGGTTATTTAGCAGGTATATTGTTAATTTTTTTTGGAACTTTGAGGTGTATGGAGTTGTTGGGAATTCGTATTGCAACTAGCCAACCTCCAAGACCATTCAACTAGTTGACCTCTGACCTCCAATGACATATTATAAACCTTTATATTTCCAATGTCTCCAATAATATATTAGAAACCTTTCTATTTCTAATGTTATATATATATATATATATATATATATATATATATATATATATATACGTATACGTATACATATACATATAATTTGAAAGGGTAAAAAAAAACTAAAACACTGTCATTGTGTCTTTGTACCTCTCGATACAAATGCTAATTAATTTTATATGATATACGTAGATATGTTTTTATTAAATGCGTGTCTTTGCACCCTCTCAATATAAATACTAATTAATTTTATATAATACATATAGATTGTTGTTGTTGTTGTTGTGGTTTTTTTATTTTATTTTTTTATTTTTTTTAATTTAAAAGATAATTTGAATTTTGAATTTCTATTTCATAACAAAACTATCACCTTGTCCATTAAGCTGCCTCATGAAATATGTTAATTTCATATTTACAAATATGAACCTGGTTTTATAAACTTTTCAATACTCAATTAAAATTGAAATACTTGTTACAATTTTTTCAACACTTAATTACAAAATATGTTTGCTTCTCTCTTTACAATAATATTTTTTTTTTGATCAAGTGAGAGTAGGACTTTCTATTAAACTGTAAAAAGGTACATAATATACATAAAGCAGCACTAGCTACAAAGGCGCTGTAGCCCACACAATCGCTTATCCAAGCGTGTAGAGAAATTAAGGGACACCATAGAACAATCCGCCCTTAAGGCGTCATTCGGGACAACCAGTGAAATAGAAACCTTCTATCCTCACTGCCGAGCCACAAAAAAACCTTTGTTGACGGGGCCCACCGTGCCGAAGGCCCACAAAACAATGCCAAGTAACCACTCATAACCTCCGTAGAACTTGTTATCCCGAAGACCGTGCGATCAGCCTTCAAAGATCCAACAGTTAAGAGGTGATATCGGGTTGCCACCATGCTTATCCTTTATCCGTTCAAACGGACCTGAAAAGAAATATGTGCCATCTCTCTAAACTATTTCGGGTCCGAATGAAGAGATATCCAACGAGCAATTTAACTGCCTGAAATCCACCGGATGCAAGAGATCCAAAAAGGTCTGTGCAACTAGCCCGTATTATAACTGCCCTTACGAACCCGAAGCATAAATAAGTCACCGCCTTAATGAATTTTGGGTCCGTTTGGAAAATTATCGCTCGTGTAGTTTACCGCCCGAAATCCATAGGATGACTATGATCTCGTCAACTTGCCCACACATTAACTAAGCAAATGGGCCCAAAGAGTTAATAGGCCACATGCAATGTATTTCGGGTCCATTCATAGACTTAACCTGTATGTAGTTTCTCGCCCGAAAACCATAGGATTATAGAGTTCAGGGTGCAGTTTCCCGCCCGACTTGTCATCCTGCTTGCACTTTACCATATGCTACTTCCCTGTGTTGACCAAAACTCTTATGTTTCCATCAGTCTTCACTCTGCTTATTTCTCATGCTTTGAAAGTACTCCCTGTCTAAGGTTGCTTGTCTGTGACAGTCTTCCCGCAATCGTCCTTGGGGAGTCCCTATCCAGTCATATCTTTTATTGCTTTTGGAACAGAGTACTCCTTCGTTTGCCAAAATATACACTAACCTGTTGGCTGTTCGGCGCACATGAACAAAACTAAGGGTTCTCATGGTTCGCAGGTGGGATTGAATACATTGATAGACATGTAGTAACCGCCAGTGTTTCGACACTTTTTCTGGTGCTGAGCCATTGCAGATTTTCTTGACCGAATTAATTATCAATTCAGAATAAGCTTCAATGATGGTATTATGTAAATTTCACTCCATCAAGATTTCTAGGCATTTCTTAAGGGCCATGAGCTCTACCATATTATTAGTGACCTTCCCCAAATGACTATGAAAGATGGCTTTTATGAAACCCTTTTCATCTCTTATTACTTCGCCATAACCAGCCATACCAGGGTTTCCTTTAGAGGCTCCATCTATATTTCATTTCATAAAACCATGAGGGGAGGTTGCCAGAAGTCCTTATCAGTTATTATATGACTTACAGTCTTGTTTATGCCCTGGGGGAAAAGCCCTTGTAGACCCAAATGAAGAAGTATCTGCGCATCCTGGTCTTGAGGTTGGTTCTCAGGGGGTTTCTTTAGAAGGGTTCCTACAGTCTCTTTGAGCTGTCTTATGATCTAAGCCATGATGCTCTGGGATGAACCAATTCTGTTCTTGAAGATCCTATTGTTGCGTTCTTTCCAGACATCCCATATTAGAAAGCCTGGAACCATAGCCCAAGCTTTTTTGATTATTTCATTTTCAGAGAAGTTTCTCCTCCAATTCCTCAAAGTGCTGGTGATGCTGCAAATGTCCCTATCCGTTTTTCAGAATATTGAAGCCACCCAATTCCACAAGGTGGAGGTGAATGGGCAGAGGTTGAGTAGGTGTTCCATTGTTTCTTCTTGTAATTCACATATTTGGCATCTAGATGGACCAGCTACACCTCTTTTCCGAAGGTTTTCCCAAGTCATAATTTTTTTATTTTTTATTTTTTTTTTATTTTTTATTTTTTTTTATTTTTTATGTTGCACCAACCACATGAATAGTTTGATTTTCATCCAGTTTTGGTTTTGCCATAGGTCCTTCCATACCTTATTAGGGTTTGGAAAGTCAAGCCCTAGGGCCATTCGCTTGGCTTCTTTGAGGTTGAAGTTTCCTTCGTTGTTTTTCCCCATCTCAATTGGTCTGAAGATGTTGATGTTAGAATCTTTCTCTATTCCAACATAACTACAAGAGCTTCTACCTGGGCCTTCAAAGGGGAGTCATCACTATATACCAGGTTCTTCCATATTCTCCATTTTCCATCGCTTCTATCCTGATCCCAGAAGTCATTTAACCTGAGTAAACCTTTGTCGTTAGTATCATTCTTGAGATTGGCAAATTCTTCTCCTAACAGGTTAGGTTCCTATTGCCAATTGTCCTCCCAAAACCAAGCTAGGTTTCCATCTCTGATCTCCCAGAAACTGTGTTTCTGAACAATGGCTCTATTCTCCCAAGCTTTGTTCCAAATGTGGGAGCCTTTGATGAGCCCAGACATTCGAATGTGCTCCCTTTCTTGCCAATTATTTGCATATTTCTGTTTCCATACCTTGGCCCAAGGGGATACCAATTCCTTTAGCCATCTCCACCATAGTTTTGCCCCCAAAAATTTGCTTAGGGTTTTAGGGTCATCAAGTCCCAAACCTCCATGTGTCTTAGGTTTACAGATCTTTTCCCAAGCTACCAAAGCCCATTTCTTTTTCTCTTCCCCTTTGTCCGAAAGAAAATCTCTTTGGATGTTTCTAATGTGTTGCACAACTCCTTTAGGAGTTGGAAGGGCTGAAAACACGAAGATGGGGACAATTTATAGGGAAGATTTTGTAAGCACTAGCTGTCCTGCTAAATTCAAAGACCTGTTTGTCCATTTCTGGATTTTGTCTTGGAGTTTATTAGTAACTCGCTCCCAAAATGACTTTCTTAGGGGTTTTTCTGTTAGAGGTATTCCCAAATATTTGGAGGGTAGCTGTTCTCTTTGAAAACCTAGAATTCTAGTGAGGTTTCTCTGAATAGAAATGTTAGTATTAAAAAAGAAAATCTTTGATTTGTTAAGGCTTACCTTTGTACCTGCAACCATAGCAAAGTCGTTCAGGATTTGCTTGAAGGCTAGAGCTTCCTTGACTGTGGGTGTACCCTGCAGCATGATGTCGTCCACAAATTGTTGATGAGTCAATGCATCCCCATTCAGGGTGAGTTTAAGACCTTGAATTTTGCCTTCTGCTTTGGCAGATTTGATTGCATTTCCTAAACCTTCCATCATGAGAATAAAGAGGAAGGGGGAGAGAAGATCTCATTTTCTGAGTCCTCTCGAAGGCTTAAAGGTTTTGGATGGTGAGCCATTAAGCAGGATTGAAAAACTAGAGGTGGTAACAAGGGCCATTACCCATCTTATACAGTTATGGTCAAAGCCATATGCTATTAGTACTTCCCCGATGTATGCCCAACTTAGCTTGTCATAAGCCATTGCTAGGTCAAGTTGTATGATCATACCTACTTGCTTATTTCTCTTGAGAGAGTGTACCACCTCGTGAGCTTGAATGATGTTATTTAGAATTTGTCTTCCTTCCACATATCCAATTTGCTCCTCATACACAAGAGTTGGAAGAAGGGGCTTAAGCCCGTTTGCAATTATTTTGGAAATAATTTTATACACCACATTGCATAATGCTATGGGTCTAAATCCATCTGGTGTCATAGCATTTTCCTGCTTTGGAATCATAGATATGAAAGAGGCATTGAGCGCCTTCAAAACAATTTTGTTTTTCCTCGAGTCCTCCACCACATCGAGGATATCTTGCTTGACTATTTCCCAACATGCTTTGAAGAAGTCGACATTGAAACCATCTGGGCCTGGAGCTTTCCCATTTTGCATCTCTTTGATGACTTCACTGACCTCCTCTTCAGTCACTAGCCTGTTAAGATTGTAATTGTCTTCTCTTGTCACAAGCTTAGGAACGTGCTTTGTGAAGTCATTGATGAATTGTGATCTGTTTATGAGAGGCCCCTCTGCTATGCTTTTGAAATGTTGTACCATAGCAGATTCTATTTCTTTGTGGGTGTTGAGCTGTTTTCCTTGAGTATCTTTGAGTTTTGAAATCCTGTTATGAGACCTATGATCCATGGTAGACTTGTGAAAAAAACTTGTATTTCTTTCTCCTTCTTTTATCCATTGTACCCTCGATTTCTGTCTCCAGAAGATCTCCTCTTGCTTGCATAAGCCTTCCCACTCCCGTTGAAGAGAGTTAGCTTGTATTTTACTTTCCTTGGTGAATCCATCTGTAATGAGGACCTGGTTAATTCCCTGTAGTTTCCGTTCAACTACTTTTTTGGTTTCGAAGATATTTCCAAACTCATTCTTATTCCAATCTTTAAACCTGAGTTTGATGTGTTTCAATCTCTGATTCAGAAGGAACATTTTAGTTCCTTGAATGTGCATATCTTATATCCACCATTTTTCAATATTGCTGATGAAGTCAGGATGGGTAAGCCAAATGTTTTCAAACCTGAAAGGTCTGTTTCTCAGAGTGCCTATAAAGGAAGCTTCAAGTTGAATAGGCCAGTGATCCGAGCCTCCAAAAGGAATATTAAAGCTGACAAGTCAAGGCTTGTGAGGATGAGGTCCTCAGAGATAATGAATCTATCTAGTTTAGAGGCAACTTGAGCAACCCCTCCCCTCTTATTATTCCAGGTGAAGATACCATTTCTTGTCTCTGTATCCACTAGCCTAATGTTGTTTATGAAGTTTTGAAATGCTATGGAATCTCTGCTTAGTGATCTGGTCCCACCTTTTTTTTATAGAGAGATTTGATCATATTAAAGTCCCTCCCAAAATCCAGGGGATAACCAAATATCTTTCTCTTAGCTCCTCGAGTGAGGTCAGAAGCCTGAGTTTGTCTTCAAGTTTTTGTGGACGATAGACATTTGTAATCAAATAAACTTCCTTATCACCCAAAGGTTGGATAACCACTGATAGGTAGTTCTTGGATGCTTCAACATCTAGGATTCCAAGTTTTTGGGGGTTCCAAAGTGTGAGACTTCCTCCTGCTGCGTTGTCTGCTTTAACTTCTAGATATTCATACTTAATAAGCAATTTTCTATGTATCTCTCTTATTTTATCTATTGAACATTTTTTTTCTTGGATAAACACCATATCTATTTTTTCTTCTTTCATTCTATTGCTGAGATTTCTTTGTTTCCTTTTACTTCCTAGACCCCTAATATTCCATGTTGTAAGCTTCATTGAGAAAGATTTGTAAATGAGTAACTAATAAGGTCTTTCATCTTACCTGAGTTGATCATGAGTTTTCCACACTCTATCAGCAACTCATTCTGTCTTTTTCTTCCTCTTTTCCTACCTGGGTTCTTGGGAGCTTGTCCCAATGTTGCCTCCATCGTTTTTACCCCTCTGTTGTCCTGACTATCATGGTTTCTTTTGACCCTAGAACCCTTTGCTTGAGATCTCCAGAGGAAGAGTTGTTGTACTCTGTTAAACTCCTCTTGAGGTAGCGAATCCACCCCTTTGGCAGTTCCTTGCTCCAGGAACTTTTATAGATCAAGATTCTCCCTTTCAAGAATTTCCTGCAGCTCATGATCCTCTGTTCCCACTTCGCTTGGAGTCATCTCATGGTCCCTGTCAAGTTCCATAGTGCTTGGTAGATCCTCCTTTTGTTAGCTGTTTTCAGGTCTATTATCCATTCTTTCATCCTTTTCCTTCTCTGCAGGACTATCCTCCAGTACCTAGTTCGCTCCATTGTTCCCATCTCCTTCTTCTAATATCTTGAATCTATTATGACTTGGTTGCTTTTCCTCATTTATTTTCTTTTGGTTCTTTCTTGCTCCTTTCCCTTTGCCTCCCACTTTGGTAAAGCCTTCAGTATCTTTGCCTGAGGTGGCTTTAATACTGCTCTCCATTTTGTTTAAAGGGCAGTCTCTGAAGAGGTGCCCGTGTTCATGGCATTTGCAACTTCTGAAAGGGACATGCTCGTAGTTCACCACCTGCACCCATTCTTCATCATATACTTCTAGAATGATTTCATCTGGCAGAGCTCTAGAAAGGTCCATTTCTACACATATTCGGGCAAAGGAGGTGTATTTTCCATGCAGTGTGGCATGTGATATTTTAAAAAAATGCCCCAGTTTATTGCCTATGGATTTTAAGGATTCTGGTAGCCAATAATCTAAAGGTAGGGAGTAGAGTCTTATCCATACCAGCACTGATGTGAATGTCTCTCATTCTGAGACAAAATTCATCACCCATGGCCACATATAGAGGCCTGCAGTAGCATAGAAGTACGGTCCTCCTTCGAACACTCTGTCTTTCCTCCAAGTTTATGAACACTACTGTGAAAAAACCCTTGGATCCAAGGTGCAGATTTATTTTTCCCTTAGGTTTCCAATGGTTCTTTATCCATGCATGCAAAGCCTTCTCCGTTGGCCATATCCCCATAAATTTGCATATTACTGCATAAGCCACCATGTGATCCCTATGCACCTGTAGCGCTGGATCACTTAACACCACTCGGGGTGTGATGGTTGACCTAGGTTTACATAGTCCTGTCAGATTCCTGTGGTTAGCTTTCTGATTACCTCCTCCTATTCTCTTCTCTCTTCTGACTTCCTGCTGATTTTCTGCCTGTCCCTGTTATCTACTGTTTTCCTGTTTTTCTCTATCGATACTCTCAGTTTCTGCTTCCATTGCTTCTTGAAGCGGTTCGAGACTGCATGACTGTAGGAGGGAGTGGAACTCCCCCCTCTCGCCCCTCCATGGTGCCCAAAACTGAAACCCTGCTACACACCCTAGTTCTGCGCGTTTCCCCCGCAGTCCGCCGATCTCATCCCCCAAGCAAATCAAGTTTAAGCATCACCCATAATTTTTCCTCTTTACAATAATATAAATCTTATTTATTTAATTAATAAATAACAATATTATTTTATAGGTAACGTATTTAAAATTATAGTTTAATATAAATGTGATAAAAATAAATAAATATTTATTGTTATTATTATTAATATAAAAATATTTTAAATTTAAATCTTTTAGATATTCAAATAAATCAAAATTTTCAAGGTATACATTTTTTCTTATTTTTATATAAAAAGAAATATATTTTAAAATATTATTAATTAAACAATTTTATATATCTATATATATATATATATATATATATATATATATATATATATATATATATATATATATAAGCACTTCTGAACACAAGAATTCTTTTATGTTTTATATTATTTTTTTATTTTACAAGATTGGTTACGGTTTTATATATTTCAAAAAAGAGAGAGGAGCAAGCTCCTGATACAAATGGGGCTGGAAAAAGTCATGCTGAATGAGAGTAGATCATAAATGCAGTCCCGGGTTCCTTTAGACATGAATCTAAAAATTCCAGAGATTCCAATTACATTTCTAGCATATTTCTGGACAAATTGAGAAAGCAAGAAAATATACTTACATAACATAACTTTCAAAAACTAAGAAACTTCAAGACACTTGTGAGGCTTTTTAATATTTGTTTACAGATTGATCTTGCTGAGATATCTGTTTACTACTCTGATTGTTGGAGTTTTCTCCCTCTTGATTCATTCATAGTTATGTTTTTGAGGTAGCTGACTGTCTCCTCAAGGTGAGTGCATCCGTTGGTGAGGGAGTATATTTCAGCCTTCTGGCTCTCCAATTGTCTCTTCAAAGTTGAGTTTTTATACCTCATTTGAATCTTCAAGTCTTGGATTGTCTCTCTTATCTTGACGATCATGAATTTTTTAACTCGACATGTAGTGCATTTCTCATTTTGTGGAGCTCGGTCTTTTCGATTGAAGTCCATTGCTTAGCGGTCTTCTGCTGTCTTGTAACCTAAGATATGATCCTCTGTGGTGTGTTGGTTCTTCCTGGTGTCTCTGTTAGGTGAAGGCACTGTTTTAGTTCCCCTGAGCTTGATAGAGTGTTGCCTATGTTCCTTCTTGCTAGTTGGATGAAGATCCAACTTCCCTTGAATAATGCACCAGTTTGCTAGCTTGATTCAAAATAGGAAGCAAAAGAGATCAAGCTTTACTGCAATGAAAGCGGAAATGGATGAGGTAAGATAGAGGCCTGAGATGAGAGCAGAATTAGGCTACAAGACAAAGGGAGAGCAGAGCGATGATTGAAAGATGCTCATGAAAGGATTGCGAGCATGAGGGAAGCAACATTCCAAAGGAAATGAGTTTGTAGAAGGCTTGGGATCACAGGGAGAGGGAGCATGAAGGAACGAGAGGGCTGAGGGAAGGAGAAGAAGGATGGATTGCAGGATGAGAAGCAAGGAGGGGACCACTGGGAAATAGGGAGCTTGCTGGAGAGAAAGAACAACATGAAGAACAAAGGGTGATCAAGAAGTGAAGAGAGGAGAGGGAGGCTCGAAATATAAAGGAGAGGGGGGAAGCGAAGGAAGGCCAATTTAGTTGGTGAGAAATGATGATCTGGGAGAGCTTGATTGGAGTCAAATTACGTATCTTGAGGTGGATAGAAGGGCATAAGTTTCACAGTGTGATGCGAGTGGAGTCACGAGACCTCCATGCTCTATCAGCTGAAAATGATTCACTGCGTGGATAAGTATGGGTACAACATATCACATATGCATTGAAACTTGAAATATAATCGATTGCAGAGATTTTTGACATGATTTTCAGGCAGGGACGACTGGACTAAGGAATAGGTGTGAGGAACACATCCTCAACTACTCTTGTTTCCCCTTCGGACCTGGCTATTGCCAAATTTTCATGGTGGTCAACGAAGTTGTTATTTTCCTGCAAGATATTTTTAAAAGTGACATTTCCCAGGTCTTCCATACTTTTCCTTATTCTATTGAAGATTTGGTGCATGGCATCATTTGGAGGGTTTCTTCTACTGATCATGGCTCCAATGATGAAAGCTGAATCTCCCATTATAATGGGATCTTTGTTTCCTTTTTTTTTTTTTAATCTTGGTGCCCATTAACAGGCCATATGCCTCGGCCCTATTGTTATAGGCTTCCCCCAAACCCCACTCATAAGTGATTGGATTATTTCCCCCTGGTTCGAGGAGGATCCCTCCTGCTCCAAATCTACCCAGATTGTTTTCAGAGTCACTATCGAAAAAAAGAAAATGTCTGTTTAGATTTCCTTTCCACATTGAAAAATATTCCTCATTTAATCTAATTTTCCATTTTTGAGTTGGAGGTCTAGCATTGGGACTGATATTCTAGCTACTTCTGATAGTTTCTTAGCTTATCAAATTCCTTTCTTCTTGTTGGAGGCTGCTACTGTCTATTTCTTTTAAAACTTTCATTTTTAAAAATTCTGAAGTGAGGCCCCAAGTCTTGGACATAACTCTTCCAATATTTTGGATTTGGTCTTTGAAGATGCTATGGTTTCTTGAGAGCCAGATCTGCCAACAGAGAAATGACGAGAGACTTTCCTAGAACCTTTTGATGGTTTTCTTGTTCTTCAATGAATAAGGGTAATTTTTATTCCATTCAGTGAAGAAGTCATTAAATGTTATGGAGAAGTTGAGCTCCATTTCTAGAGGGCTAGTAAGCTGCTTCCAACACTCTCTAGTAAAGGGGAAATCCAAGAAGAGGTGATGGATGGATTCTTCTTCATTTAGGCACATTGAGAACCTTGATGATCTAGAGAATCCCTTTCTTTTAAGGTTATCAGCTGTGAGAATTCTGCCTTTTAGAAGAGTCCAACTGAAAATCTTAACTTTGGGGAGGCTTTCTGTCTTCCATATAGATTTCTTGGGGGCCCAATCTTGTTCATCTTGCTGTGCCTGAAGAGTGATATATCCAGACTTGACTGAGTAAGAACCCCCACTAGGATCCTAGATAACTGTGTCTTCATCTTCCATATTTGTTGGGGTTGATCCTTTGAGATGGAGGACTAAGAGATCCCATTGGCTTTTTAAATTTGGAGGTAGATTTGGAATGTTCCAGTCATGCCAATTTCTGTTTTTCCATCGAGATATAGAGTGCACAAAATTTATCCCCTTATCTTGCATCCATTCTCTTAACTCATGGATACCTGGGTAGGATGATAAAGGCTCTTTCCCCATGATTCTATCTCCCCATACCTTGATACGTTTTCCATTTCCGGGCATATTCGAAGTGTACTTGGTGATAGTAGGTAACATTTTGTTGACTAGCTTCCATATTTGCGAGCATGACCTTATTGGGACATTTTCATCCAGCAAGTGAGTTCTTTGATGGTTCAAATATTTCAATGCCAAAGTTTGTTTCCACTAGTTTTCCTTTCCAGTTATCATTCTCCATATAATTTTGGCCCCTAGGGCAAATTCATAATTCCTAGTAGCCTTATGGATAAATGTCCCTTCTCATAAGGAAAAATTACTTGTTCCCATTTGACCAAGCTGAAATTTTTGGTCTCGTTTTTTCCTCCCTACCATAGAAAACCCCTGATTATTAATTCCATTTGTTTGTGGATGCTGGCCGGAGCTAGAATAGTGGCATATTGGTAAATTGGTAGCGCAGGGAGCATGGCTTTGATTAGTGTCACCTTGCCCACTATGTTCAACCACATCATGCCCCAAATTTGGATTTTTTCCCTCATCTTCTCAGTTTGTGTGCTCCATAACTCAACCTTTAGGTTTTCTTTTGATATTGGTAGTCCTAGGTAGAAGAAGTGACTCCAATTTGCCTATATGGGAATCTCAAGGATCTGAGATATTCTTTGCATGGTGTGGGAGGAGGCATTCCAACTGTATATTCTACATTTTTCATTGTTTAAGAGACCACCTGAAACCTCCATGAATTTATCTAGGACTTTTTTAAACCTTTGGGCAATAATGCATGAGGATCCACCCATCAACAATGTGTCATCTGCGAACAAGGAGTGATTAATGCTTCTTACACCATATGATATGTGAAAACTAGTTAATGTTCTTTCTCTCCTGCTCTTTTCCAAAGCTCTACTTAACGAATCTGCCATTATTATATATAAGAAAGGTGAAAGAGGACAACCCTGCCTCAACCCTTTGGAACTTTGAAAGAAATCACTCGGTCTTCCATTTATCAACGGGGCTATCCATGGTCCCATAATGCAGGTGCTGATTACGTCAATGATGTCGTTTGAGAAACCATTTTTTTTTAAGACAACAGTGAGGTAAGGAAGACTTACACGGTTAAAGGAATTAGCCATATACAGTTTTATGATGATTCCAGGTTCTTTTTTCAGCATGCTTGAGTGTAGAGCTTCTTGGACAACTAGAACGTTGTCAATAATCTATCTATTTGGAACAAAGCCTCCTTGGTTTTCCGAGATAATCTCAGGGAGAACTTTCTTAGTTCGGTTGGCTATGATCTTTGTTATTATTTTATAAGAAGAGTTGCACAATGAAATTGGCCAAAATCTGCTAAATGTGGAAGGCCTTGCATCCTTTGGAAGTAAAGCTAGATAGGAGGATTTAGTAAAGCCTCCCATTTCTTTTAATAAACACATTCCTTATCATTCTTACTAAATCCTTTTTTATTATATGCCAAAATTGCCTGTAAAAATAAATTATGAATCTGTTCGAACCTGGTGCTTTATCTAGATGGAGGCCCCAAACAAATGCCTCGATTTCTTCTTCTCCGATTTCTTTCATAATTTCCGAATTTTGGACAACACGTATCTTATTTGGAACATGCTGCAAAAAGGATTCAAAGTCTGCTCTTTCTCCATTTGTTGTTAGGAGGTTTTTAAACTGTTTATGTGCTTCTTTTTTTAATTCAACAACTCCTCTAATTTCCTATCCCTTTATTTGGATTTTTTCGATTTGATTTCTGGCCCTTTTGATTTTCACAGTGTTATGAAAAAAGGTTGTGTTTTTATCCCTTGCTTTTAACCAAAGGCTTCTTGACTTTAGTCTCATGACTTCCTCTTCTTTCCAGTTTTCTCTGTATATTTCCCAGAAGAGGGCCTTTTCTTGAAAATAGTCCTCTTTGGTCTCCTCCTCGTTTTCTTTTGCCTCTTGAAGTTTCTCCATTTTTTTTAATAATTCAACCTTTCTTTTCTTTGATTGCTTTTCGTTTTCTATGGCCCATTTTTTCAGTTCCTTTCTCAAGTTTTTAAACTAGTTTCCCACACATAATAGGGGACCTCGTGACTTTTTGAGACCACATATCCGCAATTAGATTTTTGAAGTCTTCATTGCTGTTCCATGTTGGGCAGTATCTAAAAGGTATTGGGCCTTGATTTTCCATCAGCCCCATAGAAATTACCATCGCCTTGTGATTTGAAGCTGTTGTGTGAATGATTCTTGATCTTGCTAAGTTGTAGTTGGAGATGATGTTGTCCTGAACCAAAATGCGATCTAATATTTCCTTTATATTACTGCTTCCTACCCTTTTGTTGCTCCACGTATACTTACCATTGTTGGGGGGAATGTCTATTAGGTTATTTTTTCCATTATGTTTTCGATAGCATCCCTTGAAGAATCTGAATGGTAAACCCCGCCAAATTTCTCCTCCACATTAAGGACAAGATTGAGGTCCCCTCCCAAAATTATTTTTCTATTTTGGGTATCATTTAAGGTCTCTTGAACCGTATTCCAACATTGTTCTTTTTCCCTGAAGTGATTGGAGGCATATATGTTGACAATGCAGAATTGATCATTGGTGGTTGTCTCTTTTAAGTCTGTTCTAATCAAGTGTTGATCCCTTTTTTGCTGAAGAAGCTCCCATTTTCCTTTCCTCATGTTTATGCCTCGAAAATCCTTGCATCAACATCGGGGAAAACCACCCGGTCTGGACCTTAAAAGCAGCTTATTTTCTGTTTGGTGTGGTGGCTCCGACTGGATATAATGGGACCAGTTTCCCAATGATTTATAAATGGGATAGATAAGTGATCGATTTTCTAATATCTAATGGTAATGATGAATAATTTATTCTAAAATGCAATAACATAAATAACTAATCTATCCCGGGAACTCTTTCTCTCAGTGCAACTTTTGATGGTTCTTATCAACAAGTAGGCATATAGATGACTCTACTTATAAACAAGAATATTCATTCATATGATAATTACTTTATTCAAGTAGTTGAAAAAAGTAATAATTAGAACATTATTACACTATTCTTTATGTATCATTGACATACATATGTATAAAAATAACAACTCTTAAACATTCAATAGTGATAAGTCAAGGAATTGCTGTGAACGCATATACATATATCAATAATAGAAACAATGAATAAATGTTGATTCGCATAAAAGCATGAAGCATGAACATAGACAATAGTACCATATGTGTTTGAATCTCCTCCGATATGAATTGCATTCAAATCCCGCCTTTCAACTTGGAAACACTTTCATAAGAAGCAATAGTGCATATCACATAAAAGTATTCTTCATCAAAATCAGAATTCAGGTCCAGTTTTATAAAAATAAATATATCAGAAGTACAATAGTGCAACTTCCAATCCAAGTCTTAATACAAAAATTTGAGGACCCTTTCTAAAAACATGAAAGGGTCTATAAATACTATCTAAACTAACAAACTATGAAATAAAAATGCTATGTGTTGGTATTAAACAAATCACGTAAATTGTGATAATCTTCTCAAAATAGGCATGCTGTAGTCGGTCAGAGTGGTTCACTGTTTTGGCTGACTATTTTGTGTCTTGAGCTGGCAAATGGCAAGCATCGGTTGCAATTCTTGCGGATGACTCATTCATGAATGTAACTGGGCAGTGTATGTGGCATCAGTAATTTTGGGAATCATACAACCGATTCAATCGGTGAGGCATTTCATCGTTGTTTACTGATTGTGTGGTTTAACAAGGAAGAAACAAAAGGTATCCCATGTCAAAGTTTGAATGCCTGTGATTAATCTTTCCCTCTTTTCCAGATCCTGTTTCCATGTCTGTTCCAATGCTTTCACTGATGGAAGTTTCCCTGGAGAACATTCTGTAATAAAGTTTGACAAATAAAGAGTTTCATTAATCAATTCAATTAGATTACTTGTTGCTGATCTGCATCTTGATGTTGCCCTTTCTGCTTTCATCAGTTGAGATTTCCATTCAAGGAATAACATTTCCTTATGCGATTCGAGGATTTGGGGTAGATTTGCAGCTTGTCCTTCCTTGGTTTCTTGCCAAGAGAGAAACTCTGTTAGTCTTTCATCTGCTTGCTCCAATTTCTGTCTTGCATCTATTGACTTATCAATCATAGATGAGGAAATTTCACATAAGGGAAGAATGAGAGAGATATTGTGACATAATAGGCTCAATTGATTAGACAATGTTTTGGTAATTTGGAGTGCCTTCCATTTGAATTCTCCCACTTGGGGATATCCTTTATATCTTTCTATTTGCAGTGATAGTTGAGCGATCTGTTCTTCTTTTGATTTGCTCAACTGTTCGTTCATAATCACAGCTTGCCCAATGCTTGTGATAGTTCTTGTTGCTTCTGAATTGAATTTTGATCAATTCTTTGTTTTTCTTTGAGCAATTTCTCATTTAATTGATCATTTCACTACCTCTGAGCTGCTAATTGCTCTATCCTTTGCTGCTTATCTTGTACTTGTGTCTCTAGCAAAATAATTGCATGATTCTTTTCTTTAAGCAAATTGCTTACTTTTGATGCTTTGTCCATAGTAGCTGCTGTGTATGCTCGAGCATACTGAGAGAGTTTAGTGAGATCTTTGGAAGGGTTGACTTCTTCTCTCCATACCACATTTATTATATCCATTTGTGAAGGTAAAAGAGAAGATTGATCAAGTTTTCTCTTTTTCCTTTGCCTCTTGATTACAGCCCTATGCTTAGGGCTGTAGAAGACATCCAAGGGTGGTATTTCTTCTACATGTAAAATAATTTCATTAGTTGGATTCTCGGGAATTATTTCTACATCCTTTTGAGTCATGGGTGGGCCGCTAGTCCCCTCAGTCAGAACTGTATTGATTGTTGATTTCTGACCAGTTGTTACCTCAAGAATGCTGAATCCTTGTTGACTTCCAATATTGCTGATGATAGAATCAAATTGTTGCCATTCTTTGAGTAGTTTAGGATCAACATAAAGGCTTGAATCAATGAGTTCACCAATTTTTTCTTGTCCCTGTTCTTGCTCTGGCAATTTTTCTTTTTCATGGATCTTCTCCTCTACAGGAGTCTTGTCAGCTGCTTTCTATTTAATTTGACTTGGTGGCTGATCCGTAGGGGTTGTAGCTAATAGGTCCAAAGGCAGAGTTTGCAACCTCTGGGCTGTGAGTCTATTAAATGTTTTTAACCCTTCATCTCATATTTGATCCTAGCCAATGCTTTAACTTGAAAGAATGTTTCGGCTGAAGCAAATAAATCATCAAAAACATCTGCTTCATGATCGAACTTGGCAAGTTTAGCTTGATCAAGAACATTATAGGCAACCTTATTTGGATCATATTGCTTGTTGGGAATGGTGGCAAGATTCAACATTTGCATCTTTTCAGTCTCTTTTTCTGCATGCTTGTAGTCATGTAAAGTGAAAATGACACATCGTAAGGGGAATATAGGCCACATTTGTTTCTTAGAATCTCTAAGGGTTCTAGATGTTCCTTTAACAGTTATTTGATATGCCAATTCCCGTGCTAACAATTTATCAGGCACATACAGAGGGAGAACATGGGGTTTAGTGAGACTGTCAAAAAGCCTTACATAGGTAAATTTCTCTTCTCCCAACTAGCTGCCTACTGTTGTTAGATCAGTTGCTGTATCTTGGGATATTCTGGAAGTAGGCTTATTGAGAAGAGAATGATATTCAGATGAAACAAAACCATTGCAAATTCTGTATAGGTGATTTTTATAGTGTGCCTTCCACAACTGATTGTGATAAATATGAATCAGGTTGGGATCTTTGGAAGTCCACTTCAATCCGAGTATTGGAAATTCAGAATTGAAACAAATAATGTCCATAATATATGCACTGTAGTAAAAAGGGAGAATGGTCCAGGTAGTTGTAAATGAATTCCTTCTGTATTCTAATATTTTTGTGGCTAGTCTATTAGACAAAATATTTGCCCAATCCATAACATAACCATTAATTGCTGCTTCCATCAATGGGACCATATCTATAGAAAATTTGGTAGAATCATGTTGTCCCCACAATCTAGACATCATAGCTCCCGCATAGTAGTAAGAAGAAGCTAATGAGTCAACATAGTACTTACACAATGCCTCGTGTTTGTGCTTCTCTGGGAAATGCTTCCATTGCTTGATCGGGTTCGACTCCAAGTTATTTTCTTTTGCAAATGCTTTCAGGAATGCTTTGTTATAGCGCTTCTCAGGCTCCGGTAGATGGTACATTTTCCTGAGATCTTCAGGCTTGAATGAGCCAAATATCCTCCCATCAGATGTGCAAAATGTTCTGTCCGAAGTAGGAATTTTCTCCACTACCCATCTCACCACATCAGTATACGACAAAACTTTGGCTCGCGCCGCTATCCTGTGAAGATAAGAACAATCCAATTCCTTGAGAGTTCCTTCTGACTTATTGGTTGAATCGGTAGTGGCTTCCTCTGATAGTTCTTCGGGCTACTTTGCTTCTATCAGATTATAAATGCTTTCCCAACTAGTATTTCCCAGACCAGGACATGTCGTATCTGATATTAATCCCTTCTTGCTCTGTTCTGGTTGTTTGGCTGCAAGAGTTGTTGTGGAATTCTTTGATTTCTTTCCCATTTTCTCTGGATTCCTGGATTCGAAGAGACTCTACACAAACAGTTGCAAACCGTAACACAGAAATACTATTGCCGCAAGTCAATATGATAATGAAGAGAATTACGGTGATTGACATACGATAAATGAAATACAGTTAAGAATTACCACGGATGAAATCTTTTAAAGGATCTATCCTTAACTGTAATATTAAATAGCCGTTCGGACCGCCAATCGTGGTGAATTAATATCATAGATCCCATCTCATCAATCGTATATCGAATGATTATTTCAAGCGTGCTTTAGATTTCATTGATCGGTGATTGGCGATAAATTGCAAATCACAATCAGGAGTGTTAAAGGGAAGGGCTTTAGCACTTGCAATAAATATTTCCGATTGCTGAAATATAATATTAAAATATAATGGAGCGGGGTATTTATGCATGCAAACCATTTTTCAATGTATATTTACCTTTTGAGATGCACGCCAAATTAGTTGATCACAGTCGGGGTTTGACTTAATCTTTTATTCTTTTGTTATATGACTTCGCCGATTGCCAATTTGCGTTTTACTTTATCGCATCGAGAGATTTGATGAAGATTTTTACGTATGTCCCTTTATCAACAAATATCTCTAATTATCGATTGCGATATCGGATCGGAAGATACGATGAGCCCTTGTGTGTGTACCTTTGGCATTTGATTTCGCCGATTGCCGATTGCGATTTCCTTTTTGGATCATAGAATTGGATGAGGGTTTGTTTTGTGTCTGTTCCTTTGTTATTGCGATATGCGATCTCCGATCGCTTTATTGCAATGTAGAATTGTTTTATATTTTTTAAAGGAACACTTTGTTTTTTTATCAAAAGGCTTTATAAAATGATTTATTTATATCGGGTCTTTTAATAAAGATTTTCCTTATTATGAGGTTAATACTAGTTTTATTTATTAACTTACGAATCTAACTAAGTTGATTTAAAAGGGACCCATTTCTTATTAAAATTTTATGTAAAGATTTTTTTAGAAATGGGGGTTTGTTGTACATCACAACAATTGGGGATTCACTGGGAGAAACAGTTATCTCTAAGAAAGTAATCCAATACTTTAACTTTCTTAATTTGAAAACCTTAGTGAATAGAGAAAATCTAATATAACTAGATAATCATAAATTTTGAATATAATGATAAATATTTTTGCTATTTCTTTTTCATCTCAAAATTAAATACATTCTAAGTTTTAAGTAAACCTTAATTGGTTGATAATGATAAAACAAGAGAATTCTCCAACTTAGCTTGTATAATGACTCCTTTGTCATAGGTAGAGTTGCTGCTACCAGCAAACGTTTATAGTCTCGACAGGGTTACCTTTTAACCATTTGATTATTCACTGTCCCATCCATTTCAGAATATAATTAAAAAGAATGAATCCAAAAGATATGTTTCCACATTTTTTGTATTGCATTTTATTTTTTCCTTATTTCTTTATTTTGTAAGATAAAAAGCCATTGTCTTGGTTTGGTGGCCAGCTGTTGACAATGCCATTCACTGGTTGTAATTTAACTGAACAAGCTGGCTCGTGATGAGACCCCTTGTCTTATAATTATAAGTCATTACCCTGTTTTGGTATGCAGTGTTGGTAATGTCAGTTGAACTATTCCCCTATGATCATGGTAAGCAGGCTTGTGATAAGACCTCTTATCTTTTATATCAAATATATTTTAGAATTACACTCTGAGTAATTATAAACTTTGATGGATGGGATGAATAGTTTTCTTCTTAAGAGAACATGGATGACAGTTTTGAGAGTTAAAGATGCTAAGATTGGATCAATTTTTGCTTTCTATTGATAACGTTTCTAGGCTTCTAAAACTTTTGAATGATTTACAGTATTTTCAAGTTTTGAGAAGATTTCACAAAAATAAAAAGGGGTTTATAGAGTTTACTTATACCTAATTTCCTAGAATTTTCCTTTTCCTTCAAGGCTTCCATTTATTGAAAGTAAATATTAAAACTATTTTCTTTTGAGTAACTTTTTCAATATAATAAATACCAATGGAAGGCTATTCACAACTTTATTTCCTAGGATATTAAATAAACTAATTATTCACACAAATATAGCTGAAAATTGAATAATTAAAAAGTGAGAAGGGGTTACCTCCTCAACTGAAGAATTTTTTAAGAATAAGCCCATTAACAGGAAGAGAATCTCTCTTTCTTGATAGATCTTGCAATATAAATGTTGATGGGCCTATCCTCTCGCTGATTTGGAATGGTCCAAGCCACATTTTTTGGAATTTAGTGTGTTTTCCTTTATCCTCGTGGGCTTTGTCCCATTTCAAAACAAGATCACCAACTTGTAAATGTTTTGAGTTGCTTGAAGTTGTATCAAAAGATGACTTAATAATTTGTTAATGCTTCTCATGTGTAATTGGGCTTTCTCCCTTTCTTCCTCTAGTTTCAGAATTTGATTATGTCTCAATTGAATAGAAGATGAGGGATTTTCTTCAATAAACTGCACTAAAGCTAGTGATGGAAGTACTAAATTTGCTGGTATGACAACCTCCTTTCCATACACTAGATTAAATGGAGAAGTTCCTATTGAGGCCTTCTGTGTTCTTGTGCCAATTCTTATGATTCTGATCAATAGTTCTCTTAATGATTTTGATAAGATTTTTATTGGTAGATTCTGTTAAACCATTATCTTGAGGGTAGTAGTTTGTAGAATATTTCAATTTGAATCCTCTTTTGATAGCAAATTCAAGTATATAATTACCAGAGAAATAAGATGCATTATAAAAAATAAGAGCATTTGGGACACCAAACCTAGTAATGATGAACTGGTCTATGAATTCAATGATCGCCTCAGAGTTTGCTGTCTTCAAAGGAATTTCTTCTACCCACTTAGTAAAGTAATCAATAGCTATTAGGATATACCTATGCTGTTTGGATGAATGTGGAATAATTTCTCCAATGATATCCAATCCCCATTGTTCAAAATGCTGTTCAATGTTGACTGGTTGCAAAGGAAAAGCTGGCTTCCTTTGCCTTCCACTGGAAGTTTGACATGTTCTGCATTTCCTTACATATTCATGAGTATCTCTAAATAAGGTAGGCCAATAATAACCAGCATGAATAATTTTGTGGGCTGTTGTGTCAGCTCCAAAATGTCCTCCTGTTGGACCATCATGTAATTCCTGCAAGACCTTTTGCGCTTCAGGTTTTTCTAAGCATCTTAACAAAATTGAATCATAATTCCATTTAAACAACACATCATCAACAATCATGAAGTTTTTTTCTTTCAGTCTAATGGCATGTTTATTTTTATAGGAAAGATTAGAAGGAGCATATCCATTTTTCAAATAGAATATCAAATCTGCATATTGGGATTCAGGATTAATGGTACTTATCTCATTGATTTCTTCAATATTGTTTGTACCTTCATATTCCTAAATGTTAGAAGCTCCTGCTAACAACCTGCAAAAACCTTGGCTTTTGACAATCTTTGCTGGTCTAATGTCCAAATCATATTCTTGTAATGTTGTGACCCAGCTTGCCATTTTTTCTCCCAATTCCCTTTGAACTAGTAACTGTCTTACTGCTGAAAAATGGACTATAACTTTGGTATGAGCTTTTAAGAGAAAGGGAATAAAGTGTTTAATGACTTCATATATAGCAAAGGCTTGCTTTTCAACTTCGAAGTAATTAAGTTTAGCACCTTGAAGATTTGAACTATAAAATGAAATTGGTGCTTCCAAGTTTTGATTATTGATTTGTGTTAGTACTGCTACGTAAGATGAATCAGATGCAAGAGTATATAAAATGAAATGATTTGAAAAATTAGGAGTGCTTAAAGCAGGAGCATTTATGATTGACTGTTGATTGAATCAAATGCCTCTCTTTCTATAGGTCCCCATTTAAACACTGAATTTTTCTTGATCATGGTTTGTAATGGTAAAACAATCTGTGAAAAATATGAAACAAATCTTTTTACAAAGTTAATTTGACTTAAAAATGATTGCATTGATCTTTTATTATGTGGAAATGGAATATCAGAAATCTCTTTGATCCTATCTAGATCAATATAAATACCATCCTTTGAAACAATGAATCCCAAGCGTTTACCTTGGTCAAGAGCAAAAAAGGACTTCTTAGGATTGAGTGAAATGCCATACTTTTTGCAACGATCAAAGATTTGTTTCAAATCATGCAAGTGATTTGATCTTTTCTTAGAGAAAACAGTAATGTCATCCAAATGGACAACTACTTTTTTATTGATTCGACCTTTGAATGTTATGTCCATCGCTCTTTCGTAGCTCCATCATTAACTAATCCGAAAGGAATTTTTTGATAGGCATAAGTTCCCCATTTGGTTCTGAAAGTAGTCTTAAGTCTGTCATCGGGGTGTAACAAAATTTGGTTATACCCTGAAAAACCATCTAAGGACATTAATTCAGAACCAGCTACTGAATGGAGAGTTTGCTCCATGGTTGGTAGAGGGAAGTTATCCTTTTGACTTGCTTTATTAAGATTTCTGAAATCGATACAAATTCTGATGTTACCATTTTTCTTCCTTACTAGTACCATGTTGGACACCCAATTTGAATGTCTAACAGGAAAAATTATCTTAGCTTTCAAGAGTTTGTTTAATTCAGCTTTTATCTGACCCTCTAGGTTAGGATGAATTTTCCTTAATTTTTGCTGTACTGGTTTTTCTTCAGATAGCATTGGAACTGTATGCTGTATGATAGATGTATCATATGTTTTCAAATTATCATATTTCCAAACGAAGACATTTTTATATTTATGCAATAAGCTGATAAATGCAATTCTTTCTTCTGAAGTAAGTCCTAATCCTAAATTGATGTTTTGTGGGTTATCTTGTGTACCAAGGTTAATTAATTCAAATCTCAAAGTAGAATTTTGAAGCTTTGAATTAGTAACTTGTTTAAACCTATCTTTGATGTCATAAAGATTTTCAAGTTTGACAACTCGTTTTGGTATTGAATTTTCTTCAAACTTTTCCTTCATTTGAAGATCATGCTCACTTTCATCAATAATTTGATCATCATAGGACTTATCAGAAGTTAAAACATTTAAAATGTTATCGTCGTGATTGAAGACTCGCCAGTTAGTGACATTATCAGGAATTGATGGTCTAAAAATTAAACTCTATCGAAAATCTATCGAGACTATAATCTTCAGATGGAAGGAGCTTAGAAGCAACATTTGCTAGCAAATCTGCTGCTGCATTATGGGATCTAGGGATGAGAGAAATATTAAATGCTAGAAAATAAGATACAAGGTCTTGTACCAATGATTGATAATGTTTAAGGTGACTAGAAAGACAATGTATAATATTTCTGACTTGTTTTATAACAATTTCAGAATCACCAAACACTTTCAAATATTGTACCTTAAGACCAATTGATTTATAAAGTCCTTGAATCAAGGCTTCATATTCAGCGGTATTGTTTGTGCACTCAAATTCTAATCTGCATGATAACATGGTCTTTTCCCCCTCAGGACTAACTAAAATACATCCTGTCCCTGCACCTTCATTAGATTTAGACCCATCAAAATATAATGACCAAAATAAAGGTTTATCTATAGTTTTATTCACAATTTCCTCAGCAATTTTAACACACCTTGATGTATTTGTTTGGGAAAAATTTTCAAATTGAGATGTGAAACTATTAACTGAGAAAGGTGATGATTGGGCAGTAAAATTACCAAAGAATGATTCAGATGAGTAGTTACTAAGAATGTTATTGCTGAATGCTATAGGCTAGTTTTCTTGTTCAAACTCTATCACAATATGAGTCATATGTTTCTACCGATCAATCTTTATCTGATTTGGATTTCCTTTATAGGGCAGCCACATGTGAGAACAATCGGTAGAAATATAACCATGAAGTTTCTCAGACCAGTCTCTACTTAAAATCAAACCATAGAATCAGGAATATCAGCTATTAATATGTCAATTCTTTGAACCACTCTTGGATCAGCTGATAACCTAATGTTAACTGAGTTGATTTCTCCTAATACTTGGACCTTAGTTCTATCCAACTAGACAATATGCATTGCAGAATTTTGGGGTTCAATATTTAGTTTAGAACAAACCGAGGCTGGCATTATATTCGGTGAAGCCCTTGAGTCTATCAAGCAATTGCACAGATTTCTATTATAAATCTCATAGGTCAAGAGAAAAGGAGCAGTATGGGAATTTGATATATCTCTGATTAGAACAGTATCAGTGGCTTCCACTCTACCAGGTGGTGGTTTACCTGTTTCATTAGCAGCTTTGGATATTACAGCATTTGGAAGAGGAGAATAGGGTACTGCATCTAATTCTTTGAGCAACAATTTTTGTTGATGTTTGAGTTTACTAAACTCAAACAAAGTGATATTTGCTTTTATTTTTCTTCATGTCTTCAATGCTGTTGTAATCCATAGAGTCTGCAACTACTAATGTTTTAGATGTTGAAGGTGGATTGGAAGTTGATGACTAATTTTGGGTAGGAGACGTTGTAGATTTCTTTGTGGGAGCTTTTTCTTTAGTAGTAATACCCATATTCTTTTTCTTCTGAGTTGTTTGAACAGGTTCTGGAGTGCCTTTACTCCTGGTACTTACTGGGAAAGCTTCCTGTTATTTTTCCATACCGGAATCGGGCAAAATGAAGTCCCACATCCTATGACATTCTACTGTTGCCTCTTCTTCTGTTTCTTTAGACGATAGGACTGTATCTTCTTCTTCATCGTCCTCGGGGTCTGACTCTACGTTGGATATAGCATTAGGGGGTTTTGATTATGGTTTCTTAAAGTTTCTAAATGGCTTTTTAATTGAAGTCTCAACTACTTGTTTCTTTATTTCTATCATTTCATTTGACATAGTCTTTAGAACTTTTTGGAGACCTTCCATGTCATATGGATCTTTAGCCATTTTCTTTTATGAATCATCTTTGAATGAGACCTTTTTAAATTTTCTATCTTCAAGAGTAGCTTTATTTTCTAAGGCGATGATACGTTTTTCCACAGCAATTGCCTCTTTCATATTTTGTTATGAAACCAGCTCACAAAAAGATAGAAAAGAGAGATCCACGCCTTAGAATTCAGCCTCTTCGAGGGGGCAACCTCCTTTACATTACATAAATGAACAATTCTTGGATGATACAAATGAAAATACCTCCTTTCTATATATAGGAGTCTAAGTGGTCCCAATACAATCAAAGCCTACATAACAATAATATTGTAGGGCACAACAATAACAATAGTGGGCTTCTATGTGGCACAATAGTAACAATATGGGCACTACATGGGTACATCAATATAAATAAGGGGTATAACTACAATAGTAATGGAGTAATCACTAGTATTATAGGGACCCAACATGCCCCTCTCCTTCAAAAAAGTGTTGTCCTCAACGCTTGAGTAGTTCAGGATACTTCTGCATAAAATTCTTGTCCTCCCATGTGGAATCTTCAGCGGATAAGTTCTTCCACTTGATAAGGTACTCTAAAATTGATCGATTTCGTAGCTGTCGAGTTCTTGTTTCTATAACTGCTTCCGGTTCCAATATAATTTTTCCTTTTTCGTCAAGTTCTGGCAATATTGTTTGAACCGGGAGCTTGTCGCCTATAACCTTCTTTAAGCATGAAACATGGAAAACTGGGTGCAATCGAGAAGCTGCAGGAAGCTCCAATTTGTATGCCATAGTACCAATCTTTTGCAACACCTTGTACGGACCATAATACTTTGGTGATAATTTATTATCCTTCTTAGCTTGCTTGAGGGACATTTGCTTATATGGTTGTAGCCGTAGGAATACCCAATCACCTACATCAAAACTTCTTTCATTGCGATGCTGATCTGCCTGTTGTTTCATTCTATTCTGTGCCAACACAAGGTTATCCTTTAAGAGTTGGAGGACTTGTTGTTGATGTTCGATGTGATGTTCCACTGCCTGAACCTTAGAATTTTCTCTTAAATATGATGTGATGGATGGTGGTTGATACCCATAAAGTGCCATAAATGGGGTCATTTTTGTTGCTGTATGAAAGGAAGTGTTATACCACCATTCAGCCAGAGGCAACCATTTGACCCATTGTGTCTGTTTATCAGATATAAAGCAACGAAGGTATCCTTCCAAACATTTGTTTACTATCTCAGTTTGCCCATCAGATTGAGGATGATAAGATGAGCTATGAGCTAACTGAGTACCAAGACAAGAAAATAATTCTGTCCAAAAATTTCCAGTGAAAATGGGATCTCTGTCACTTACAATAATCTTTGGGTTTCCATGTAGCTTTTGAATTGTTTCCATAAATGCAGTAGAAACTGTACCGGCTTTAAATGGATGTGATAATGCACAAAAGTGTGCATACTTGGTAAGTCTGTCAACTACCACCATGATGACACTCTTTCCCTCAGACTTGGGTAAACTTGTGATAAAATCCATTGATACCTCCTCCCAACGTTGGCTTGGAATGGGTAAAGGTTGTAATAGACCCGGTGTCTTAATTGTTTCAACTTTATTTTGCTGGCAAACCAAACATTCTGCCACAAACTTATGAATATCTGATTTAAGGCCATCCCAAAAAAATTCCTTCTTCACCCTGTGGTAAGTTTTTAAAAATCCTGAGTGCCCTCCTAAGGGAGAAGTGTGCAATTCCATAAGAATCTTTTGTTTTAGCTGGGAATTCTTACAGAGGTATAAGCGATCTTTGTACCATAACGAATCATTTTTCCAGCTAAATGTATCAGACGTACTGGAATCTTGTTGTAGCTTTCGAATAAGTGCCCATACTTCTTCGTCATTCTTCCATTCCTCCCTTGCTTCATTTATCCAATCTGGTTGGATGATAGAAATAACGCACAACAATGCTTCCACATCCTCATCCTTCCTTGAGAGTGCATCTGCCACCACATTTTGCTTCCCCTTTTTGTAGATGATTTCAAAGTCATAACCCAACATCTTTGTGACCCACTTTTGTTGCTCTTCAGAGGATAATCTTTGTTCTAAAAAGTATTTAAGGCTATCATGATCTGTTTTTACCTTGAAGTGTCTTCCCATTAGGTAGGGTCGCCATTTCTTAAGTGCATGGAGTATTGCCAACATTTCCTTCTCATAAATAGCTTTTCTTAGAAACTTTCCCTTGATTGGACGACTTTCAAAGGCAATGGGTCTTTCATCTTGCATTAGAACAGCACCAATTCCATTTCCTGAAGCATCACATTCCACATTAAAGGTTTTTGTGAAGTCCGGTGTAGCTAAGACTGGTGCTTGGCACATTGCCTCTTTAAGATGTTCAAAGGCCTTTGTTGCTTCCGGAGTCCATGAAAATGCATCTTTCTTCAATAATGTCGTTAGAGGTGCTGCTATTCTCCCATAATTCTTAACAAACTTGCGATAATACCCTGTCAACCAAAGAAATCCGCGCAAATGCTTTATGGATGTGGGGATTTTCCATTCCTTAATGGCTTTAATTTTGGTAGGGTCTACCTTAACTCCTTCATGAGATACAATATGACCCAAATATTCCACCTCCTGGACTCCAAAGAAACATTTGGATCTTTTGGCATATAATTGTTTCTCTTCCAATAGTTGTAGCACCCTGTCGACATGTTCAACATGATCCTTCCAAGACTTGCTGTAGATAAGTATATCATCAAAAAATACTAACACAAATTTTCTAAGGAATGGTTTGAAAATTGAATTCATCAAACCTTGAAATGTTGAAGGTGCATTGGTAAGGCCAAAAGGCATGACCAAAAATTCATAATGACCCTCATGAGTTCTAAATGCCGTTTTCGGAATGTCTTCAATCTTCATTCTGATTTGATGATATCCTGAACGAAGATCCAACTTGGTGAAGTAAATTGATCCATGCAATTCATCCAGTAATTCATCAATGACAGGAATGGGGAACTTATCTTTAATAGTGAGCTTGTTGAGCTCCCTATAATCCGGACACATGCGCCATGATCCATCCTTCTTGTGCACCAATACTACTGGAGCAGAGAAAGAACTTTGACTCGGTTGAATTATACCAGCCTCTAGCATTTCTGCAACCATACGTTCAATTTCACTTTTTTGGACATAGGGATATCTGTACGGCCTGATGTTTGGAGGAACACTTCCTGGAATCAGATGAATAGCATGATCATGATCACACATAGGTGGGAGACCTTTGGGAGTCTCAAATACCTTGGAATGATTGTCCAGGACTTTTTGGAGATCTGGAGAAATAGATGATTCTAATGTGGAAACATCTAGCGAACATAATTGTGCAATTACACCCCTTTGCTCCTTTTTTAGAAGCTTTGTCATACCATTAGAGCTGATTATCTTTCCTGGTTTCCCTGCAATACCCCTTAATTCAACTTCCTTTCCTTCCACAGAAAATTTCATGAAAAGTTCTTGAAAATTAAAAGCTATTGTACCCAAGGATTGTAGCCATTGGACTCCTAGTACAACATCAGCACCTCCCATTGGAATGGAAAGCATTGGGCTAGTCAATACATATTCTCCCATGGATAGCTTGATATTATGGCACTTTCCAGAGCAATTTATTGTTCCTCCATTTGCAATCATCACTTGACACTCTGGTGCTGGATATAGGAAGCAATTCAATTCTTTTGCTACCCTACAATGAATAAAATTGTGGGTGCTTCCTGAATCAATCAACACTATCACCTTTTTCTTCTTGATTTGTCCTTCTATCTTGATGGTTTGAGGAGTGGTAATTCCTGCCAATGCATTACAAGATATGGTCGGATTTATTTGTTCTTCATATAGGCTTTGTTCCTGGAATATATCCTCTTCTTTTGACCTTTCTTGCTCCTTTTCTTCTTCCTCTTCACAATATATGTAGAATAATTTCTTCTCAGCACACTTATGACCTTTTGTGTATTTGCTATCACAATTGTAACAAAGCCCTTTTGCTCTTTTTTCTTCCAATTGTTGCGGTGTCAACCTTGTAGGTTGTGGAAGACTATGGGCAACAACACTTCCATCTTTATAGTTGTGAATGGTATGCTTCCTAGTTGCCATAATTTTGCTTTCCATTTTTCTTGCTAACCTGAATGCCTTCTCTAATGAATCAGGTTCCCAAAGGCGCACATCATGTTGGATATTATCCTTTAAATACCCTATGAACACATCAATCCTATGCTCCTCTGGAATATCTTTTATCCTTATGTTCAATTTTTGGAACTCCTCAATGTGCTCCATTATTGAACCCTTTTGTTTGAGATTCATCAATTGGCTAAAAAAAGTGTTGCTTTTTGTATCCTCATAATGTGCTATCAATTCTTCCGTAAAAATTGCCCAAGTGATAAATTGTTTACGAGAACAAAGCCATTGATACCATATAAACTGATTTGGTTCCAAATATAAAGTTGCCATACGTACCTTTTGTGTGTTTTGCACATTATTGAGATCGAAGAATTGCTCCATCTGTAATATCCATGTGGTGGGATCCTTGCCATCAAACTTCCTCACATCGATTTTTGGAACATGGTGAGTCTTCGATCCAACATTAGAGTCTATGGAATCATGATTAACATTTCTTTTATTCTCATCATGAGTTTCCTTTACTACCTTTTCACCATTAGTGACCCTTTCTTGTAGCAACTTCTTCAATTCATCCATCTTATCATCCATGCCATCAAATTTAGCGTCAATCTTAGCTTCCATGCCATCCATCTTAGCTTCCATGCCATCCATCTTAGCTTCCATGCCCTTTATCTTAGATTCCACGCCATTTACCTTAGATTCCACGCCACTTATCTTAGCTTCTGTTAGCTTTTGTGAGCGTGACATTTGTTGCACTTGTTCTTGTAATTTTGATATATCATGTAGCATTCTTCCTCTTCTTCATGAGTCATGCTAGAGCTTTCAGGTTCCTTACTAGGTGTTTGCATTTTATTTCCTTGGGGCATCGGTTACCGATAATAATGCTTTACTATGCCCTTTGAATTCCGTTAAACCAAGCTTACACAAAAATTTAAAAAAAAACTACACACCTTTTTTCACTTTATAGAGGCCTGATATTGAATCTGATGTATCTCTGTGATTTCAGATCATCCAGTTCTGAAATTGCTATCTGTAGTAGCCTTCTGCGTCCTCTTTCCAATGCCACAAGTCTGAGCCAAATTGGATTCTCCAAGGAAGAGTTATGTGAAATCTCCCACAGTGACTTGCTTTTAGACTGGTTCAGTAGAGCGAACTTGTACGACGTGCCACGAGTCACTGTTTCAACCTTTGAATCTGAAACTCACCCACAAGAAACTACCGTCCGTCTGATTTATGTACCTTTTTACGAAATTTCAATCCGATCCTCAGAGAGAGAGTTATGACGAATTTCCCCAGGTCACCTGTTTTGAATGTAATTCAGGAGTCTGCAAAAAGACCAACTTCCTCAGATCATATCTCCGAAAATATCGCGAGAAAAGTTCTGAAATTCGGACCCAAGGTTCAGCGCCAATTCTTCTCAAATGGGTTTTTTTTGCGACTTCTGAAACGTCACAGAAAAAAAGTTATAGCGAAAATGCCACGATGACCTGTTTGGAGCAGCGAAACCCTAGAATCCAAAGCTCTGATACCAAATGTTATGAAACCAGCTCACAAAAAGATAGAAAAGAGAGATCCACGCCTTAGAATTCAGCCTCTTCGAGGGGGCAACCTCCTTTACATTACATAAATGAACAATTCTTGGATGATACAAATGAAAATACCTCCTTTCTATATATAGGAGTCTAAGTGGTCCCAATACAATCAAAGCCTACATAACAATAATATTGTAGGGCACAACAATAACAATAGTGGGCTTCTATGTGGCACAATAGTAACAATATGGGCACTACATGGGTACATCAATATAAATAAGGGGTATAACTACAATAGTAATGGGGTAATCACTAGTATTATAGGGACCCAACATATTTTCTGCTAGAGTAGGTTTTCCAGCTCTGTCTACAAAGATAGCTATGTTTGAAGGTAAAGCTGTTATATACCATTCACTTCTAACTTGTTCAATAGGCTTAGAGGCAGTAGGAATCTTATTTAAGAGTTTATTAAATCGTGAATTGAACTCTTTTATAGGTTCTTTAGATTCTGCTTTAAGATTTGAAATATCATTGATTAACATGGCCACAGATCTGCCATCACCATATTTAGTTAAGAACTATTCTTGAAAAATATTCCAACTAGTTATGGATCCTGATGGTAAAGAAAAGTACCAAGACCCAACTGATCTTTGTAGGGTATAAGGGAAAAGTCTAACAACTACATCTTCCTCAGTGACATCTTTTAAGTTGGCTGACAACATAAAGTTGTTTATGTGTTCGTCTACTTGTATGCCTGCATCTGGATTGAATTTTGGCAACCATTTTTCACGATGAGCTGGCAATGCATGCAAAAGTGTGGGCATGGTGACTGCACCAGGGCTGCTCCATGGGTTTTGTGCCATTATCAAGCTACTAATGGATGATAGTGTAGATGAAGTTCTAGATGGCTGAGAAACAGATGTTGAAGTTCCAGTTCCCTATTGAACGACAATCTGGAGTGGAGTGGATGGTTGACTTCGCAATGGAGAAGATGAATTGGATGATGACGACGAGAAATTTTCACTATCAGATCCTTCATTATTCTTCCTTGCTCTTTTCCTTTTAGGGAAAGGTAACTCAGTAGGTTCAATACCAAGCTTTTCACTCTAAAGTCTGGTGAGGGGGTGAGAAGGAATGAATTGCGAAGTCACACTGCCTTGAGATAACTCAGATTTCTGTGGTGATATTGAAAATCCTTGAAGTTTGTGGATTAGAGACTGCACTTCAGGAGACTTTGGAGTTAATTTATCTGAGATATTTTGGGGTTGAGTAGTGGAAGTTGTCTCCTCTACTTCTTGTTTGAAAACTGGAGTTCCAGCATGCAAGGGAGAAGTTGGAGGTGAGGTGGAGGGAGATTTACTCTCAGAATGGATTATAGATTTGGGTTTGGGTGCCATTCCTAGTTCATACCCTCCTTCTAGCGCCAAAAATGTTGATGCCTTGAAAATCACTGCATCAACATCGGGGAAAACCACCCGGTCCGGACCTTAAAAGCAGCTCATTTTCCGTTTGGTGTGGTGGCTCCGACTGGATATAATGGGACCGATTTCCAAATGATTTATAAATGGGATAGAAAAGTGATCAATTTTCTAATATCTAATGGTAATGATGAATAATTTATTCTAAAATGCAATAACATAAATAACTAATCTATCCCGGGAAGTCTTTCTCTTAGTGCAACTTTTGATGGTTCTTATCAACAAGTAGGCATATAGATGACTCTACTTATAAACAAGAATATTCATTCATATGATAATTACTTTATTCAAGTAGTTGAACAAAGTAATAATTAGAACATTATTACACTATTCTTTATATATCATTGACATACATATGTATAAAAATAACAACTCTTAAACATTCAATAGTGATAAGTCAAGGAATCGTTGTGAACGCATATACATATATCAATAATAGAAAAAATGAATAAATGCTGATTCACATAAAAGCATGAAGCAGGAACATAGATAATAGTACCATATGTGTTTGAATCTCCTCCGATATGAACTGCATTCAAATCCCGCCTTTCAACTTGGAAACACTTTCATAAGAAGCAATAGTGCATATCACATAAAAGTATTCTTCATCGAAATCAGAATTCAGGTCCAGTTTTTATAAAAAAAAATATATCAGAAGTACAATAGTGCAACTTCCAATCCAAGTATTAATACAAAAATTTGAGGACCCTTTCTAAAAACATGATAGGGTCTATAAATACTATCTAAACTAACAAACTATGAAATAAAAATGCTATGTGTTGGTATTAAACAAATCACATAAATTGTGATAATCTTCTCAAAATAGGCATGCTGTAGTCGGTCAGAGTGGTTCACTATTTTGGCTGACTATTTTGTGTCCTGAGCTGGCAAATGACAAGAATCGGTTGCAATTCTGGCGGATGACTCATTCGTGAATGTAACTGGGCAGTGTATGTGGCATCAGTAATTTCGGGAATCATACAACTGATTCAATCAGTGAGGCATTTCATCGTTGTTTACTGATTGTGTGGTTTAACAAGGAAGAAACAAAAGGTATCCCATGTCAAAGTTTGAATGCATGCGATTAATCTTTCCCTCTTTTCCAGCTCCTGTTTCCATTTTTGTTCCAATGTTCACTGATGGAAGTTTCCCTCGAGAACATTCTGTACTTAAATTTGACAAATAAAGAGTGTCATTAATCAATTCAATCAGATTACTTGTTGCCGATCTGCAACTTGATGTTTCCCTTTCTGTTTTCATCAGTTGAGATTGCTATTCAAGGAATAGGATTTCCTTATGTGATTCGACAATTTGGGGTAGATTTGCAGCTTGTCCTTCCTTGGTTTCTTGCCAAGAGAGAAATTATGTTAGTCTTTCATCTGCTTGCTCCATTTTCTGTCTTGCATCTACTGACTTATCAATCATAGATGAGGAAATTTCACATAAGGGAAGAACAAGAGAGATATTGTGACATAATAGGCTCAATTGATTAGACAATGTTTTGGTAATTTGGAGAGCCTCTGATTTGAATTCTCCCACTTGGGGATATCCTTTATATCTTTCTATTTGCAGTGATAGTTGAGCGATTTGTTCTTCTTTTGATTTGATCAACTGTTCATTCAATAATCGCAGCTTGCCCAATGCCTGTGATAGTTCTTATTGCTTCTGAATTGAATTTTGATCAATTCTTTGTTTTTCTTTGAGCAATTGCTCATTTAATTGATCATTTGACTGCCTATGAGCTGCTAACTGCTGTTCTAATTGCTCTATCCTTTGTTGCTTCTCTTGAACCTGTGTCTCTAGCAAAATAATTGCCTGATCCTTTTCTTTAAGCAAATTGCTTACTTCCGATGCTTTTTTCATAGTAGCTACTATGTATGCTCCAGCATACTGAGAGAGTTTAGTGAGATCTTCAGAAGGGTTGACTTCTTCTCTCCATACCACATTTGTTATCTCCATTTGTGAAGGTAAAAGAGAAGATTGATCAAGTTTTCTTTTTTTCCTTTGCTTCTTGATTACAGTCCTATGCTTAGGGCTGTAGAAGACATCCAAGGGTGGTATTTCTTCTACATGTAAAATGATTTCATTAGTTGGATTCTCGGGAATTATTTCTACATCTTTTTGAGTCATGGGTGGGCCACTAGTTCCCTCAGTCGGAACTGTATTGATTGTTGATTTCTGACCAGTTGTTACCTCGTGAGTGCTGAATCCTTGTTGACTTTCAATATTGCTGATGATAGAATCAAATTGTTGCCATTCTTTGAGAAGTTTAGGATCAACATAAAGGATTGAATAATGAGTTCACCGCTTTTTTCTTGTCCCTGTTCCTGCTCTGATAATTTTTCTTTTTCAAGGATCTTCTCCTCTACAAGAGTCTTGTCAGTTGCTTTCTGTTCAGTTTGACTTGGTGGCTGATCTATAGGGGTTGTAACTAATAGGTCCAAAGGTAGAGTTTGCAACCTCTGGGCTGTGAGTCTATTAAATGTTTTTAACCCTTCATCTTCATATTTGATCCTAGCCAATGCTTTAACTTGAAAGAATGTTTTGGCTGAAGCAAATAAATCATCAAAAACATCTGCTTCATGATCGAACTTGGCAAGTTTAGATTGATCAAGAACATTATAAGCAACCTTATTTGGATCATATTGCCTATTGGGAATGGTGGCAAAATTCAACATTTGCATCTTTTTAGTCTCTTTTTCTGCATGCTTGTAGTCATGTAAAGTGAAAATGCCACATTGTAAGGGGAATATAGGCCATATCTGTTTCTTAGAATCTCTAAGGGTTCTAGATGTCCCTTCAACAGTTATCTGATATGCCAATTCTCGTGCTAACAATTTATCAGGTACATACAGAGGGAGAATAGGGGGTTTAGTGAGATTGCCAAAAATCCTTACATAGGTAAATTTCTCTTCTTCGAACCAGATGGCTACTGCTGTTAGATCAGTTGCTGCATCCTGGGGTATTCTGGGAGCAGGCTTATTGAAAATAGAATGATATACAGGTGAAACAAAACCATTTCAAATTCTGCACAGGTGACTTTTATAGTGTGCCTTCCACAACTGATTATGATAAATATGAATCGGGTTAGGATCTTTGGAAGTCCACTTCCATCCGAGTATTGGATTCAAAATTGAAACAAATAATGTCCATAATATATGCATTATAATAGAAAGGGGGAATGGTCTGGGTAGTTGTAAATGAATTCGTTCTGTATTCTAATATCTCTGTGGCTAGTCTATTAGACAAAATATTTGCCCAATCCATAACATAACCATTAATTGCTGCTTCCATCAATGGGACCATCTCTATAGAAAATTTGGCAGAATCATGTTGTCCCCACAATCTACACATCATAGCTCCCACATAGTAGTAAGGAGAAGCTAATGAGTCGATAAAGTACTTACTCGATGCCTCGTGTTTCTGCTTCTCCGGGAAATGCCTCCATTTCTTGATCGGGTCCAACTCCTAGTCATTTTCTTTTGAAAATGCTTCTAGGAATGCTTTGTTATAACGCTTCTCGGGCTTTGGTGGATGGTACATTTACCTGAGATCTCCAGGTTTGAATGAGCCAAATATCCTTCCATCAGCTGTGCAAGATGTTCTGTCCGAAGTAGGAATTTTCTCCACTACCCATCTTACCACATCAGTATACGGCAAAACTTTGGCTCGCGCCGCTATCCTGTGAAGATAAGAACAAGCCAATTCCTTGAGAGTTCCTTCTGAATTATTGGTTGAATCGGTAGTGGCTTCATCTGATAGTTCTTCGGGCTCCTCTGCTTCTATCAGATTATAAATGCTTTCCCAGCTAGTATTTCCCAGACCAAGACATGTCGTATCTGAGATTAATCCCTTCTTGCTCTGTTCTGGTTGTTTGGCTGCAGGAGTTGCTGTGGACTTCTTTGATTTCTTCCCCATTTTCTCTGGATTTCTGGATTCGGAGAGACTCTACACAAACAGTTGCAAACCGTAACACAGAAATATTGCTGCTGCAAGTCAATATGATAATGAATAGAACTACAGTGATTGACATATGATAAATGAAATACAGTTAAGAATTACCACGGATGAAATCTTTTAAAGGATCTATCCTTAACTGTAATATTAAATAGCCATTCGAACCGCCAATCGTGGTGAATTAATATCATAAATACCCATCTCGTCAATCATATACCGAATGATTATTTCAAGCATGCTTTAGATTTCATTGATCGATGATTGGCGATAAATCACAAATCGCAATCGGGAGTGTTAAAGGGAAGGGCTTTAGCACTTGCAATGAATATTTCCGATTGCTGAAAGATAATATTAAAATATAATGGAGCGAGGTATTTATGCGTGCAAACCGTTTTTCAACGTATATTTACCTTTTGAGATGCGTGCCCAATTAATTGATCGTAATCGGGGTTTGGCTTAAGCTTTTATTCTTTTGTTATATGACTCCACTGATTGCCGATTTGTGTTTTACTTTATCACATCTAGAGATTTGATGAAGCTTTTTACGTATGTCCCTTTATCAACGAATATCTCCGATTACCGATTGCGATATCGAATTAGAAGATATGATGAGCCCTTGTGTGTGTACCTTTGGCATTTGATTTCGTTGATTGCCGATTGCGATTTCCTTTTCGGATCAGAGAATTGGATGAGGGTTTGTTTTGTGTCTGTTCCTTTGTTATTCGATGTGCGATCTCTGATCGCTTTATCGCAATGTAGAATTGTTTTATAATTTTTAAAGGAACACTTTGTTTTTTTATCAAAAGGCTTTATAAAATGATTTATTTATATCGGGTCTTTTAATAAAGATTTTCCTTATTATGAGCTTAATATCAGTTTTATTTATTAACTTACAAATCTAACTAAGTTGATTTAAAAAGGGACCCATTTCTTATTAAAAATTTTATGTAAATTTGTTTTTAGAAATGGGGGTTTGTTGTACAGCACAACACCTCCATAAGGTGCATATACCCCTTGAGGCCCCTATAGCTTGTTGAGTTTTTCGCTCGTAATTTTTTAGATTTTTAATATTTTTTTCCGAGTCTTGGCAACTAGTTTTGGTCTCGTGAAGCATTAGAATATCTGGGATTTCCTTTACTAGAATATCTTTTGCTACATTTACTTTAAAAGACGTCCCTAAACCACGACAGTTCCAGGAGACCACAATCATTATTTATTTGGTTGATGGGCAGAGGGTCCTTTCCCTCTTTGGTGATTTTGGTTTTTCTCATTGTTCCCATAGCTTTTCCGAAAAAAGAGTCCATGGGCTGTTGCATTCCTAAAGCCATTTCTTTTGTTGCTGCTTCATCTCTAAGTTCTTTGTTAGATTTTCTTCCTGCTTTCTTTTGGTATTCTAAGTTTTGAAGTGATTCGTTTAATTGGTTTCTTGTCAAAATTTTATCAACTGAGGGGGGAGGAGGGCTGCAAGGGATAATAGGAATGGAGGGGGTGAGGATATGGGAAGGAGAAAGATGAGGGGAGGAGGGGTGGGATGTGGAAGGGATGGGAGGATCATTAAGAGGTTCGAAGGGGTTGGGATTGATGAAGATGAGGACATTAGGGAAGGATAGTCTGGCGAGGGGGGATGATGGGGAAGGAGCAGAGGGAGGGTGGGGAGCCAGGGGTTGGATTGAGGAGGTGAGTGTTTGTTTGTTTGCTGATTTTTTATTTTTCACTTGTTCCCATTTTGCTTCTGACTCTTCTATATTTTTACTTTCTTGTTTTTTTGGACATCTATTTGCAGAATGACCATATTCATGACATACCTTGCATTTAAATGATATCTGTTCATAGTCGAACTGTTGTATGTGCGTCCATTGATCTACTTTGATATTTACTGCCTCTGGTAAGCCCTTCCCTAGATCCACTTCGACACATATCCTCGCACAAGCATGCATGTTCTCTTTTGGTTCGCATCTATCAATATACTTCCCTACTACATTCCCGATGGCCTTGATAGATTCATCGCCCCAGCAATGTAGAGGGAGATGAGGGAGTCTTACCCAAACTGACACTGCGCTAGGTACATCCATTTCAGGGTTGAAGTCAGGGGTCCATCTGTTTAAGTACATGCCTCACATGTCCATGAAGTATGGGCCGTCTGAAGATTAGGTCTCGATCTTCCTTTGTTTTGAAATGAAAGGTGTAACACCCTCTTCCATAGAACCTTATGGATATTTTTTCCATTTATTGAAGCGGACCAGTTCCTTTCAACCCATTTCTGAACTGAACGAGGAGAAGGCCAAAGTCCTATAAATTAGTCGACCAAGCCACTTTTAGATAGGGGCAGAGCCACCCAACGGGGATGAGACAGAGGTAGAGAGATCTCAGGGATGTTTTTGAGCTTCTTCACGAACTTGGTTATCGAAGGTCTGTTTCTTGGGGGGCCAATGATAGAGATCAAGGATGCAAAGGCATCTGCATTTTCATCGTGCTGAGAGATTAGTTTTTCCGGATGAGGATATCCATCCTCCGATGGATTTGGTGGTTCCATGATCACAACAGTAGGCTGCTATGATCAGGTCGATGTTCAAGATTGGGGGCCCTTGGGGCGCACCAGGGAGGGGTTCACAAGGAGAGCGCGCGTTGCAGAGCTCTAGGACATGTCGAAAGGAATTGACAACAAAAGTTTTAACCAACCATAACATGAATAGTTTGTATATTATATATATACATATACTATTTTTTTATTTTTTATTTTTTAATTTGAAGTTATTTGAATTATATTATATCTTTTTTTTACAATTTTGGTACTTCTGCTTTTTGTACTTTATAATTGTAATTGTCCTATGTTCTTTCCATTTATTAGATCTTTCTCGGATTTGTAATTTGAGATTCATGTTTATGAGCTGTAACATCTTTCTATTTTTAGAAGAGGAGTTTTTCTAAAGGTATTTCTCTTTTTCTCCACTTGTGAGAGTTTGTATTTGTGTACCTTATTAAGCCTCATTGAAGGGACCCAATTTTTTGTTTATATTTACTCCTTGTGCTTTGATTATGTGGGGGTGTTAATTCCCAAATGAGGTGAGTGTGACAATTACTCCAACAACCCCCTTTAAAGGCATCTCAAGGAATCGAACCTAGGCCAAGGCTTTGATACCATGTTGAGGTTTTTATTTACATCAAATATACATTAGTAAACTTCCAAACCCTTAGCATTACCTTAAGCGAGAGGTTAGTCCCATGTTCCTAGGGTGGTAGTTAATCCATGTAATTGATTCCAAAATAAGGTGACTGTGAAAATTACTCAAACAAAGATCAAGGCACATGTGGTTTCTTAAAGAATGGAAATAATCCCTCAAAGTAGACTAAATAATGGACTGGGTCAAAAGACTACAAACAAGCATTGTTGAAGGTGGATCTAGTGAAAACATCTGAAGTAAGTCTGAGAAGGAGAAGGATTTGTCCACCCATGACGATGGAGGATGATGGAGGTAGTGAGTCGGAAGTTAGATGCAGTTAGTCTGCAATCATACCCTTGGTATGAGTTCCATGCCTCTTTGATTCAAATGAGGCTTTGCCAATGTGGACAAAGTGAAAATTTCCTTAAAAAGCTCAAGGTCTTATCTCCATTTGTCCTCAATGTTTTGTCTTTTTACCTGAGTACTCTACATTACATAAGCTGCAGAAATTGTTTGTAGGTGGAATGAGTCTATAATCGCTTCATGGACCTAGATGAAGCAAAAGTGAAATACACCCTAAACACTATAGTGGTCGGTAGAAGAGGTAAATAGAAAAATACACATAAAGAAATAGAAATTATGAAAAAATAGAGACATATGCAATTGGATACTCTCAACAACAGAAATGACACAATTTCACCTCACAGTTAGTCAATTGATGAGAATAATCTATATAAATAAATAAGATCCATGAGCCCAAAATGGAGTTGAATGAATTAAAAATAGTAATTAGAGAATGCAAAATCAGCTTACGAGGGAGGCTTTGAACCATGGGGGCACCCACATCTTTAGTCAATTCTATTCAAGCTACATCAATTGGCATTTCTAATTTGAATCCGGTAACCCCAATGAAAAATATAGTAATTCTAGATAATTAATGTAATTCCTTACCTTTGAAAATGTTATACATGCTAGCTAAATGTTATTCGACATTTTTATAGTTATAGGGTTTATATCTTTAGAAGTTTATGGATATATGCAAGTGATATCCAAACTAAGAAGTGAATTAACCTTAAATATACTCTATAAAGTTTTAATATTTAATTTTTAAATATAATTTCTCATGTTTTTACACAAAATATATTAATACAATTTATATATATATATATATATATATATATATATATATATATATATATATATATATATATATATATATATCTATATATATATATATATATATATATATATAGTATATTTTATATATATATATATCTATATATATATATATATATATATATATATATATATATATATATAGATATATATATGCAAATCTCTTTTTAAATGCAAAATTTAAGAAAATGTTTGCACCTCAAGAGATTTGATTTGTAGATTTGGAATTAGATGAATCTATGCTAGTTTTGAGCAACACTAATAAAATATTTACATCATAAGGCGTTCCTATTTGAAAATAACTTTCCTGTTGTCCACTTGTCATCACTATGTACCTTTGGATGATATGTTAGACGATTAAAGAGTGTTTAGCCGTTTGATCATTGCAGATGAAGGTAGTTGGAAAGAACAATTTCAAATAGGTTAGGTTATCAATAATTATTCTTTCCAACAATAAGGTAGTTGGAAATAACAATTATATCAAATTTCGAGGAAATCAAAAGTGTAAACTTGAATGAAATTTTCAACTGAATCGACTGAATTCCCCTTGAACTTGCTCTGCATGAATAATTCCCTAAGTATTAAGAAAAATTATGCAAAAAAACAGTTAGATAGAAACCAATATTATCAATCTTTAGTCAGATTTGGGAAAATTAAAGATGTTGAGAGGAAACTTCAAGATACGTTATTCAAGAAACACTTGTTAAATCCTGAAAATACAATATGTATAGTTATTTTAGGTTTTAGATGCTGTAAAAACAGGCTACTTAGTTCTTTTAGCTTCCTCTCAAACCAACAGGTTATATTATCGAGTTCTGTAATATGTGGTTTCTATTACACACTTTCTAATTACATTAAGTTTATCAGTTGTCAATATTTACTGAAGAAAGGTGTTTTAAGTTATGAAGAGCGCTCATGGTGGTAGTCTTTCATCTGAGTATTTTTTGTTTTCGCATTCTTGTGGCTAGGCCTTTCGGTTTCTTAGGGTAGATTACCATAACTACTAAACACGGTTGTAATTACACTTGTTCATTATTATAATCACACTTAGATACAATCAGGGCCAGATCTGGAGTATAGCACGCCACTAGAGCAGGTAAAAACAAATAGTTTTCAGATTCTGATAAAACCCCCTCAGGGGAAATCTCGTCTAGTGTGGGTTCATGCAGGAATTACCGTTATGCAACTGAAATATCAAATATGGGCAAAAATGGGATACCCTGCCCAGATCCAACATCTGGTCAGTGGTAGGCGGTCTCTCCAGGACTGCAGATCGATGGAAAGCTATGAGATCGGTCCAGGATCGATCATTATCTTAAATCTTAGACTAAGAGGAGGGGTTATGCCTCAGGGACAGACAAGCTCCTCAGGGGGAGACAAAGGGAAAAAAGCAGCAGCCCAGCACCTACCAAAGGGATCATACAAAAACATTTTACAGGGCAGCAGGAATGCAGGTCTCTCTCCAGATCAAGGCGGACACATGCCCAGGCCGTACATAGTAGATCAGTCAAAGCAAACCCCAGCATTAAACCTAGATTCTTCAGGGATTGATGATTTCGTCAAGTCCTATGAAACGACTGCCCTAATCTGCCGCTTCAACAGCTTTTGGCCTAAACCTATGGATCTGTTCCATTGGATATTCAACAACTGGACCATGGAATGCGACATTCATTTATGTGCAAAGGGTTTCTTCATAATAAGATTCACATCCAAGGAGGTCAGAGATACAGTCATCGGTGCCGGACCATGGTTCTGGGGAACATCGGGGCTGTTTGTGACCCCATGGTTCCCAGATTTCGACCCAAATAAAATGACTATAACCAAAATTCCAGTATGGGTTAGACTTCACAATCTTCCTCTGCACTTTTGGGACGAACGAGTGCTGGAAGGCATTGGGAACAACATAGGGAAATACATCAAAACGGACCTGGAAAGGATCGATGAAAGGATCTACACATTCGCACGAATCTGTGTGGAAGTAGATTTAAGTAAGGGGCTGCCTGAAAGTATAAAGTTGATCTACAAACAGCAGAACTGGTTGCAGGTACTAGATTATGAAAACACGGCTTTCAGATGTAGGATCTGTAGGCAGACAGGACACTTACAAAGTTCATGCCCAGAAGCCAAGAATAAAAAGAAGCAGCAAGGGAAGCCGAGGAAAGGATGGCACTTTTCTCCTCCAGATTCAGATGACGAAGAATCAGAAGCAGCAGAGGAAGAACTCCCAGCAGAGAAAACTGAGGTAGCCCAAGAAATGGAGAATCAGAAAGAAATCTCATCAGACAACAAGGCAGTGGAGGCAAGCATGCAACCTAGTACGGGCGGCATAAAACGGCACCACCTTTCAGATACTTCAGATTCAGACAAAGAACCTGGTCCACAGAATACAGAAACACAGCTAGTCATTGCTTCGATCGAGCCCTCTCAAGGAGTGTGGCGTAAGGTCGAAAAGAAAAAGGGGCGAAAAACTTGATGCGTGAGTTCTACTCACTGCCGGATTCCAGTTTTTGCCTCACTTTCTCTCTCCTCTTCTCTCTTTTCTTATTCTTTGTGCACGTTAGTTTTCTAACGGTGCGTGGGGTGCGAAAGCACTCGGGCCCTTGCGGCAGCATACGGATTGCTTCAATGCATCTGGGCACAAGCAATCTCTGCGGAATGTTTTCTCATTCCTTTTGTAGCTTTTTTATTCTTTGATTAATAGAAAAGCGCGGTTTTTTTCCTCGGAAAAAAAAAAATCACACTTAGATACATAAAGGAACTCCAAACTCTGAAGTTTTGGTGTCTGGAATCGATTTGCAAGTAGTCCCACCTATGTTCTATGGGGATATGATCATAACAATTATAAATTATGCATTAAGAGTTAAAAAAATTAGGGCCAAATTTATGAGGCAAAGCTTTCCCTTAGAAGCCAATTTCACACATATTCACTGGGCTCTTCAACAAAGAAGGAGATCTTCTAGTGGCTCAAGAGTTTTCTAAAATCGTAGTTAACCCCATCTTGGATAATATAATTCCTCCAAAGAAATATATTGTAGCGTTGTTTAAACCTCATTCGATTGTTATGTTTTGCTGCTTTTTAGATGGAATCAAGCTCTTATTAAAGAGCTAAGAACCCCTGCTCTTGGCTATCTAAATTTTCCAACTTAGTATGCACAGTCCATAAACGTTTAGTGCATGGTCCATCTTTGGAAGCAACATTGGTCATATTGGAGGAATCCACACTATAATGTTGTGTGGTTTTTCTTCACTACAGTGGTTTCCCTACTGTTTGGGACCATCTTTTGGGACCTTGGAACAAAGAGGTTGGACTTTCTTCTGCAAAACTGGCAACCACCTCAATTTGACATTTTGTTTTCTTTATTATTGATTAGTTTATTGTCTATTACATGTTTGAAGTCCACAAAGTCACTTAGAATATTGAGAATTCAGGTTGTCATATCTCTTCCAAGTTAAATTAATAGTTGTTCTCATGAAAACTTTATCTGTTGTTCTTCGTAAGCCTAGTAAATTCCGTGTTCTCTAAACTTGTCTTTTGCCTCAACTACTCAATGTTGTCTTAATACTTTTCAATGTTCTTTCACAGAGGTAAACAACAAGATCTACTGAATATTATGGGATCAATGTATTGTGCTGTACTTTTCCTTGGTGTTAGTAATTCATCAAGTGTCTAGTCAATTGTTGAGGTTGCAGAGAAAAAGTTGCTGGAATGTATTCAACATTGCCTTATCCCCTTGGATAGGTAAGCTAAATGTCAACAACTACTAGTCAGATTATAAATTTGTTATGCATATCAAATTTATCGAATGACCATCCTTGTAATCAATGTAGGTGGCAATTGAGGTGCCTTATGTTCTTATGCAGTGTGTAATCTATGCCATCTTGGTCTATTCTATGATTTCTTTCGAGTGGACGACTGCCAAGTTCTTATGGTTCTTTTTCATCATGTTTTTCACTTATTTATACTTTACCTATTTTGGAATGCTGACAGTAGTTTAGACTCCAAATTACCATATTGGTGCAATCATTTCATCAATTTTTTATTCTTTATGGAATCTCTTCTGTGGTTTCATTATTCCTAGACCTGTAAGGCCTTTTTCTCAATTATTATTCTCTTCATCAATTTTTCCGTGTAGCATTTATTTGAATTGCAATGTTGATTGCAGTTGACAATCCCCTTGGATTGAGTGATCCTAATAAAGTCAATTTTCTGGTTGTGTATTGAACACAAAAAATGGCTATATGGTGGAGATGGTACTACTGAGGAACCCCTATTTCTTGGACACTCTATGGTCTGATTGCTTCACAGTTGGGTGATGTAGAAACTGAGATGGTGACAACATATGGGAATGTGAAGGTGTCCACATTCATAAAATCATATTTTGGGATGAGACACAACTTTTTGGGAATTGTAGCACTGGTGCTTGTGTGTATCCCCGTTGCCTTTGATTTATTCTTTTCTCTGGCCATTAGATAATTCAACTTTCGAAAAAGATAGAAATCACATCACATGCTCATTAGATATACTTTATGTTATTTTCATCAATATGCTTGCTTGATACTAGTTGACTCAAGTGTGTAGAGGCAACCATATGCTTCAGTTGAAGTCATGAATTTGTGTTATTGAAAACTATTCTTTATGACTGTGTTGGTGTAATAAATACCATCGTTTGGGTTCTGAATTGTTATTAAGATGCTATCTTGCATGCTGCAAGATAATTTTGTTTTGTCTGAGATCCTGAAATGACTCCAATCACTTTGCAATACCAAGTTGGTTACACTATTTTCATAAAAGAAAGGCATGAAAATCTATAACTATCCTCATCTTATAGAGCTCTGTTTCATCACTCGTATTATTCATTCTTTGAACTGACAACATACCATGAACAACCCTACCAATTTAGGAATTTTGTAATCATAGTAGCAAGATTAGGCCGTAGTGAAATTTCATGGAATGTATTATTATTCAATCAATATTCGGCATAACTAAATGATATATTTAAAAGTCTTTTACATTTTTAAAGATTAAATGTTACTGTGTGTGCTGAAATATATTTAAACATTCTAATTTAAGGGATGGTTATTACTTCCCACCTTATCTTTCCACCCTCCCTAGGAGGGGTATTAATCCACAACACCAACTTATTATTGATATCACCCCAGGATATTTTATGAGGGTTATTATTTCACCCTTTCAGATTCATCAATTTCCCTTTTATCCTCTCTATATGTTGCCCCTTCAAATTTTCCAATTTCCTTTCCATCCTCTTCATCAACATACAACATGCCATGGTCACACCCATGGCAGTCATTTGTCATACAATCCTGAGATAGCAGTAGGTACAAGGTACCAGTCAGTCGCTTCAGCATTCCAAGCATCTGATGAGCAAGTAGGATGTTAACCTCTTCCATGGTGTGGAATACAATGCATTTGCATTCATCATTACAGTTGCAGATCTCAACAAAGAGTGCAACAAGTCTTAAAGGTAAGCATTCCATAAGGATGGACTACACATTATGGGTACTTGAGATATACCTCATAAATTGTGTGATGGCAGACTTGGGACAGTGAAATGACAACAATACAACCGAAGCTTGGTTATATTTCTTACATGTTTTGAGGCCAAACCTGTGTATGTCCTCATGTTTGGACCTCTTCTAGTAGCCAGAACATCCCTTAGAGCCACCTCCAGATTCAAACTTCCTCTCAACATGCTTGTAATAAAAATTTCCAAATTCCCTATGTAGGTGATTCTAGCGTTAGGAAATTTTTGTATAGAACTTGTTATTATTTCACCTGCTTGCCTTCCCCCTCTGCCACTACGAAAACACAAGATTACCATCCCCGCAAGACAATGAACCTTATCATCAACAACTGTATGGTGTAGGAGCTTCCCAACCAATTCTTGAATAAACCCATTTTGAAAACAAAGTATTGTAACTGTTTTTACTACATGTGGAACTACTCTAAATAACTACATTTTAAAGGGACATGATGAGAACTATGCACAAGAGAACACTATGAATTCTGATTTCCTTCAAACTAGGGAAGGATTACATGTAAATTGAGGTAGTTGGTTTTAATTTTCTAAATCTTCCCAAACTTAATTTGTCAATAGTGTGAAATATTCTACAGTACTTACTTAAAATTGCAACCTATTAGTCAACATAATAATGGAGTTTAGCACCTCTTTACATTGGATTTAAAACTGGAAACTAGATATGCTCCCATCTTTTCAAAAGAAAAATCCCATATGTTGCTCCTTAGAATTCAATGAATTTGCAAAATTATTGATAACACTAAAGAGTAGTAATCACAGTTTTTGACTTAATGAAAATGTACATGGAATTTGGAAATTTTTTATTATACCCTTACTTTTTCAAGAAATAACATCATTTAACGCTAGTCTAGATCGACAAGGGAAGGTTTTATTGAAGAAAAAAACTTCAGGATATTTAATACACTTCACAAAAATAACATTACATAAACCCCATTCACAATTGACATTCTAACAGAGCTTAACTCCATACTATACTTGCTATTTTGAACATGACCTGACAACACATAGATTATTGTCCTCAACTTCCAACTGACAATAGAAAAGCATTATTAGAGGCCCCAAAAAGCTGAAAGTTATTCAAAATTAGTTGGATACTCTTTGAAGTCACTAAATATATACTTGAATTTACAGATGTTTAAAATCACTCAAATCTCTTCACACGCCTTAAAATCATCAAATTTGTCATTGGTCTTTAAATAATTTGGGGGAAATATTATTCTCAGCATTATAAAAGCACTCAAATCCTCTCTACCAAGGGAATTTTTCAAATGACCAATTCAAAATAAAAACTTTGATGGCTTCACCCAATTCATGAACAACATGATGGCTATCTTTCCAAATCTAAAAACTTTCTTTTATAAATGTATAATACAAGTCGGTACTTTATGTTCTTTTTTATAGTCACGATGTTGCATACATCCATTAGTTTGTTATTACAAATTTGTGACTTCAACTCGTTTGATAAACCCAGTCAATGAAAATGCAAATATTGACTGTATGTTGTGGAGCAATGACCAAACTCAATTATGCTATAACAACAATTTTCTGCAAAGCCAAGCTTCTAGGAATATGAAAAAAAATGAATAAAAATAAACATAATTCTAATTGTGACACTAGTGGCTGTCATATGGATGTATCTCATAGGTTGCGGTTCCTTTCAAAATGCCCAAACATAATAACTTACAAGATAGGCTTCTCTTGTATTCATTGACAAGAAACACTTGAATTTTTGGGAATGCTGAACTCATGGCCAAATGTTTTCACTCAAGGCATTAATCCTATCATATTCATGGTTGGAAATCTAAATGGTTTGTCAGTATGACTTGAAACATTGGGTATGCCTTGTTTAGACTAGAGAGTGACCACATGGCCAAATTCAAAAAGGTTATGTAAGTTTATGTTATTCTTAATTTATGTAGGAAAACTATTCAAAATAAATTCCTTTAAAATAGTCCAAAGGTAAATACCATATCCATAATTTACTTTCCATTGTAATTTAAGCTGCATAAAAAATAGATAAGAATAAGATGTAAATAAATACACCTACCAGGAGTTACCTTCCACCATTATTTATGTTTTCCTCAACACTTATGTAGGACAAAAATTGTAAATGTGTAGTTTTACTAGTGGTTACTACCCACCAAAATTTATGCAAGTCATTGTTTATGAGGAAGAAATTAATTTATCCACTTAACTTGTCAAGTTATTAATTCTTGCCAAAGCAAACCTATAGAATTCAATTTGCCTATTAACTATTATTAGTTCCTGCCATGGCAAGACTCTAGTAATTTATTTGATTATTATAATTGTAAATGTGTCAAACTTAGTAGTGGTTACTACCTACCCAAAAAATATCTTTTAGTAGGCAATTAATTCATAACACCCGCTTAAGTGAGAGGAACTACTAAAAATATAAATGTGCCAACTTAGTAGTGGTTACCGCCTGCCAAAAATTTATGCAAGTTTTTATTTTTAGTAGGAAAATATTTTTTCTACTTTGTATATCTAAATGCAATTAACATATATCATATATTAACATCCACTTAAGTGACACAGACTATATCGCCCGACAACACTTGTTAATCTAACATTAATCAATATAAATTATAATTTTTTGAAAAACATAACATTTAACTTAAACAACAACTCTCTTTATAAGAATAAAATAAAATAAAATATTTTATTTATGATCACATTATTATTTTTTATTTTCACTATTTTTAATTTATTAATATAAATATTATTTTACTATTTTTAATTTATTAATATAAATATTATTTTATTATTTTTAAATATAATATTACGTGAGAAATGTCTCTTGCCAAAATTTATATCTTTACAAATACAATAAACACTCCACTTGCATACAATTTTCTATTCGTATTCGTTATATATATAGTCATAACTCCGTGCTATATCATCTTCCTCTATGGCAGCCATTAAGATTTTCTCTTTCTGAGGTTTGAAGAGTATTTCTTCAGAACTAGAATCACTGTATGATTCTGAGTCAGAATCATAATGCATCTGACAAGCACATTCTTCAGATCCTGAACAAGAACAAGATGTAGCTTCTGAATCTGAACATTCTTGCATATGTGCTTGTAATTCTTCCGAAGAACTAAAAGAATCAAAGGATGATTATTCAAGTTGTTGCTGCTGAAGGTGGTCTCTGATTACCACATTTTGGCATCGTTCTATTGTGTGAGAACGAGAACCACATTTCATACATTTTATCTATCCCTCCTGCTTGACATTTTTCCCTCTTTGAAAAGAGGCTTGGGAATTCTTTCCTTTGTTCATCTTGGATTCTTCTCCTTCTGGACATCTTGAAGATGTATGTCCAGTCTTTCCACACAGCCAACAAGTGAGACTGTTCCATTTCTCCTGTTTATATGTATGCAAATGTATGTCAGAAGGTCTGTAATAATGTGTCTTGGGGACATACCTGTAATAGCCTTTTCTGACTTTGGAGGAGTGACCTTTAGATCTCTGAGGATCCTTCCTTCGATCTTTGTAGCTTTTGAATTTTTTCTTATACTCTTTTTTGGCCCTTTTCTTTGCTTTCCTCCGTTTGACCAAGGGGTCATCAACTGTAAGTCCATATTTACTGCAGATGGACTTCTTGTCTGGAAGCTATGAAAGTTTCTCCAAAGATCTGCTTACTTTGGAACTTGTGCATAGGCTTATCATAGTTTTGGTAATGTGAGCATAAAACTCACCCCAAGTATAATATTCAAATGGAAATTGGAAAACTTCTTGCAACCTGATGTAATAAAAAAACCTGGATGGAAGAGCAGCAGGATAAACTTGTTTCCACAACAGATTTTTGGAATCTTTTACTTCATAGGTTCTCTGCATCTAGTCTCTGTGGAAATCTTCATACTGTGACATTTTAGATTCATAAGAATGACTTCATTCTTATATGCTATTTTAGTTTCACTGCCACACCAGTGTTCAAGGATCATAGATGTCAAAGCACCTATCATGTTGCTTATAGTTGTACCATCTGAATTATGGATCACATCTCCAGTTTCATCTTTAAGCACTTCTGCTTCCATTTTTGCTAGCAATTTTGGAGATGATTCAGTTTCCCACCACCTGAGCAGTGTTCCTGTAAAACACTGAATAATAGTTTTGCAGGCTTCAATTTCACTTTTCCCTCTTAAACACATGAGTTTATATTCTGTGAACATCATATCAATCAATTGTCTAATCTGGCCAACGCTCAGATTATCAATATTCCATTCTCTATGTGATTCAGGGAAGAAAGTGTGAGCTTCTGGAAGCTTGCCTTTACCTTCAAGATCAGGTGCAGGATATTTATTGAACCTACTCTCAAGTGGTTCATATATGGGAAAGATCTGAGAGTCATATTCTTTCTTTTCTTCTTCTTCTTCCTTAAATAAGGAAGCAATAGTAACTTTTTTTGCAGCCTCTGGTTTTTCTTCTGAAGATGTGGCTACTTCTTTGGGAAATAATGTCGGGAACCTATTGATAGGCTTAACAGGATCCTGAATCTTTATATTTCTTTTGTACAGAAAAGAAGTAGGAACTGATTTGTCTGTTTTTGACAGACTTATCTTTTCAACTTTCTCAGTCAAACTAGATATGAGATTTTTAGTAGTATCAAGATGATCTACTATTTTGTCTTCTACTTCCTCTATCTTAGTTAAAGATTCTTTGGCATAAGAACGAACAACAGATGAAGTATATTGTACATCGTTGAGGCTTGTGTTTACCTCATTTATTGAAACTTGAATAGTATCAAACTGTTCTTTAATATTTACAGCCTTTGTTGTATTGATTTCTAGGCCCTTGATTGCTGTATTGGTCCAATTTATTTGTTCACTGGATTTTTGGATCCTCCCATCTATGCCTAAGGCATTGTCATCTTTCTGCACCAAAGGAATTTCCTTTGCTGCATTTTGATTTTCTCCAATAATAATTCCTCTATATGGAGGAAAAGTAGATGGGGTCCCTAATCTGCTACCATCCAAGGCAGTCCAAGCATGTTTGGTAGATGATGAAGAAGATGAACCAGTTAACACAACTTCAGGGGAAACATTTTTCTTCCATTCATAAAAGGAAATCCAAGAATTTGTAATTTCCATATAATGTTTCCAGTCTTCAACTAATTTCTTCTTCTCTTCAATAGTATGGCTTAAACCAAACTGTTCTGCTTCTGGATTAGTGAATAAGTCCCAGTTTAGCATGGCTTTCATCCATTTGGAACTTATTTATGATTTTAGGCATCCAGACATGAGAGTAAAGAATTTATGCATTTCCATGACTGCAGGCTTTTTACAATCAACTGGAACAGGACCAAATCTACATGCAGGAATTAGACCTTTTGTTTGCTCAAGATAGCCTAGTCCAAATTTGGGTTTGGCTGGCCTCATCATACTAAACATCTCTGTCAATCTAGGATCTTCTCCTTCAAGAGTAATAATCTCATGCATCATTAGAACATGGTCAGACTTTGGCTCATGTGGAAAAGGTATGTCTGAAACTTTTGGGTTCGGGCATGTATTGACTAACGTGGAAGGAGGAGCTTCTCTCGTTTGGGGATGGTGATTTTCATGTATGACAGATTCAACAAGCGTACACAAATTTTCAGCAGTTTTACATTCTGGACATGTTACTTCTAAAGGATTAAAATTGACTATTTGGGCAAATTCAAAAAGAGAAATATGTTTACAAGAAGTGGAGCTAGAACAGGCGGTATCAACAATGGATGGATCTTTATAATACTTTGAACTTTTGCAGTCTTTTTCGATACCTATGTAATCAATGGTACTTCTTCTGGGAAAGGAAAAAACTGCAGAAGACTGGTTTTCTTTGATATCAGCAGAGGTTATTCTTTTGAGTGTTGGAGGCTTGGGATTAGATACTACCCAATGTTCAGGGAAAGTTAGATCTTCCCAATGAATTGTCTGATGTTCTATTTTTTGATTCTTTGAGTTTGTAAGAACAATGACACTTGCTTTAGAATCATGACTGGGTGTATGACGTATGGCTGGCCATAAGGTATTAGTGTGCTGAAAACATCCTCTGGATTGTATGGCTATGTTATGTCTTTCTTGATGCATATCAAACCCCGAGGTATGAATTTGCAACTGCAGGATCTGGTTTATGGTTTCATCAAAGACATACAACAAAAAATTTGGATAACAGTCAAAGTATATAGGGCCATGCGATAGAGGGGAAACTATACCTCCGATTAAAGAATTGTATACTTATTGTGGGTAAGATCACAAACTGTAGCTAACACAAAAGTATTTAACCCTTGGTGAGTTAAAGGGTTGTTTCCGATTCTGATGCATCCCAAGTGCAGGTATTTTGTTTTTAACCTTTTAGCCTCGACTTGTAAAGTTTTTGGATCCAATAAGGGGATGGACTGAATATTGTCAGAGTTTTCTTGGATCTGACTAATAGAATCTTTGATACTTATTCTAGTAGCGGATTTTAAATGAAATATGGACAAATCATCATATACTTATGATGTAGATATAGTAGGTAATTACCAACGAGCAGAGGGCTGCGGCTCTTCATATTCAAGTTCTGCTTGATTTAAGACTTGACTAGAACTTGATGCAAACATGTCCCTAAGGGGATTTTCTTCTGTAGATGACTCTATGTTTTCTAATTCATGGAAGGAAACAAACTTCCTAAATGAATCAATCTTAATATGAGATGATTTAGAATACCAACCTCTTGAACCAGACGTTGCTGGCTCTGATACCAATTTAGATCAGGAGCTTCTGTCACAAGCTTGCTTCGACTCTTGGCCTTGCCGCGTCTCTTCGTTTGTCTTCACCAATCAACTCCTGGTGAACCTATGGTGAACTTAGTGCGAACCTACTCAGATCTTTCACACTCTGTGGCCTCAACACATGACTTCCTCACCTTTCAACAACCTGTCGTCCCTTCGATCCTTTGGCAAACCCTTAATGAACTTCCAGTGAACTTCGAATGAAGAGGATGAGAAAACTACTACCATAACAGACAGTTTAAAAATGCAAAGGTATTCAAATGCAGAAAATGTCTTCTCATATTATTTCTCAGAAATAGAGATGGATTACAGACTGTAGTTTACAGAGAGTATTCTTTATCAGAGATGGACTATTGTTGCATTTATCAGACTTTATTCTTTTCACAGAGGAATAAGCATTACCGAAGGCTTCCTGGCAATAGATAGGCTTTGCCTCAGAATATACAGAATTGACTCATATCCAAACTAGACTAACTGCTAATAGATCTGGCCACTTTAGGTTCTTACTAGTGCCAAGCACACTGATACACAGGCTTATTAGATCTCTAAGAATCTAAGACTCTAAGACTCTCCAAATGCAAATGCCTCATGAATGAGCCTTACCCTCAATTTATAGCAAATGAGAGGGGACAAACATTCCTATAGGGCCTTGGACAGGTGGATGGAATCATTGCTTTCGAGTAACACCGGGGTGACATTCACACAAAGATTCCAGTTCGAAAAAGTAAATCCTACGGTAAATATGCTGTTTGGATTGTTTACAAAGTGGATGCTTTTGTACAGCAAAGCCCATGGGAAAAGCTGGCCATAACTAAATCCTTGTGACTGGACAACATTATTACAATTATGGATGCTTTTATCAGACAAGCCCATGAGAATTCGTTAGAATACAATGATTTCCATTCTTTTTGTACAATAATTCGTCTCAGGCTTTAGTAAAGATTCTTCGGACGATCAGTGGTTTTCCTAGAATGATTTGATGCTTCACTTTGGTTAAAACTAACCATTCATAATGACGAGACATATATTCTCTCAAAGTTTTATTGTCATCATGGAAGGGTGACCATTCTCCGACTATCATTTCTTTGACTGTTTTATAGATAGTGTGAAAACACTCTGGAATATTATGTTCAAAGCATATATCACAATGGTGTCGGCAGTATGACTCATGATAGACTAGGTCCATGGTTGTCCTATTAACACCGTAGTCGGCCCACCACTTCTGGAGCCAATCACATTGCTGATTTCTCTGAAATATTCCCGTTGTACTAAATTTTAATTTAGTATAATGGGTTTCTTCTTTGTCATCTACATTCAAGAAATCCCACCATAATTTCTTGTAACCTGCAAAATCATAAACAGTGTCAGGGAAAACAAGTTTAGGGTCTCCTTTTGGCCATAAAGAAGCATTCTGGGTGGGCCATGGCCATGTTAGGTTTCTTGTTCGGTGAATGCAGAAATATTTTTCATGAATTCCATTGCGGATTCCTCCATGACACCATATTCCTGAAATGTCATGAAAATCTCTTTGCAAAGCATCTTCTACAAACAAAGCATCTCCTTTTGCCTTTGTATAAATCATGTCATGTATCCACTTGCTTCCTTTTGGATACACTCTTCTTTCTGGCACAAGATGCTGAATGTCAGTATGTCCCTGTAGATTAGCATCTAAAACTTTTGTATTCTGCAATTGCCATGTAGGCTTCCACTTCTTCTTGTATTCTTCCCAGTCCTGGTTGTCTGGAATAGTGTGTAGGACTTCTTGCTTTTGGGTCTGGTCCCATTCTGTGACTATGACCATAATATCGTCTTGGGGCTGGATGTACTCCTTGCTGAGAAAGTCTGGAAGAAATTTTTTTGTGCCTTTTATATGCTCAACTTGAAAATCAAAGGTAGCAAAAAGTGCTTGCCATCTGGCAAATTTAGCCTCTCCTAGCTTCTTGATGTCTTTAGTTAAAACCTTCTGTAGAGCTGAAGCATCCGTGTGGAGAAAAAATTGTTTGTTGATTAAATAGACATCACATTTGCTGATGCAGTTCCATGAAGCTTTGACTTCTTTTTCAATGGTGGAGTAGTTCTGCTCAGCTGCATTCCAAGTCCCAGATGCATACTGGACAACTTGTTCAATATCTCCATTTCTTTGTTTTAGGATTCCTCCCCATCTTATGTTACTGGCATCTGTTTCCACAATCTTGAATGCATTATCATTTAAGGCATATAATATAGGAAGAGACTTTATCTTGGCTTTAACATGCTAAACAACCTTGGTATGAACTTCTGTCCACTCTGGTGGATTCTTTTTAAGTCTCTTATTCAACACACTCCTATCAGTGGCACAATCTTGATAAAAGTTACTGACACAATTCAGACATCCCAAGAATCTCTGAAGCTGATTCTTGTCTTTAATAACATCGAGAAATTTGTTAGCAAACTCCATTGCATGATTTTGTAGAGAAATTTGGCCATTGAAGATGGTATGACCAAGAAACTTGATAGTAGTCTGACAAACTTCTATCTTATTTTTGCTCAGGACTAGACCATTATGCTTTACCAGTTGTTTGCAAATACGAACATGGTTAAAATGGTCTTGGATGTTATTGGAGAAGATTAGAACATCATCTATGTATACTATAAGCCAATCAAAATATGGCTTAAAGATTTTGTCCATTACCTTCTGGAATTTTGATGGAGCATTCTTCAGACCAAAAGGCATGACGTTCCACTCATAGTGGCCTGCTGGAATACTGAAAGCAGTTTTGAACTTGTCTTTCTCTGTAATGGCAACTTGCCAAAATCCTGCTTTCAAATCAAACTTAGAAAACACTTTAGCTCCAACTATCCTACTTATCAAATCTCCTTTATGAGGAATAGGATATGTATCATCTGCAAGAACATAATTCAGAGGTTTGAAATTTGTTACCAGTCTTGGAATGACTCTGATTTGTTCGGCCCTTTTGTTGGCGTAGAATCCATAACAGCTCCATGGACTATTAGATTCCCTGATGAGCTTTCTGTCCAAGCGCTGTTTGATCTCTTTTTCGTAGAGATCTCTATATTCTTTATTCATAGGAATAGCTCTACTTTTACAGGGCTTACCTGTATATCATTCTTTATATGGGAGCTCAATTGTATGTTGCTTCCTGTGCCAGAATGCATTTGGTTCTTCTGAGCAGCATTCATCTTCAATCTGCTTCTTCAATTCCTCAATTTTCTTCTTAACTTGAGGATCTTTAAGCTGTTCTTCAACCTTGAGTGTAAATTTCAGATCTTTTAGATCTGATAGTCTAGCTTCTGCTTTGTCCAAGTATTGCACAGTTTGGACCATCGTAGAAACTCAGGGATTCGAGATGTAAGGCAACTCGATACTTTTTTTTGTTCCTTTTGAAGTAGGAACAGAAATGAAATAACTAGCTTTATTACCTTTTAATCTTGTTGACCCATGTGGCTCAATAACTGCTAGGAAAATATTTCCTAAAATGCAATCAATTGGGATATCTGCTATTACAAACTTTAGATTAATGCAATGATGCTCAAAACAAATAGAAGCTTTAGGCACTTCGTAATTAAGTGTTTTATTGCCCAATCCTACCACGTTCCTTTTTGCAAAGACCCAATATTTTGCTGGTATAATCTTCTTATTCAGGATGTTCACATCAGCGCCTGAGTCAAGGAGTGCTGTGAGTTGGTGCTATACTAGCATTTGCACCACATGTTGCAAAAGAAACGCCGTAAGGCAATGATATGAAAAACAATAGCATAGAAGAGAGAAGTCAAAATTTTATGCAAATGACATAAGAAACAACAGCATAGAAGAAAGAAGTCAAAATTTTATGCAATTTTGTTTCTTTACCGGTGTTTATTTTTTATCATCAACAAATGGCCAATTCGAGGCAATGCTAATCTACATTTTTGACAAAGAAAAATCAATAAAAGTCAAAAACAATTATGGATCTAGAATTGAATCTCAACACAGAGGTGTGCCTTACTGTCTAGCATGTATGAGTGGATATCACAATGAGACTTTTCAGAACATTATATACCTTAGTGTCAGACAAGGGATGAACAAAGAGGAATCCCAGATAAAATGGAGACTTCTGGCTTATTTTAAGTTCGATACATTATAAGTGCTACATGCTTTTTCCAACCCTAGCGTTGCTTCTGATCCTAAAAGAATTCCACAATGTTCTGATTTTTATTGAGAGCTGAGAAAGTGTTAAAACATGTGTACAAACTCATAACGTTAAAGAGGAGTATACTATAAATATAAGATTTATCCCACGTGTCTATCTAGTCCTGTCAACAAATCTAAAATAACTGATCTTACCATTGGTTTAGGAGCCTATAATACATTTGGATGGATATAAACTCAATTACATCTTAGAAATCATGGGAAGACAATCATATGGATGGAAATGATAAACATACATAAAGTTGAAAAAAGTAAATGCATCATTGCTTGTGTGCAGCATAAGGACACCCACAGGGAGATATATTTTGAATAACATCACTCCTTGGAAAAATCAAAGAGAGTGTATGCAAATTGTCACACAGAATAAGCCATGACGTTGTCGAGAATAACATGCTGTTAAAAATTAAGTACCTTATTCTTCAAATGATCAAAGTATTATCCAAACTTATATTGTTCTAGAATCTATTAGTTCCAACGATGTTTAAATTATTCTTCATTGTGGTTGTCTTTTTATTTCTGGTGTTAATAATAGTTTGAGCAAAGTCCTCTACCCACGGCATCCATCCCTTAGGGCTAATGGCCTCTCCCAAATATGAATTTATGCAGATTGCTCTGGAGTACATCTTCCATGGCCGACCCAAATAGCCTTTGTAAATTTTTGGGTTGGCATAGTAAGCCCTCATATATTCTTCAGTTCCATTGATAGTGTAGTTATGGAAAACAAATCCTGTGGGCTTGGCTGGATCTGTTCGACCCTGTGCAGTGACAGGATCTGATGATCCTTTGTCTGAGTTTATTTGACGAGGACGCAGCAGAATGAGACAGTTTTCAAAGATGGCTGCCGAGTCTCCAAATATGAAGTCAACAGTGCCTTCTATTCTGCAGTTTCTATAGAACTGACGAAGAATATGAGTGTGCAATGTATCCTGGTGGCCAAGAAAGGCACAGTTGTAGAAGGCAGAGTGATCACTATCTACTCTTAGGGCTACCGCTTGTTGACTACCTGGCCCTGTTGCATTTTCGAATGTTATATCCCGTGCTAAGAAGCCATCAGCATTTACAGCTGCAATTGTGAAAACAAATAAATTAGCAATCCTCAACATCTAAAACAACATTTAGTGGGATCGAGGAATATGGATTGATTGAATTTTCCTTTGATAAGAGTTCAAAACCAAAGAACGATGGTAATTGTAAGTATTAAATTCCGTCTTTGTTTAGAAATAGCATACACATATTTATCTAGTTATCAGAATAAACAGAGGATCCGATTTTAGCATATGCCCATTGAAATTTCTCAAACTTACAAACCCCAATGCATGTTGAAAGACATTACACCTATCATATGAAAGGGTTCCAAATATCTTATTCTTAAAATGTAAAACGATAATTAATTTTTTTGCTGCTTTAATAGGATGAAAGAAGTGCAGAATCTGCAAAAATAAATGTTATTGCTCTCTTCTTTTCAGCAACCTACAATCTGAAGAAAAGCATTATTGCTTCCCTTGCAAATGACGGATTACATTCCAAGCACTGCTGGGTTTTGATTGTTTCCTTCTCCTCTCATTTGTATTTTGTTGATGCTTTCTAGATCAGCATTCCTTTGCAAGGGAATTAATCTGGGTTGAACTCAAGTAGAAAATTTCTCTCTCATTAATTGGATGGTCATTTTCACAATTGATTGTCTCCAAAGAAGTCTTGTCAGCCAAATCTCTACCTTTCCTCAGGTTTTTAAGTTTAACCAGCATGCAGGCCCTCAGTGTTGTGGTTTGGCATTTTTATCCAGTAGTTCTTAGCAACATGGCAGAAAGGGCACACTTTATGTCCATGTAGAAGGAATTGGAAGCAATGGTAGTGGATTCCTTGGCCACAGAATTGAACAAGCGTTTAAAGCCCTTTGGGTTCTGCAAGAAGACCCATAAAAATCTGCAAATGTATCAAAGAGAATTGCTTCCTAGATCATACTTGTACAATAAGTGATCATAGTAGAAGGTCATTTGATTGTGAAACCGTTGTGGGATTCAATCCAAGTGACCTGAATTTACTGTAGATAGACGTCCTCTTTGATATCCATGTTTATCTCCATTCAAGGGCTAGGATGTCACTAGGGCATCTAGAGAATAGCTAAAAGGAGGGAGGCACTCTTTGAAGAACTGAAGACGCCTTTAAAAAAATAGCACATTCGCTAGACAAAGGGGCCTGTGGAGGCAATCTAAAAAAGGCAAAGGGCCAGATAGGAGTTTCCCGTGAAGAAAGAAGACAAGTCCAAAAATGCTCTCAAGGAAAAAGGGATGAATGCCAAACTGTTTGTACAATGGGTTATGGAACTGTTTGTTTATGCTAAATCATACACTGTAGCATGAGGAATTGGACTGTCTCAGCCTGCGCGCAGTCAGGTGGTAACGAGGTAGGCCCCAAGATTTCAACACCATATAGTACTATAGGTCTGTTAATTGTGTCAAAAAATGCATCTCAGAAGAGATGTCCTGAAAATGCATATGGAAGTATTGTCGGTCAAGCATGGAGAGAGACCTATAACCCTTTCTAAGTTTGGGTTGAAAGACATGCCTTAAGCTAAACCTAAGGGCTATGGATCAGATCCCATAGATGTATAAGCAATGGTAATCTCCACCTCGCTTCCTTTGAAGAAGAAGTGGAAGTTTGTTAGGGTGCTCTTGGATATTTAAATCACAACCTCAGTTTCACTAAGGTTCACCACCATCATTCTATGACCATCACATTGGCAGGGGCATCAAGCTATCTCTGAATGTCCCTAGGGGAGGAGGCTAAAAGGATCAGATCCTCTGCAAATAAGAATAAGGTAAACAAAACATGGTGTAAAACGTAAACATCTCCCTTGTGGAAGTACTCGCTCGGTTATGCTCTAACCCATTAATGTATATCCCATGGAATTTCATGAAAGCAACTATGAGACACTCAAAGATGCCAATTTCACGTAGTCTCCAGAACGATAATTCCCTTGGAACAGAGTCCAAAAGCCTTCTGAAAATCCACAAAGCAACAGGACTTTAGATGAGGGACGTCAGCTTCCTTGATAATAGCACACAGGCTAAAAATGTGGTCACTAGTTTCATAATCTCTTCTAAGACTTGGTTGCCCCATAGCTTTGAATTTGTTCCTCTCTATATGTTGAGAAAGCCACACGTTCATGCCCATAACATAGAGTTCGACAAAGGCACGCCCAATCATAATATTCCTGTAATTATTTCTATCAGAAATATCCTTCAATTGGAAGATGGGGTGGATGATATTTTGAGACCATGAAGAGGGAAAGCCAATGCAAATTCAACTTGCAGACCTTACTCATCTACTTCTTTGCTGGTGCTCAAGATCCTAACAGCTCTTTTAATGTCTCTTGGGGTGAATTAGTGACAAAAGGTGAGAGAGGAGAGAATATGGACTAAGGTTGACCCAAAAAATCACAGAGGGATGTGGTCCGCAAGAACCATGTGTAATGATCAAAACATGTTGGAAGAGCATATTTTCCAATTTCAATTCAAGGCATCTCAAATCTGCCAGGAACCACACCATGATCAAACACAATAACAAAACCAAACTCAGGCAAAGAAATAAATTCCAACTTAATATGAAGAGGAAGAGGAACAATGATGAGCATTACCAACAGTTGCAGAGCCATATGTACTTGGAACACCAGGCAGGGATGGCACACGCATAGACCCCGTGATCACAGTCTTCCCCATGCCATCACCCACAAACATAAGATTAGTTTTACTGGGAGGAACCCTAACAATCTCCTTATACACCCCAGCCTTTATATGTATCACGAATCTCCGCTCAGATTTATCCGGTGCACTGTTCACCGCCTGTTGAATACTCATAGAGGATTCATCCTTGGACACAGTCACATCGGGAACCAATTTATGCAAATGACATAAGAAACAACAGCATAGAAGAAAGAAGTCAAAATTTTATGCAATTTTGTTTCTTTACCGGTGTTTATTTTTTATCATCAACAAATGGCCAATTCGAGGCAATGCTAATCTACATTTTTGACAAAGAAAAATCAATAAAAGTCAAAAACAATTATGGATCTAGAATTGAATCTCAACACAGAGGTGTGCCTTACTGTCTAGCATGTATGAGTGGATATCACAATGAGACTTTTCAGAACATTATATACCTTAGTGTCAGACAAGGGATGAACAAAGAGGAATCCCAGATAAAATGGAGACTTCTGGCTTATTTTAAGTTTGATACATTATAAGTGCTACATGCTTTTTCCAACCCTAGCGTTGCTTCTGATCCTAAAAGAATTCCACAATGTTCTGATTTTTATTGAGAGCTGAGAAAGTGTTAAAACATGTGTACAAACTCATAACGTTAAAGAGGAGTATACTATAAATATAAGATTTATCCCACGTGTCTATCTAGTCCTGTCAACAAATCTAAAATAACTGATCTTACCATTGGTTTAGGAGCCTATAATACATTTGGATGGATATAAACTCAATTACATCTTAGAAATCATGGGAAGACAATCATATGGATGGAAATGATAAACATACATAAAGTTGAAAAAAGTAAATGCATCATTGCTTGTGTGCAGCATAAGGACACCCACAGGGAGATATATTTTGAATAACATCACTCCTTGGAAAAATCAAAGAGAGTGTATGCAAATTGTCACACAGAATAAGCCATGACGTTGTCGAGAATAACATGCTGTTAAAAATTAAGTACCTTATTCTTCAAATGATCAAAGTATTATCCAAACTTATATTGTTCTAGAATCTATTAGTTCTAACGATGTTTAAATTATTCTTCATTGTGGTTGTCTTTTTATTTCTGGTGTTAATAATAGTTTGAGCAAAGTCCTCTACCCACGGCATCCATCCCTTAGGGCTAATGGCCTCTCCCAAATATGAATTTATGCAGATTGCTCTGGAGTACATCTTCCATGGCCGACCCAAATAGCCTTTGTAAATTTTTGGGTTGGCATAGTAAGCCCTCATATATTCTTCAGTTCCATTGATAGTGTAGTTATGGAAAACAAATCCTGTGGGCTTGGCTGGATCTGTTCGACCCTGTGCAGTGACAGGATCTGATGATCCTTTGTCTGAGTTTATTTGACGAGGACGCAGCAGAATGAGACAGTTTTCAAAGATGGCTGCCGAGTCTCCAAATATGAAGTCAACAGTGCCTTCTATTCTGCAGTTTCTATAGAACTGACGAAGAATATGAGTGTGCAATGTATCCTGGTGGCCAAGAAAGGCACAGTTGTAGAAGGCAGAGTGATCACTATCTACTCTTAGGGCTACCGCTTGTTGACTACCTGGCCCTGTTGCATTTTCGAATGTTATATCCCGTGCTAAGAAGCCATCAGCATTTACAGCTGCAATTGTGAAAACAAATAAATTAGCAATCCTCAACATCTAAAACAACATTTAGTGGGATCGAGGAATATGGATTGATTGAATTTTCCTTTGATAAGAGTTCAAAACCAAAGAACGATGGTAATTGTAAGTATTAAATTCCGTCTTTGTTTAGAAATAGCATACACATATTTATCTAGTTATCAGAATAAACAGAGGATCCGATTTTAGCATATGCCCATTGAAATTTCTCAAACTTACAAACCCCAATGCATGTTGAAAGACATTACACCTATCATATGAAAGGGTTCCAAATATCTTATTCTTAAAATGTAAAACGATAATTAATTTTTTTGCTGCTTTAATAGGATGAAAGAAGTGCAGAATCTGCAAAAATAAATGTTATTGCTCTCTTCTTTTCAGCAACCTACAATCTGAAGAAAAGCATTATTGCTTCCCTTGCAAATGACGGATTACATTCCAAGCACTGCTGGGTTTTGATTGTTTCCTTCTCCTCTCATTTTTATTTTGTTGATGCTTTCTAGATCAGCATTCCTTTGCAAGGGAATTAATCTGGGTTGAACTCAAGTAGAAAATTTCTCTCTCATTAATTGGATGGTCATTTTCACAATTGATTGTCTCCAAAGAAGTCTTGTCAGCCAAATCTCTACCTTTCCTCAGGTTTTTAAGTTTAACCAGCATGCAGGCCCTCAGTGTTGTGGTTTGGCATTTTTATCCAGTAGTTCTTAGCAACATGGCAGAAAGGGCACACTTTATGTCCATGTAGAAGGAATTGGAAGCAATGGTAGTGGATTCCTTGGCCACAGAATTGAACAAGCGTTTAAAGCCCTTTGGGTTCTGCAAGAAGACCCATAAAAATCTGCAAATGTATCAAAGAGAATTGCTTCCTAGATCATACTTGTACAATAAGTGATCATAGTAGAAGGTCATTTGATTGTGAAACCGTTGTGGGATTCAATCCAAGTGACCTGGATTTACTGTAGATAGACGTCCTCTTTGATATCCATGTTTATCTCCATTCAAGGGCTAGGATGTCACTAGGGCATCTAGAGAATAGCTAAAAGGAGGGAGGCACTCTTTGAAGAACTGAAGACGCCTTTAAAAAAATAGCACATTCGCTAGACAAAGGGGCCTGTGGAGGCAATCTAAAAAAGGCAAAGGGCCAGATAGGAGTTTCCCGTGAAGAAAGAAGACAAGTCCAAAAATGCTCTCAAGGAAAAAGGGATGAATGCCAAACTGTTTGTACAATGGGTTATGGAACTGTTTGTTTATGCTAAATCATACACTGTAGCATGAGGAATTGGACTGTCTCAGCCTGCGCGCAGTCAGGTGGTAACGAGGTAGGCCCCAAGATTTCAACACCATATAGTACTATAGGTCTGTTAATTGTGACAAAAAATGCATCTCAGAAGAGATGTCCTGAAAATGCATATGGAAGTATTGTCGGTCAAGCATGGAGAGAGACCTATAACCCTTTCTAAGTTTGGGTTGAAAGACATGCCTTAAGCTAAACCTAAGGGCTATGGATCAGATCCCATAGATGTATAAGCAATGGTAATCTCCACCTCGCTTCCTTTGAAGAAGAAGTGGAAGTTTGTTAGGGTGCTCTTGGATATTTAAATCACAACCTCAGTTTCACTAAGGTTCACCACCATCATTCTATGACCATCACATTGGCAGGGGCATCAAGCTATCTCTGAATGTCCCTAGGGGAGGAGGCTAAAAGGATCAGATCCTCTGCAAATAAGAATAAGGTAAACAAAACATGGTGTAAAACGTAAACATCTCCCTTGTGGAAGTACTCGCTCGGTTATGCTCTAACCCATTAATGTATATCCCATGGAATTTCATGAAAGCAACTATGAGACACTCAAAGATGCCAATTTCACGTAGTCTCCAGAACGATAATTCCCTTGGAACAGAGTCCAAAAGCCTTCTGAAAATCCACAAAGCAACAGGACTTTAGATGAGGGACGTCAGCTTCCTTGATAATAGCACACAGGCTAAAAATGTGGTCACTAGTTTCATAATCTCTTCTAAGACTTGGTTGCCCCATAGCTTTGAATTTGTTCCTCTCTATATGTTGAGAAAGCCACACGTTCATGCCCATAACATAGAGTTCGACAAAGGCACGCCCAATCATAATATTCCTGTAATTATTTCTATCAGAAATATCCTTCAATTGGAAGATGGGGTGGATGATATTTTGAGACCATGAAGAGGGAAAGCCAATGCAAATTCAACTTGCAGACCTTACTCATCTACTTCTTTGCTGGTGCTCAAGATCCTAACAGCTCTTTTAATGTCTCTTGGGGTGAATTAGTGACAAAAGGTGAGAGAGGAGAGAATATGGACTAAGGTTGACCCAAAAAATCACAGAGGGATGTGGTCCGCAAGAACCATGTGTAATGATCAAAACATGTTGGAAGAGCATATTTTCCAATTTCAATTCAAGGCATCTCAAATCTGCCAGGAACCACACCATGATCAAACACAATAACAAAACCAAACTCAGGCAAAGAAATAAATTCCAACTTAATATGAAGAGGAAGAGGAACAATGATGAGCATTACCAACAGTTGCAGAGCCATATGTACTTGGAACACCAGGCAGGGATGGCACACGCATAGACCCCGTGATCACAGTCTTCCCCATGCCATCACCCACAAACATAAGATTAGTTTTACTGGGAGGAACCCTAACAATCTCCTTATACACCCCAGCCTTTATATGTATCACGAATCTCCGCTCAGATTTATCCGGTGCACTGTTCACCGCCTGTTGAATACTCATAGAGGATTCATCCTTGGACACAGTCACATCGGGAACCAATTTATGCAAATGACATAAGAAACAACAGCATAGAAGAAAGAAGTCAAAATTTTATGCAATTTTGTTTCTTTACCGGTGTTTATTTTTTATCATCAACAAATGGCCAATTCGAGGCAATGCTAATCTACATTTTTGACAAAGAAAAATCAATAAAAGTCAAAAACAATTATGGATCTAGAATTGAATCTCAACACAGAGGTGTGCCTTACTGTCTAGCATGTATGAGTGGATATCACAATGAGACTTTTCAGAACATTATATACCTTAGTGTCAGACAAGGGATGAACAAAGAGGAATCCCAGATAAAATGGAGACTTCTGGCTTATTTTAAGTTTGATACATTATAAGTGCTACATGCTTTTTCCAACCCTAGCGTTGCTTCTGATCCTAAAAGAATTCCACAATGTTCTGATTTTTATTGAGAGCTGAGAAAGTGTTAAAACATGTGTACAAACTCATAACGTTAAAGAGGAGTATACTATAAATATAAGATTTATCCCACGTGTCTATCTAGTCCTGTCAACAAATCTAAAATAACTGATCTTACCATTGGTTTAGGAGCCTATAATACATTTGGATGGATATAAACTCAATTACATCTTAGAAATCATGGGAAAACAATCATATGGATGGAAATGATAAACATACATAAAGTTGAAAAAAGTAAATGCATCATTGCTTGTGTGCAGCATAAGGACACCCACAGGGAGATATATTTTGAATAACATCACTCCTTGGAAAAATCAAAGAGAGTGTATGCAAATTGTCACACAGAATAAGCCATGACGTTGTCGAGAATAACATGTTGTTAAAAATTAAGTACCTTATTCTTCAAATGATCAAAGTATTATCCAAACTTATATTGTTCTAGAATCTATTAGTTCCAACGATGTTTAAATTATTCTTCATTGTGGTTGTCTTTTTATTTCTGGTGTTAATAATAGTTTGAGCAAAGTCCTCTACCCACGGCATCCATCCCTCAGGGCTAATGGCCTCTCCCAAATATGAATTTATGCAGATTGCTCTGGAGTACATCTTCCATGGCCGACCCAAATAGCCTTTGTAAATTTTTGGGTTGGCATAGTAAGCCCTCATATATTCTTCAGTTCCATTGATAGTGCAGTTATGGAAAACAAATCCTGTGGGCTCGGCTGGATCTGTTCGACCCTGTGCAGTGACAGGATCTGATGATCCTTTGTCTGAGTTTATTTGACGAGGACGCAACAGAATGAGACAGTTTTCAAAGATGGATGCCGAGTCTCCAAATATGAAGTCAACAGTTCCTTCTATTCTGCAGTTTCTATAGAACTGACGAAGAATATGAGTGTACAATGTATCCTGGTGGCCAAGAAAGGCACAGTTGTAGAAGGCAGAGTGATCATTATCTACTCTTAGGGCTACCGCTTGTTGACTACCTGGCCCTGCTGCATTTTCGAATGTTATATCCCGTGCCAAGAAGCCATCAACATTTACAGCTGCAATTGTGAAAACAAATAAATTAGCAATCCTCAACATCTAAAACAACATTTAGTGGGATCGAGGAATATGGATTGATTGAATTTTCCTTTGATAAGAGTTCAAAACCAAAGAACGATGGTAATTGTAAGTATTAAATTCCGTCTTTGTTTAGAAATAGCATACACATATTTATCTAGTTATCAGAATAAACAGAGGATCCGATTTTAACATATGACCATTGAAATTTCTCAAACTTACAAACCCCAATGCATGTTGAAAGACATTACACCTATCATATGAAAGGGTTCCAAATATCTTATTCTTAAAATGTAAAACGATAATTAATTTTTTTGCTGCAACTGCTAGGAAAATATTTCCTAAAATGCAATCAATTGGGATATCTGCTATTACAAACTTTAGATTAATGCAATGATGCTCAAAACAAATAGAAGCTTTAGGCACTTCGTAATTAAGTGTTTTATTGCCCAATCCTACCACGTTCCTTTTTGCAAAGACCCAATATTTTGCTGGTATAATCTTCTTATTCAGGATGTTCACATCAGCGCCTGAGTCAAGGAGTGCTGTGAGTTGGTGCTATATCATTGAATACTGTTTCTTGTGTAAACGATTAATTATGCCGTTGAAACACACGAATAATATTAACATTTAATAATTAACTAAAACCTATTCAAATGAAAATCTTGTAACATGTCTATCCTAACAACTAAACACATCATAAAAATACAATAAAATAAAATTATATCATTTAAAAATCTTCATTTGTTTAATGATACCATTTGACTATAACTATATATTAATTTTGTTAATACTATATTACTCAAGACAAAATACTATAGTACTCAATACATAAATTATTTACATGTATTGGTAATGAATGGAATTCAATTAATTATAACATGTATTCACTTGTATCATGGTTGGTTTAATAGTTGATATTAACAAGGTCGCTACCTTTATTATTGCACGAGTATAAGGTTTAAATGCTAAATACATGTTACCGGATTCGCGGCAAGGTTGGAGTGGGTGCCAAGTTGGCTGACCCAGATCTGCGAATCCCCAAGCTGGACACTTGTGTTACCCTCCACCGTGAATTAACTATGGCGAAATTCGATGGTTCTCCTTTGTCTTGAGTGGTTTAGGTAACCGATGACCATACACTCAGGAAACTCATCATTTGCATTCCTCCCTACCGGTGAAAGGATTCTGCCATCGCTGGCGTTTGGCCCACTAGTCCAGGTAACCTCAGTCTCCATACTTTACAGAATTGAAGTTGCATTCAGGTTCTGTCGTCGCTGTCATTCGACTAAACAATTCAGGTAACCTCGACCTCCATACTTGTCTAAATTTGAAGTTGTTGCAGTAAGAATGTTAAGGGTTTGTGTTTCCAATTGCTTGGAAGGCTGATGTTAATCCCCAGATCCTCTTCGCAGATATAAGTTCTATAATTTGAGAGGGTTTATGAGGAATATTAATCTAACTCCAGCTTCACACCATCACCATGCCTATGACATGTGAGTCCTCAGTCATTCATCTTCTTACAATTGTTTCTTGGCTTCGCTCTAATGGAATGAACCCAGTTTGTTTTCTTATATGGCAGGTCTCCTCCTGCAACCCCTCGACATGCATATGTATTTCTGTTGAACACATTTATTTGTCTATCAATTAATGGAATGAGTGCTTATAGTTTCAGTCTAATTTTGTCATTTCATGACACAAGTAAGGTCGCCAAATTTCAATATATTGCTTGCTTGTCATCGTAGTTATTCCAAAAGGAGGGTATACAACATTGTAATGGCTGACCTCAAGCTTATGGTTTCGAGGTTACTTTTTTTCCATCATACTCGAAATTTCTTCATTCGGATGGTTCTGTTTGTTTACACCAAGGGTTTTCTTAATTCTAATCAAGAACAACAAAAAACTGTCGGTTGTGTTATGAATGTACCAAATATTTCGTTCCTTTTGTACAGATAATGATACTTATTTTCATGGTCTACTTGTTTAGGGTTTGAGACTCGTTAACTTATGTATTCTTCGTAATTACGAGTTCATTATGAAGACAATTTATTTTGACAGTTTTGTTTTCTCAGTTTTGATGATACATCAGTTCTAATTAACTGCTAGTGCCTTCCCTAGGATTCTCTTTCAATTCTCTGTTTCATATAATATCTCTCTGCTTATTACTGTTAGCCCGAATGGCTTTGTTTCTAAGAGTTTGAATATGCTTGAGGCAAATCTTTTCTCATTCATATTCTAGTCACAATGTTAGTGACAATATTGTTTCTAATTGTATATTCTACGCAATTTAATTGTGCCTTGAGAATGTACAGTATAATTACATTTTTCATGGATTTGTCATGGTTATTTAATATAATTAGATAGCATATATCATTAATGAATTCTTCCAGGTAGTAATTTCTACAGGGAATTGTTTCCTACGTAACTCTCTAGATATCTTTATCTATACTCTTCCATTTTATTACTCATTAGGTTTAATAACTTTCTCCTCGGGCTAGGATTTGGTTCCTCTCAGGAACTGCTCCTTAACCCACGAGGACCATGCATGTACCGGGTATTATACTGTCCATGGATGGGGGTTCTAATCCAGAAGGGACTAACCTTGCCCTTATAAATTAATTTGTACTCCCACTAAGAAGTAAATTTTCAATAATAACCCCACTGTAATTTATATAATAGCATAAATTGATACTGAAATTCAGAACTAGAAATTTAGCAGTAACCCTACTGTATCTATTTTTTATTATTATTGCAAACTGTTACTAAAACCAGAATGCTCATACAAAAAAATATTTTAGACAAAATTTGTATAATTTCTATTTTTCTTAAAAGAAAGACAAGAGCATTATTAGTTACTTATTTGTTTCCGATACTTAACAATTGGCACTGCTCTTGTCTGGCGTGCTCTCCTCCTAACCTACGAGATCGACTATTACGTCTGTGTCTCCCCCCAAGCATCAGAATTCCACAGTTATTTCCAGTCTTTTTGAGTTAAATATTCAGATATTAAACCACCAAGGTCAAATCTGAATACCCATACTGTTGGGTGTGGAGCCTGATTATCTTCTGGATTCAAAGGTTTCAGCGAGATGTATACCCCAGGAAGATTGTACACCCCTCCACGTGGGGGGGACTTGTCCCCCCCGCGGGGGTCCAGGGCCCAGCGGTCCCCCGGTGGGGGTTCGGGGGCAGCACCCCTGAAGCTAAAAAAAATAGATGTAAAATTTCCTTGTAAAAGTCTAGTAATTTCTAGTCAATCTGGGCCGTTCATTAGGCGGATGATCTGACGATAGAAGTTATGTTTAATTTAGGGTTTTTTGCCGTAGAAGGCAACCCCTCATTATATATGAGGGAATTGTATTGCGTCTATATATATCTATATTCTGAGTAAGGAACAGAGAGGAGATTGAGAGTGAAGAGGGAGTTACAACAGATCTGCTATAGGTTGTATCTCTTCAGTTTGCTGGATAATATAAAAAGAAGGACTGGTTGTTTCTCTGTGGACGTAGGCCAAACTGGGTGAACCACGTATATCTGTGTCTCTCTTGTTTTATTCGTTTTCTGTGATTATATTTCTGCAATATTTTATGTGTTCCATTGCTCTGTAATATATAATTTTCTAACACAGACTTTGTCTGTCAATGGAATAACTCCACTAGTTTCATCCAGCTCAAGAGTTATCTAGTTCGTGTAGCTCCTTTTGCTACCTCTTGTTCCCTCTGAGTCTTTTTCCTCTATTTTTCCAAGAAGAAACTCTCTTCATTCATTGAGATCTTTTATTCTCTAGAATGGGGAACATTCTCATAACTATTGTAACTGTTTAAGAAGTTATGTTTACTTAACCACACAAGAGTTCCTTCCAGAATTATTTTATTGTTCAAGAAAAATAAAAAATATTATTCCAGAATTATTTATTACCAAGTTTTTTAACCATCTATTTAATCTATAATATTATCCACAACAAAATTACCAGCAGTAATTAATGCTAACAACAGGTGCTACGTCTTCCCCTCTTGGTTTGAAACACCGTCCTTAATGTTTAGTCTTGTCCATCTTTCCTTTGAAACAAGTACAAATATGCATGTTGCATTATAATTTCTTCTTCCCAAGTGGCCTCTTCCGGGCTAAAGTGCTGCCACTGCACTTTAACTTGGATGATAGCTCGTTTCCGCAACATTACTTCTTTCCGATCTAGGATATGTTATGGTTCTACCAGGAACTCTCTGTCCAGTTCTACCTGCATCCAATACATCCATTATTTAGAAAATGGTCTAAACAACAAAAAATATATTATATATATATATATATATATATATATATATATCCACAAACATATTATATCACTTGCTGTAATTTTACCTGCACCTCTTCCAATTTATAATGTGTCAGGGGTTATATATATATATATATATATATATATATAGTAGGGCGATGTGAAATAAATTATGCACCCACATATAACTTGGTAGAGCAAGCCTATAAGCCACAGGTCCAATTCGTTCCAGGATCTGAAAAGGTCCACAATATCAAAGAATTAGCTTAGGACAACTGGTCCATCTTAACGTACTTCTCTTGGGTTTGGCCTGGACATAAACATGATCTCCTACTTGGAACTCTTTGAATGTCCACTTCTTATTTGCATACGTTTTTTCTCGATCTTGGGCTGCTCTTAAGTTCTGCCTTACTTTCTTCACAACTTACTCCATTTCTAATAGCATATCTGGTCCAAGCATAAGTCGGTTTTATGGACTGTTCCAATTAACTGGGGTTTTACACTTCTTCCCATGCAGTACCTCGAATGGGCTCATGATAGCTATTATTGTATGCAAACTCCACCAAGTGGAGATACTCCTCCCATTTACCCGGTTGTTGCATTACATACATGCACAACATATATTCTAGCACCTGGTTAACCTATTTTCCCATGTAGTTGTAGATGGTAAGCAGTACTGAATTGAATTTGAGTACCTAATCCTGCAAACAGGATTTTCCAAAAAGAATATGTAAACTTCGCATCTCTGTCCAATATTATAGCTTTCAGTATTCCATGTAGGCAAAATATCTCCTTCATAAATATGTGTGCAATTTGTGTAGCACTATACATGGACTTAACAAGGATGAAGTGGGCAACTTTACTCACTTTTTCCACCACAACCATAATAGAGTCATTTTGCTTCTGAGTCTTTGGTAGCCCTGTCACAAAATCCATCGTGATTGTTCCCCATTTCCATTCAGGTATGGGTAAGGGGTGGAGTAAATGTGTTGGGTGTTGGTGTTCCACTTTCACTGGTTTACATTCTACACATCTAGTTAGATACTCCATAATATATTTTCGCATTTCGGGCCAGAAGTAGTTTCCCTTAATGGAAGAGAACAATTTTTGATAACTCGGATGAGCAGCATAAGGATTTCGATGGAATTCATCCATTACTAGTCTTTTAATGGAAATTTGATTTGGTACATAAATCCCGCCTTTAAATGTCAGCAATGTTTCATTATTAACGCCAAATTAGTCTGCTTTCCTTCATTTTGTTCCTGTTTACTTTGCTTCCGCAAAGATGTATATTCTGGATCTCGATTTTTTGCCTCAATTTGTTCTGAACATTTGACTCCACTCGGCTATATGTCACCTAAAAAATACATTGTAACTTCCTACTTAAGGCATCCACCACTCGAATTTCCTTACCCTTCAAATGTTTAATATCAAAATCAAACTCGCTTAAAAACGTAGTCCACCTTGCTTACCGAGAATTGAGAGAGGGTTGCCGAAAGAAATTTGTTAAACTATTATGATCCATCATTAACAAGAATTTCTTCCCCAACAAGTAATTCCGCCAAATTTTGAGTATGTGAACTACTGCTATTAGTTCCAAGTCGTAGGCAGAGTATCGTTGTTCATGCTCCTTTAATTTTCGTGACTCATAAGCCACCACTCTGTCATCTTGCATTAAAACTCACCCAACACCTTCCTAGTAATCATCCGTACATATTACAAATTCTTTCTTTGGATCAACAATCTTTAATACAGGAGCTATGATCAGCTTATGCTTTAATTCTTCAAAACTGCGTTGACACTTTGCTGTCCACTTAATGGATTTCCCTTTCTTTTGGAAAGAAGTCATCGGATAATCAATTCGTGCAAAACCCTTATATAAAACGATGGTAGTACCCAACCAACCCCATAAATGATATAATGTCGGTTACATTTTAGGGTATTGACCATTCCATGATGGTTTTGATTTTCTCTGGATCGACCGCTAGACTTTCTGAAGAGATTACATGCCCAAGATATTGAATCTGGTATTTGAAGAAATGACACTTGCTGAATTTAGTGTAAAGCTGATTCTCTCTTAGTGTTTGCAGTACTATTCAAAGGTGTTCCTTGTCTACTAGAATATCATCTATGAAAACTAGAACAAACTTGTCCAAGTATGGATGGAAAATTCCATTCATTAGACTCATAAACATTGCAGGGGCATTATTTAAGCCAAATGGTAGTACAATAAACTCATAATGGCCATAATGAGTTCTAAATGAAGTTTTGCTAATATCTTCTTCCTTTATCCTTATGTGATGATAACCTGACCATAAATCCATTTTTGAAAATACCTTTGCTCCCTTCACCTGATCAAATAGATCATCAATTCAGGGTAAGGGATATCTGTTTTTAATAGTTAATTTATTTAACTGCCTGTAATCGATACATAATCATAACATACCGTCGTTTTTGCTTACAAATAATACTAGAGCACCCCAAGGTGAAACACTGGGGCATATATAACCTTTATCCAATAGTTATTGCAGCTGTAATTTCAGCTCTGTCAATTCTGGGACACGTACGGTAAGGAGTCTTAGATAGAGGAGTGACCCAAGGTATCAACTCGATTGTAAAATCAATATTGCTCTTCGGTGGCAGCCTCGAAATTTCTTCCGGAAAAACATCGTTGAATTCCTGCACCACTGGTATACCTTCTAGAGCAACGAGCTTGTCCTTAGAATTGGTATACCCAACTTGCACAACATATATCTGACAACCTTTCCTCATGCATTTACTTAATTGATTCGCTGTGGTTGGATGTAGTTTAAATCCTTTCTTAATGCCCTGAATCTCTTGTCTATTTCCCTCTTCGGTGAGGAAACTAACAATATTTTCTTTGCAATTAACCACAGACCAATGTTTCCTTAATCTGCTAGTCACCAACTCCTATCATACACTCCTATACCTTAGAGTTTGATTTTCGCTTTGCTCCGGTGGCTAATTGCACCAACCAAGAATTTTTAAACTTAACACTTTGTAAATGTCACGATTCAACTATCTTAGGACTAAGGTAACTTAAGCTTGCACTAAGATCTATTAAAATAGAAACACAACGACTAGCTAATTTAACTTTGAAATCAACCATTGTTGGTTGGTACTCTTCTTGGTGGTCCTCCAATGTTGCGTTAATTCGTGGGATACTCCTTGCCATTTCTCTAACTATAGAAGCCTTTTGAATATTTGCAGTTTGCTTCAGTTTGTTCCAATGGGGAAATTTTTATAATAATGAGGTTCTCCGCAACCCCAACACTGCAGAGGTGGTTTTGAAACTGGGTTTGAGTCAGGCTTGCTGGATGCCTCCATTTGTTGGGACTCACTAGGAGTACAAGTCTTCTGATGTTGCTTTTCCGAAAAGTTGTTAAAGGGTCTTTTCGTGAAATTTCGATTACTAAACATTCTAGTTCATTTCACACTTTTTATGCTTTTCTGCCCTTTCTTCTGTAGCCAACTTTTACTACTGTCATTCTTCACTTTGTTTGCTGATAGCAAATCCTGGCCTTCTGAGTTGCTTCATCCATTGTTTTCGGATAGTGAAATTCCAATCCCTCCTTCATGAACACTGACAAACTACTAATGAAACGCTATACCTTAGCATTTTCCTCCTTAATGTAGGGTAGATATCTCAAAAATGAGGTGAATTTAGTTATAAATCCATCCATGGTTTGCTGACCCAATCTCAAATCATGGAATTCTTTTGATTTTTCATCATAAAAACGTCTAGTTAGATATTTATCTTTAAAATGCTTTTGGAATTTGTCCCAAGTAACTTCTTGTTCATCAATCTGCCGAATTGTTTTTACCTCGTCCCACCACAAGGTGGCTTTATTCACAACTGATATATAGATAACTGAGCCTTCAAATTGTCATCGTACTCATATATGAAAATACTTGTTCATGTTAATTAGCCATGCTTCTACAACTTCCTCAACTTCCCCATCATATGTTGGAGGTTTTATTTTTTTGAATTCACCATGCAGCTCTATCTTCCTTTTCTTGGTTTTTCCACTAGATACATTTTTGGACTCCTTTTTATTATTCATTTGACTTCCTTCGACCTCATGCTGTTCCTCCTCTTGGTGTTTCATTTCCGGTCTACGTCCATTATCTGCACTTGGGTTTGGGTTTCTTTGGTTTTGTCGAGCCGACAAACTTTTTATGATTCTTTCTTGTTCTAATCTCAACATTTCATTATCAGCTCAGAGATTGGTCATTTTTGCTCATAACTATTGGACTATCTCCAATAGTAGAGAAATCACATTTCGATTGCTTTCTCCCAATTGGACCCACATTTCTGGGTTAGCTCCCATATGGACTTCAAACTCTTCCCTTGGTCGACCCGATGGGGTAGGTTCCACACCTCTTCACATGAATCTTTTCTTGTTTTCCTCTCTCTGTGAATCACACAACAATTATTTTTTTATTTTTATTCAGCTCAGTGCCCATACATGCCTCTTCTTGTAACCTGGCTCCAATACCACTTGTAACATGTCTATCCTAGCAACTAAACACATCATAAAATAAAATAAAATTATATCACTTAAAAATCCCGATTTGTTTAACAATACCATTTGACTATAACCATATATCAATCCTGCTAATACTATGGTACTCAATACATAACTTATTTACATGTATTGGCAATGAATGGAATTCAGTTAGCTCTCATATGTATTCACTTGTATCATGGTTGGTTTAATAGTTGATATTAACAAGGCCTCTACCTCCATTATTGCACGGGTACAAGGCTTAAATGCTAAGTATAGGTTACCGGATTCGAGGCAGGGTTGGAGTGGTTGCCAAGTTGGCTGACCCAGATCCTCGAATCCCGAAGATGGACACTTGTGTTACCCTCCACCGTGGATTAACTATGGCAAGATCCGACGGTTCTCCTCTGCCTTGAGAAGTTTAGGTAACCGATGACCATATGCTTGAGAAAACTCCTCATTTGCATTCATCCTTATCAGTGAGAGGGTTCTGCCGCCGATGGCGTTCGACCCAACAGTCCAGGTAACCTCGACCTCCATACTTGACAGAATTGAAGTTGCATTTAGGTTTTGTTTTCGCTGTCGTTCGGCTAAACAGTTCAGGTAACCTCGACCTCCATACTTGTTCGAATTTGAAGTTTTTGCAGTAAGAATGTTAATGGTTTGTGTTTCCAATTGTTTGGAAGGTCGATGTTAATCCCTAGACCCTCTTCGTAGGTATAAGTTCCATAATTTGAGAGGGTTTATGAGGAATATTAATCTAACTCCAACTTCACATTGTCACCATGGATGGGACAAATGAATCCTCTGTCATTCGCCTTCTTACAGTCGTTTCTTGGCTTCAGTCTAATGGACTAAACCTGATTTGTTTTCTTATATGGAAGGTTTCCTCCTGCAACCCCTCGACATGCACATGTATTTCTATTGAACATATTTCTCTGTTCGTCGATTAATGGAATGAGTACTTATAGTTTCGGTCTAATTTTGTCATTTCATGACACGGGTAAGGTCGCTAGCTTTCAATATATTTCTTGCTTGCCATCGTAGCTATTCTGAAAGGAGGGTTTACAACATTGTAATGGTTGATCTTGAGCTTCTGGTTCTAGGTTACTTTTTTCCATCATACTTAGGATTTCTTCGTTCGGATGGTTCTGTTTGTTTCCACCGAGGGTTTTCTTAATTTTAATCAAGAACAACAAAAAACTATCGGTTGTGTTATGAATGTACCAGATATTTCGTTCCTTTTGTACATATAATGATACTTATTTCCATGGTCTACTTGTTTAGGGTTCGAGACCCGTTAACTTATGTATTCTTCGTAATCACAGGTTCATTATGAAGACAACTTATTTTGATAGTTTTGTTTTCTCAGTTTTGATGATACAACAGTTCTAATTAATTACTAGTGCCTTCCCCGAGCTTCTCTTTCAATTCTCTGTTTCATATAATATCTCCCAGCTTATTACTTTTAGCCCGAATGGTTTTATTTCTAAGAGTTTGAATATACTTGAGGCAGAACTTTTCTCGTTCATATTATGGTCACAATGTTAGTGATAGTCTTGTTTATAATTGTCTATTATGCACAGATTAATTGTGCCTTGAGGATGCACAGTATAATTACATTTTTCATGCATTTGTCTTGGTTATTTAATATCATTAGATAGCATATATCACTAATGAATTCTTCCAGATAGTAATTTATACAGGGAATTGTTTCCTAAGTAACTCTCTAGATATCTTTATCTATACTCTTCGATTTTATTACTCACTGGGTTTAATAACTTTCTCCTCGAGCTGGGATTTGGTTCCTCTCAGGAGCTGCTCCTTAACCCACGAGGACCATGTATGTACTGGGTATTGGACTGTCTATGGATGGGGGTTCTCACCCATAAGGGACTAACCTTGCCCCTATAAATTAATTTGTACTTTCACTAAGAAGTAAATTTTCAATAGTAACCCCACTGTAATTTATATAAAAGCATAAACTGATCCTGAAATTCAGAACTAGAAATCTAACACTAACCCTACTGTATCTATTTTATTATTATTATTGCAAACTGATACTAAAACCAGAACACTCATACAAAAAAAGATGCTAAACAGAATTTGTATACTTTCTATTTTTCTTAAAATAAATACAGGAAAATTATTAGTTACTTCATTGTTTCCGATACTTAAACAATTGGGACTGCTCTTGTTTGACGTGATCTCCTCCCAACCTACGAGATCGGATATTACGTCTGTGTCTCCCCCCGAGCCTCAGACTTCCACAATTATTTCTAGTCTTTCTAAGTCAAATATTCAGATATCAAACTACCTAGGTCAAATATGAATACCCAGACTTTGTTTGTCAATGGAATAACTCCACCGGTTTCAACCAACTCAAGATTTATCCAGTTCACGTAGCTCCTTTTGCTACCTCTTGTTCCCTCTGAGTCTTTTTCCTCTTATTTTCCAAGAAGAAACTCTCTTCATTCACTGAGATCTTTTATTCTCTAGAATGGGGAACATGCTCATAACTGTTGTAACTGTTTAAGAAGTTAGGTTTGCTTAACCACGAATGAGTTCCTTCCAAAATGATTTTCTTGTTCAAGAAAAAATAAAAATATTATTCTAGAATTATTTATTACTGAGTTTTTCCACTGTCTATTTAATCTATAATATTATCCACAACAAAATTGCCAGTAGTAATTAATACTAACAACAGGTGTTACAATGAAAATCTCCAAATTGTCATACTGACATTTTCACTCTCCTCATCACAATTTTTCAGATGCTTTCACTTCAAAAACAACTTTACATATTAAATACAATATCTTTTAATATTTATATTATGGTTGTTTGTCCCATAGGCTATCTTTAGCCTCGTGGATGTTAAAATAATTTTCTTTCTTTCTTTCTAAGAGTGTGATGCTATTTTGAATTCATACAGTGTCCTCTGAAATCCACATACTTTTCTCATGATATTTAATCTTTTGGCATAAGAGACTTGGTGCAAGCCATGTATGGTTCAATAGGTACATCCTTGTGCAAGAGTTGCTAGAACGACAAGTAGATTAACTGCTCTTGGTACTGTTAGACCGAACTTCTCTTTCATGTCCAAATATGGGCCGTGAGTTCTGCCTGGAAGTCTCCAATCAAAGCAATGCAAGAGCTGCGCCAACACAATCTCAATGATCACTAACCCCAGTTGCATCCCATGGCGTCTTCCTCTACCTGACCCAAATGGAATTAGCTGGAAACCTTGACCTCTCACATCCACATAGCTGGTTGGACCTTGCATGAACCTCTCTAGATTGAATTCTTCTATGTCCTCCCATGACTTTGGGTTCCTTCCGATAATCATATCAAAATTCATTTGTCTACCCGTTTCAAACTAATCATTGTGGTTCATCTTTTGTTGACGTGTTTCGAATCTAACAATGAACCACACTAGTTAGTTTGAAATGCTTGTCGTGATGATAAACCACACTGGTTGATTTGATATACATCGACAAATAAATTTTAATGTGATTATCACTGAAAACATATCTCAAAAACTTGACATAGATCACAAAAGACTAAATTCAATAATTACCATTATCATATCCATGAATGATATGAATGTTTCTAGTTACAATGAGCTAAATGAGATGAAACCGAGTTTTTAACTTGCAATAAGAATGACTTTTGTCTTATCTCGGCTGTTATTGACCTCCGAACTCCGAACTATTTTTTTGAGACAATGCAAGTAAAACATTCACGAAATCCTTGCTTTCCCTCTTGGATTTTTGGACGAAATGGTCCTCTATAAGCTTCTCGTAGAATGCATCTATTTTCTTATGAATCTCTTTCTGCCGATGACCGAGGCCTTGAATATCCATCCATCCCAAATATGGTGCGAATTCTCCAATATCAAAAACACCGAGCAGAGAAGCAAATTCCTGAATCATTTCCTTGAACCCTCCACTGTCATATGCCTCCTCAACTGAATATCCGACAAATTATATTGACTGCTACATTTGACACAATTTTGCTAACATCTACAACGGGATTAGAAACCCTAGCGCAACGCATATCTTTCGCAACTACCCCTAGCTATGCCATAGCGAGTAAAGAACACATCTATGGCATCATATACCATGTATTTTGAAGAACGGAGTGCGGGTCTGCTGGAGAAAACATGGTCATATGTCTTCAGAAATTGTTGGGCCATTTCGGCAGAAGAGACGACTACAGTGGGAACACATCCCAAGCAGAGGAACATGAGAGGTCCTTATTTATGAGACAAAAGGGTGAGATTCCTGTGGGGAAGCTTTCCCAACATGTGAACATGGCCTATGATCGGTAGCCTTGCCAGTCCTGGAAGCAACTTCTTCGCCATTTTAATGTTCATTTTCATGAAAATTAGGATCCAGGTATACATATTACAGCTGCAACAAGACGATGTTGCATAAAAATGGCAGCCTCCCAGACTAATACCCTAAAACCCATTTCTCTGCACGATTGTACTTCCTTTTTCTTAAATCATAGAAGATTGAAACTTGGGATTCTCAGGTAGTACCCATATTAGAATCCACTGAGAAATGGACCACCTCTCTATCACAAACCTGGGATTCTCAGGTAATGCCCATATTAGAATTGGCTGAGAATTCTAGATAAAAGATAAGATCTTATTATTCAAACCACTAGGTCATCCCACAAAGAGAAAAAACTAATTATTACTGATAACAAAAAGAGAAAACGCTAATTATTACTATATAACAATTTAATGGAAATATTTTGAAAGACCCTCTTGTTGGATGGCAAAATTTAGGGGCACGCATCCGATATCCTACTCTATCTTGTATTATTGCGCTTCGAAAGAAAGATTCGGTTTAGGGGCACGCATCCGATATCCTACTCTATCTTGTATTATTGCGCTTCGAAAGAAAGATTCGGTCACCACGCTAAAACCAAAAATAGAACTCCGAACACATAATCACAAAACTACGATCATCTCTGACAAGTTAAATATCGATGTCAAATTAGCAGGATAGATATGGCTACGAATCCATCAATTTCAAGATATGGTATAAACACACAGTGGTTGAACAAATGTGAGAAGGGTTTGGTTTTGATATTAGATTTATAGATCAATAAAGTGTAAAGAGAGATCAAATCTTTGAGTGCAAATTTTTTATTTGAATATAAAATTAAGGAAAAGTCTGCAATTTAGGAGATTTGGTCCCTCTTTATTTTATTTTTAATAGATTCCAAGTTAAGATGGATCTATAATGGTTATAGAAAAAAATGTTTAGAAAATAGTCATTTCATTTATTTACTACAATATGCTTATATATATATATATATATATATATATAATTTAATTTAATTTATTTTTTATGTCATTTTTATAAGTTGAAGTTTTCTATTACCTCACAAAATCATTACTTCTGGTACACCAAAATCATTCCATCTATGGCAAGTGGTCTCAGTCCTACCAATAGGAAAGATGTTTTTGACACTTTCATGTAGTGATGCAGGAGCATCTAGACTTAGCCAACAATGTGATGGTTTGTTAACATGTTGTGGCTAAATGAGTTGAATTTCATTGACCTGAGTGGTCAAAAGTCAGTTTTGGTAGAGAGGGCTGGATCTATCGAAAATGATCTTTACTTCATTATTGTAATAATTAGAAAATTGTATTATTTTAGACTAAGGGATAAGTTGTTAGCATAGGTGTGTAATAGAGCTTAAACATAGAGATGTGATTGTTAGATTGATTAAAATAGAGATCGAGTTGTTAGTGCAATTAGAATAGGATTTGACTCATAAAAGAGAAAAAATGTAATGGAAAGGAATTAGCTGAGATGATTGAGAATTGAGTGAGAGGCGAGAGTTTGAGTGTTAGATAGGGTTTTGAGATTGAGACAGAGGTCAAATAAATTGTTGTAATTGAGCCGAGAGGGCCAAGACTCTGTAACTTCTATTATAATGAAGAAATTGATTCAGTGTGTATCTGTGTGTTAATATTGGTGTAGGCTCTTGTTTACCTCTGTGTATATGCGTTCTAAAACATAAACGGGTATTTTCTCTGTTTTCACACTTTAATGTTAAATCTCAGTATTTATGTGTTTTTCACTAAATCATGGTCATTTAGCATTAATGGTTAATATTGGAATTAAGCGTTAAAACATCTATTAAGTGCTTTATTTAAGTTTGATTTAATGCATGTGGTTGTATTGGAAAAGTAGGTTTTATCAGTGTAGGTAGTTATCGAGCGAAGGAAAAGTGGTAAGTGGTAATTCGAGGTGGTCACCCGATTCCATTAACCAAGCGACACGTAACACTCAGGTGGAGAGAGAAAATCGCTTCATCGGGCGGGTAATCCCCATGTAAGTGGCTCACCCGATATTGCTATTAAGTGTTGGATCAAGTGTGCTTTGATCAACGGTGGAGGATCAATGGATTGTTTTGTTGATCAGGGTGAGTGATGACTGTTAGATATGGAGAGAGGAGATCAACGAAGTAGAGTGATCACCGAATTGTTTTTTTAATCAGGGTGAGTGGTGACCGTTAGATCTAGAAAGAAGAGATCAACGACGTAGAGTGAAGCGCATGTTAAAAAGGGAAAGTCAACGTGAGACCGACGTATTTAGTGGAAAGAAGGACCCTCAGTGTAAAGTAAACCACATACAAAATCTGCTTGAACGCATCTGATTGGTTATAAAGTACCCAATAGTCTATTTTGAAGACTACCACCTTAGTTTCATCAGCCTCCTGCGTCATTTTGGTATCAGAGCATAGTGATTGAGTTTGACTGCAGTAAACATGCCACCGAGGAGAGGAGCTAGCATAGGTCAAGGGAGACCTGAAGCAGATGCAGTTCTGCTGGAAGAGATCCGGAGTCTGCGTACAAGGATGGACACAATGGAGATTGCTTAGAGGAGAACACCCGATGAAGGAGTTGACAGTGCTGCAGAAGAATCCTTTGAGGAAGAAGAAGAGAATGAAAATGAAACTACCAAAGTTATCAAGATGTTGGCTAAAGTAGGTGGAAAACCAAAGGTGGAAATTCCTGCGTATGAAGGGAGTCTTAATGAAGAGGAGCTAATGGATTGGATCAGTTCATTGGACAAATATTTTGACTACGAGGAGGTTGATGACAAAAATAAGGTGAAATTTGCAGTTACCATATTGAAGGGTCATGCAACTATTTGGTGGGATGAACTACAAACATCCAAAACAAGAAAAGGAAAGTCCAAGATCAAGCAATGGGACAAAATGGTGAGTAAAATGAAAGCTAAATTTATGCCAAAAGATTATCATTTAAATATTTTCAAACAATTACAAAATTTAAGGCAAAAAGAATGTATGTTAAAGAATACACATAAGAGTTTTATAGATTGAGTATTAGAGCAAGACATGCAGAGGATGACATGGAGAAGGTAGCCAGGTATATCAATGGCTTAAGATATGACATACAGGATGAGATCAACTTGCTGAGTCTGAAGACCATTGAAGATGCCTATCAAGCAGGTTTGAAGGTAGAAGAGAAGATGTTGAGGAAACAAAATCAGAGGAATAGAGGGAAAATTTTAGTAAGAGGTAGAGGAACTACCAGACCAAGGTTACAACAACATCAGAAAGAAGCAGGAAGTTCAATTAGTAGACCACCACTCAGGGGAGATTTTAATAGAGGAAGATTTGCACTCAGAGAAAGAGGTCGAAGAAGAGATATTCGGTGTTACACATGTGGAGAATGGGGACATGGATCATGGGACTATCCTCATAATAAAAAAACAAGTTAGAGGAATGTGAATATGGCAGAGGCAAAGGAAGAAAAACCTCAAATTACAGAAAAGGCAGAATCCCCTGAAGTAGGAGAATCCTTGTTGTTGAAAAGGGCATTGCTTAAGGCAGAGAAAGAGACTATAGAACCAACTCAGAGGAAGAGTTTATTCATAACTACATGCAAATCCAAAGGTAAATGTTGTAAAGTGATAATTGACAGTGGAAGTACTGATAACCTTGTTTCTACAAAGATGGTGGACAAGCTAGGATTAGTGAAGACATAACATCTACTCCTTACAAAGTGTCATGGTTGCAGAAAGGACATTAGATTATTGTGACAAAACAATGCAAGGTAGAGATACAGATTGGTACTTATAAAGATGTGATATTATGTGATGTAATGCCAATGGTTGTATGCCATGTATTGCTAGGAATACCTTGCAGTTTGATCAGAAAGCTATTCATGATGGGAGAAAAAATACTTATACTCTGGAGAAGGATGGAAATAAACATACACTGCTGCCATTGAAGGACGAAGCTGACAAAGGAGCAGCTGGAAATAGTGTTATGCTGATGAGTGGAAAGGAGCTATTGCAAGAGGTTGGAAAAGGTGAAGAAATGCATTTTCCTGTCATAGGGAGACCTAAGGTAATTTTGACTTCCACAAACTTAGATGATTTACCTGAAAAAATCAAAACTCTGTTGAATGATTTTGCTGATATTATTGTGGATGAGTTGCCAAATGCATTGCCACCAATCAGGAGTATTAGTCATCATATTGATCTAATACCAAGAGAAAGTTTGCAAAACAAAGCAACATACAGATTAACTCTTCAAGAGAATGCAGAAGTTGGAAAACAAGTGCAAGAACTGATGGATAAGGGACTAATTAGTGAGAGTCTTAGTCCATGTGTTGTACCAACAGTACTCAGTCCAAAGAAAGGAGGTGAATGGCGTATGTGTACAGATTCCAGAGCCATAAAAAAGATCACTATCAGGTATAGGTTTCCTTTACCACGCATGGATGATTTGATGGATTGTTTGAGTGGGTTAAAGTATTTTACTAAAATAGATCTGAAGAGTGGATATCATCAAATAAGAATTAGAGAAGGAGATGAATTGAAGACTGCATTTAAAACAATCAGTGGGTTGTATGAGTGGTTAGTGATGCCTTTTGGACTCACTAATGCACCTAGCACATTCATGAGATTGATGAATGAAGTTTTGAAGGAATATGCAGGCAAGTTTGTTATTGTTTATCTTGATGATATTCTAATCTTTAGGAAAGTAAAGAAGAACATCTAGAGAATCTTAAGTTGGTTTTAAGAACTCTGCAGAAAGAGAAACTACTGATAAATATGAAGAAATGTAGTTTCATGAAAGAAGAATTAATTTTCTTGGGGTTTGTAGTTTCTAAAGAAGGGTTGAAAATGGATCCAGAGAAAGTCCAAGCAATTTGGAACTCGTCTATTCCAAGGAATATATTTGAGGTAAGAAGTTTTCATGGTCTTGAAAGTTTTTATAGGAAATTTATCAGAGGTTTTAGTCAGATTTGTGCACCAATTCTTGAAACAATCAAGGAGACTAATCAACCATTCAAGTGGACAGAAGTAGCAGACAGGAATTTTAAGTTTCTGAAGAGGAAAATCATAGAGAAACTAGTTTTAGCTTTACCTGGTTTTGGAAAAGTATTTCAAGTTGAAATAGATGCTAGTGGAGTTGCAATTGGAGTAGTTTTGAGTTAGGAACAAAGACCAATAGCATACTTCAGTGAGAAATTAAATGAAGCTAAGAAGAAGTATTCTTCTTATGATAAAGAATTTTATGCTATTGTACAAGCCTTAAAAAAAATGGAGACATTAGTTGCTACCAAAGGAGTTTATATTCTATCCTGACAATCATGCATTACAGTTCATAAAAAACCAGCCAAAATTGAACTAGAAACATTGCAAGTGGGTAGAGTTTTTGAAGAGCTTTACTTTTGTGATAAAACACACAAGTGGTAAGTTGAACAAAGTTGCTGATGCTTTAAGCAGGGTAAATTTCATTGTGCAAGAATAAAAATTTGGTGTTTTAGGACTTGAAGAAATGGGTGAAAGGTATAAAGATGATGCAGATTTCAAAGATATTTATATAGTAGTACAAAATCCAATAGTTCATAATAGAAGTCAGTGGTTAGATTATCTTATCCAAGGAGGTTATTGTTTAAAGGCAACAATTTGTGCATTCCCAAATGTTTTATGAGGGAAAACATAATAAAGGAGAAACATAGTGGAGGATTATTTGGTCACATTGGACAAGACAAAACCTTTGCTCAGGTAAATGCTTTTTACTATTGGCCAAAGATGCAGACTGATGTTAAGAGATTTGTTGAGAAGTGCAGGATATGCTAGCATGCTAAAGGGAGAAGCCAGAATACAGGATTGTACCAGCGATTGCCAATACCAAACCGACCATGGGATGCAGTTAGCATGGATTTTGTTTTGGGGTTACCTAAAACACAAAGGGGGAATGATTCCATTTATGTTGTGGTAGATAGATTTTCCATGATGGCACATTTCATTGCATGGCATTTTTGGAGAACTCTTTGGAAGAAACTAGTAGCTAACCTCAGTTTCAGTTCAACATACCATCCTCAAACAGATGGACATATTGAAGTGGTAAACAGAAGCTTGGTGTTGTGGGGAAAAGTATCCGACTCGGATGACCCTATCCCTACTCTAAGGGTGACAGTCCTTAGCAACAACTGAAAGTAAAGCTTTGATATTTTCCTTTATGAAAGTACAGAGAAGGAAGAAAAGATTGACCAACCGGTGTCTTTCGCTTTTGTCGATCCTGTCCTTTCTCTTTGTCTCTTGTTCCCAGCTCCTTGCTCCCTTTGCCGGTCCAGCTACACCAAGATCCTGCACAAACAAGAGAGGGAAAACTACAAGAAACATGTACTCATAACTGATGCATGGATTAGAGTGAATCAGATATACAAGTAAATACAATACATCAATGCAATACAAGTATATAGGAGAACATTCAAAGCTTTATTGATAGAAGTAAAAGGGTTCTGAGAAGGTTACAACCATCAATGGCTCCAATCCAGCAGCACCTCCCCAGCAGCAAGAAATCTCCTCTTCACCTCTATAAAAGCAATCACCCAATAGCTCTAACTGTAAACCAACAGCACTTCCTTGCTTTGCACAAAATTCCAGCCTCCTTAGACCTCATAGAAGAGCTCTATATATAGGAGAGAAGAAGAAAGGATGAGTCAGCTTGAGACTGACATAAAGCTGCCTTGTGTCCTCTCCCTCTTCAGTTAAACTTCAGTTCTTGAGTCCACTTGGAGATCCTTGCTTACACATGGAGATCAAGTACCTCTTACTCATCATAGGGCGAATCCCTTGAACCAAGTGTCAGTTTGGAAGCTTCCTGGGCAATTGACACCTTGCAGAATGACTGTGCCACTTGGCCAATCTCGCCCAACGCAGGTAGCCTTCATTAGATTTGACTTTCAGCGCAGGTACAAGGAGGAGCAGTTGCATTCCAGCGCAGATGCTCAGTGGAGCAGCTGACATGATCCAAAAATAGCCTGTTTTTGAGTGTTTTCAGGTGGAGAACTGATGGGAAGTGTTGTGGTTTGCTGACCTTGTTCTTCTAGGGGTAAGAACAACATGTTTAGGGACTGAGGATCCCTGTAATTATTGACATTTCATGCTCCATGCTGCGAGGCACAAAAATGTCTATAACACTTGGGGAACATATTGAGAAGTTTAGTGTATCAAAATTCTAAGCAGTGGGATTTAGCACTAGCTCAGGTTGAGTTTGCTTATAATGACACTCCAAACCGAAGTACTGGAATGAGTCCATTTCAGATTGTTTTTGGGATGAATCCAAGTGGTGTGTATGAGCTCAGAAATTTGGGTAAACAGGAGACAAGAAGTGCAAAAGCTGAAGAGTTTGCAAAGTAGATGTAGAGACTATAAGAAGATGTCAAAGGCAGATTGCAGGAAAGCAGTGGCAAATACAAACAGAGAGTAGATATGAAAAGAAGAGAGAAATAATTCCAAGTGGGAGATTTAGTGATGGTGTATTTGAGAAAAAAAAGATTTCCTGCTAAGACTTACAATAAACTAAAAATGAAAAAGATAGGACCATGTAGAATTGTAAGAAAGTTTTCAACTAATGCTTATGAAATTGAATCGCAGAAGGGATTGGAATATCACCTATCTTCAATGTTGCAGATTTGTATCCATACACAGAGACAAAGACAGAGATACATAAGGAAACTACAGAAGATGAAGTTCAAAATTTGAAATGGGAAGAACAAATGCTAAAGACAGTTAAGAAAGAGGCGGAAGTCGTTTTGGAGAAAAGAGTATCCAAAGAACCATAGGACAGGTTTATTTTCAATATCTAGTCAAATGGAAAGGACAACCAGTGGAGGATGCAAGTTGGTTGACAACAACAAAGTTGCAGAAGTATGGAGTAAACCTTGAAAGTTTGAGGGATGATTCTTCTCTTCCTCGGGAGTCTGATGCAGGAGCATCTGGAATTAGCCAGCAATGTGATGGTTTGTTCACATGTTGTGGCTAAATGAGTTGAATTTCATTGACTTGAGTGGTCAAAAGTTAGTTTCGGTAGAGAGGGTTGAATCTCTCGAAAATGATTTTTACTTCATTATTGTAATAATTAGAAAATTGTATTATTTTAGACTAAGGGATAAGTTGTTAGCATAGGTGCGTAATAGAGCTTAAAAATAGAGATTTGATTGTTAGATTGATTAAAATAGAGATCGAGTTGTTAGTGCAGTTAGAATAGGATTTGACTCATAAAAGAGAAGAAAATGTAATGGAAAGGGATTAGATGAGATAATTGAGAATTGAATGAGAGGCGAGAGTTTGAGTGTTAGATAAGGTTTTGAGATTGAGACAGAGGTCAAATAAATTGCTGTAAATGAGCCGAGAGGGCCAAGACTCTGTAACTTCTATTATATTGAAGAAATTGATTTAGTGTGTATCTGTGTGTTAATCCTGGTGTATGATCTTGTTTACCTCTGTGTATCCGCGTTTTGAAATGTAAACGGGTATTTTCTCTGTTTTCACACTTTAATGGTAAATCTCAGTATTTATGTGTTTTTCACTAAATCACGGTCATTTAGCGTTAAGGGTTAATATTGGAATTAAGCGTTAAAACATCTATTAAGAGCTTTATTTAAGTTTGATTTAAGGCACGTGGTTGTATTGGAAAAGCTAGTTTTATCAGCGAAGGTGGTTATCGGGTGAAAGAAAAGTGGTAAGTGGTAATTCGGGGTGGTCACCCAATTCCATTAACCAAGCGACACGTAGCACTCGGGTGGAGAGAGAAAAACGCTTTATCGGGCAGGTAATCCCCGTGTAAGTGGCTCACCCGATATTGCTATTAACCATTGGATCAAGTGCGCTTTGATCAATGGTGGAGGATCAATGGATTGTTTTGTTGATCGGGGTGAGTGATGACCATTAGATCTGGAGAGAGGAGATCAACGACGTAGAGTGATCACCGAACTGTTTTGTTGATCGGGGTTAGTGGTGACTGTTAGATCTGGAGAGAAGAGATTAATGGCGTAGAGTGATGCACCTAAAGGGAACGTGAACTTGGGACCGACGTATTTAGGGGAAAAGCGGGACCCTCAGTGTAAAGTAAACCACATACAGAATCCGCTTGAACGCATCTGATTGGTTATAAAGTAACTTATAGTCTATTTTGAAGACTACCACCTTAGTTTCATCAACCTTCTGCATCATGTAGAATAAGTAGTCCAAAATTTCAAGAGTCTTAACAACTTAAGCATAACAAAACATTCTACAATAGAATAAAAACACTTTTGGTAACAATTTTCACTTTTATTTTTATTTTATTTAGACAAAGTTAAAATGTTTACATTACATTACATTAATCCTTTTATTTAATTTATTTTTTAGTTTGTTTTATTTTTATTTATAGGACATTTCATGATATTAGGTTACAACATCTTTATCATACTAGGCATAATAATTAATTATAATTACACCGAAGGTAAAGCATTGTCACCTTTTCATCCCCATTTGACATCTGTCTCGATGTTACACCCATGACATATGTCTACATGTGTATCTACAATTTTGCAACTCAAATTATAAAACATTTAAAATTTCTTAAAAACACAACAAAAACTCTTTACCACGAATTTAACTTTATATTAATAAGTTTCTAGAAGTGATCTCATCCATAAGAAGAAACGCTGAAAATTTGTAATACTTTAAATTTTCTTATGTAATATTTTTTTTTTTTTAATGTTAGTGACTTTCATGCTGATTTTGAAAAGTGTTGATGCAACATCAACACATTTTTTTTAGAAGGTTTATTTTTGACACTTTAATTTCTTTATGTAAGTATGAATATTTTTTTTTTAAAATGTTAGTGATATTCATAGTGATTTTGAAAAGTGTTGATGCAACATCAACCTTTTTTGTTAAGAGGGCTTATTTTTTACACTTTATTTATTTTTAATGTATTAAGTACGAATAGATTTTTTTAAATGTTGTTGATTTTCATGTCGATAATAAACCATAAAAATAAAATAAAAAACATGACAAAAAATAAAATATAAATAAATAAAACCATAAAATATAAAAAATAATATTAATTTGTAAAAAAAAAAATTAAAACAAAAAACAGAATAAGAAATATCATAAAATAACAAGTAACAAAACATAATTTTTTTTTAAAGATGACAAAAAAATCAAATTTAAAAAACATATAAAAATGACAAAAAAGACTATAAAAATGTAAAAAATACAAAATTAATGTGAAAAAAAAAAAAAAAAAAAACAATTAAATTAAAAATCAAAAATTTAATAAAAAATAAATAAATAAATAAAAAATTTAAAACAATTTAAATAAAAAATAAAAAATATCGAAAAAATTTGGTTCGAGCAACCTAAGTCGATTCTTGAATTATGTTTTTTTTAATATTGTTCCTATTTTTTTATTCATATATATATATATATATATATATATATTTTTAATTTTTGAAAATTAATTTTTGTTTTTTGTTTTTTACATTTTTATAGTTTTTTTTGTTTGTTTTTATATAGATTTTGTATTTGATTTTTTTTGTTGTTGTCAAGTTTAATTTTTTTTTGGTTTTTTTGTGTTTTTTTAATTGTTTTTCAATGTTTTTGTTCTTGCTTTCTTTTATATTTATTTATTATTTTAGTTATTTTGTTTATTATATATATATTTTGCAGGGTCTGTGTAGATGCTTAACTAGCAACCCGATCCTATTATATGCAATTTGATAGTTGATTTTAAAATTTTCATTATAATAAATAGAGTCTGCCCCACAATGTGTTGATTTCATGGTTGGTCTTTAAGTTTTCATTACAATGGGTCGAGTTCACCTACACTGCGTGTCAATTTGATGGTTGATTTTTAAATTTTTGTTGCAATGTATCAAGTTGTCTTAGGCTAAGATTTTAAAATCGCTATACATTTAATATTTAAAAAATAAATTACTCTTGCTATAATAAATCTTTCATTCAAGTGTTCATTTTAAAAGTTTTTTTAGTCATATTTTTTTTTACATAATGTCATGGTTGAAATATTTTAAAAATTTAAGGTTTTTTTATAGTCATAATCTTTGGTTTTATTTCCACGGTTGAAAAGTTGTCAAGATTTTAATGTTTTTCTAAGTCATAATATTTTATCTTTAATGATATGGTTGAAAACGTAAGTTTTTTTTCTTTAGCACCATCACTGAAAATTGTTGGAATTTTAAGGTTTTTCAAAGACATGATATTTTTTATTTAATTTCATGCCTAAAAATTGTTGGAATTTTAAGTTTTTCAAAGGTGTGATATTTGATTTTTAATGTCATGATTGAAAATGTTGGAAATTTAAAGTTTTTCGGAGTCATGATATTTTATCTTTAACGTCATTATTGAAATATGTTGAAAATTTACCCTAAAAAAAGACGTTATTCCAGCATCAAAACTTTTCATTTTCAGGGTGTCTTTTGCACAAAAATATTGGCTTTTACTGCCATTTTTAAAAAATGTTGAAAATTTACTTTGAAAAAATTTTGTTATTCCAACATCATCACTTTTAGTTTTCAGCCTACTTTTTCATTTTTTTTTGGGTTTTTTGGCTAGAATTCTTATTTTGAGGTAATAATTCTTGTTTGATTGGCAACCTTGTTTACCCTGCTCCTCACCTTGGATCCCACTTTCAACACCCAACTTCTAAATCCACCCTTATCTGTCTCCACCCCCAATCATCATCTTCTCCTTCCTCCTCCTCCTCCTCCTCTTCATTTTCATCTTCTCCATTAACCCCTTCTTTGATAAACTCATAGAAAAATAATTTATCATCGTGCTCTCATTTAGTTGTGGGGTTGTTGCCCCCAACATGTTTGTATAATCTCACAAGTTGTGTTTCTTCTCTTACTTAGGAATTATCATCCAGTGAGAGTCCCTGCAGCCGTGAGCCCAACTTGGAGGGCGACGAATTCAATCTGCGTTCGCTAGAATGAGAATAATCATCTTCTTCCTCCGAGTAAAGGTGGTCATAATCACCCTCCCTAAAGTGTGAAGCACCCATCTCGAGAATCTCTATATTGGTTGCTCAAAAAGCCTGAGATCAAAGAGATTTATCAAACAATGCAAACCACGAGATTTGGTTGTATTATTCGACTACAAGAGTAGATCTTTGATTTTCTTGCCTTCATATGTGCTGAGTTCAGTTCTGAATGACTACTGACTTCAAGTGCACACAATGTCAAATTTCAATTTAAAACCTTTTTTTTTTAATATTAACTTGTGCTCATGACTTCTATAAATATAACCTACCGTTCGTCCAATCCTCATATTTTCGCTTGCGTTCTATAATATGTGTGATAACGTGCGATATTTTCAGAGACCTTTGTTAGCTACCTATACCAATAGGTTTCATATTTCATGATTGGCATTGAAAAGGTCCAAATATGCTCTGCTTTGATGATGCAAAGATCACATATTTCCAAGAGAATACAATCTGTGCTTTTAGCTTGATGTGCACTCAATTTTTGATGGATGGTCCAATAGTTTAATCTGGATCATGCCATGTTTTAAATTTTCAGTTGTAGAATAGAGAAAGAAGTCTGTCCAAACTGTTTAATCTTGGCAGACAAGTAGTTTAGGTAGAGAAGAAAAGGCTCCCAACAGCTTAATCTGGGACCTTGGAAGAAATAAGGGTAGAAGTAAATAGAAAAACAAAAGAAAAAGCCAAAGAAAAGAAAAGGCAAATAAGGGTCTGCAAGCATAAGTGCACCCTCCAAGAAGAAACAAAAAATGCTAGGCAAGTAGATGGGTAGGCAGTTGGGGTTGCAGAAGTATCATTCCTTACAATTAAAGGTGTGCTAACTTTGTTTACCAAAGCAAAATCAATGAATTGAGAAGGTCTTATTCTTCATCAAGTTGCAGCAAGCAAAGAAGCATGTCTAACCTCCCTTCTTCCCCTTTTTTCCATTTCATTACTAACACTCCCTCATCAGTTGAGATTCATGGAAGAAATTATGGTTTCATGGTGGTTCTTAATCTTTTTAGAAGCCACATTTCTTGTCTAAAATTCTTTTCATTTTGATCTACTCCCTAAACTAAGTAAGTTTCAAATAAACTTAGTGGTTTCCCCCTTATTCACTTTTTCATCCATATTAACCCCTAACTCTAATATGTAATTCCCTTATGTTACCCCTTTCCCTAGTATTATTAACACCATGGTGTATAAACCCCCAAGCATTCTATAAATATCCTCCTTTTAGCATTATAGCTAAATATCTCTGTCTAAAGGGAGACTTTAGTCCACCTGGGACTGTGGTCAACCCTGTCCTGGGGCTGCTCTAACCTCTGGTTATGAGCAACAACCTTTCCCCTAAGCTCTCACCTTCCCTCTGCTCAGAAAAACCCAAAAAATCCCCAAAAACCTTATAAAAACCCCCTCCTACCCATAAATCCCTTTAAAATTGTGAAATAACCCAAAAACCCACCTTTTGGCACTTATCCAAAGTTTCGGCGCATATGTTTGATTTTTCAAAATACATTGAAAAGCTCTACAAAACACCATATCCTAATGTTTTCCGCTGAGCGCAAAATCCAAAACATATAATATTTAATCCCCCGCCCGCGTCCGTATCGATCGATCACATCGTCAACCCGTCAACTGTCCGATCGGGCAACATTGATCGGACGGCTATTATCCATATCGGGTTTGGCCCGAGGTTCGACGTTTAGCACCCGAGAAACTGTCAGAGGGTGACGTCAGGCCTCCGCCACGCGTCGCCCTCACAGCTTCTCGGGTCGGCCTCTGACAAAACCGGGGTCGTATTGTAAGCGGTCCGAGAAAACCGTTACCGCTCTTTCACTTACCACCTGGTTTTGCTGGTCCCATGTCATGCCCACGTCAGAGCCATGTCGCTGCCATCCCGCCGTCGCATCACCTCATTCGTCCGTCCCTTCGCTGACATGTCCGCCAGTTCAGCATATCCGTGGACCAACCAGGACCTGCCACATCGCCCGGTGACGTCATGCTGACGTCATCCGACTCCGACCCCACCCGATGACGTCACGCTGACGTCATCCCAAAAACGCGCCAATATTGCCAAAAATCCATTTTTAGGCCAAAATCTCGTGTTTTTTTCCACTTTTGGCAAAAGGCACTACTGCTATTTTTGCATGCTGCTCACGTCCAAACCAGCACCAGCCTGCTAAAGTCGATTCCGAGACCGCTAGAGCCTCCATTGCACCTGCATTCGCAACTCTTGCCGACGAATTCGCCAGGTATTCTTCAAAATCATCCCATAAGCCTGGTTTTATCCATAATTCCGCAAATAAACTGTTAACAGACTGTAAAACTCTGTTTTCACCGTTAAACACACAGTGACCTGCACTTATATCCAGCCAGTGAAGCCATTAAACTCCTGCAGGGCCGCATTTGACAAATTGAGTTGAAATTTACAGCTAGTTCGCGGAGTTGTGAACTAGGAACCTTAACTGACCAAATTCACCACAGAAAACACTTTGCTCAGTCCTGCTACTGTTTTATCAGTCCTTTAAATAGTATTTCAATTGCTGTTTTACTCAATTTACCTTCTGTTTCTTATATTTCACCTCCCTTGCAAAGAAACACTCCTCTGTGTCGTTCTGTTCAAGTGGAACCGGTTTACATACAAATCAAGAGCCTCAGTAGCCATGGAGACACCAATAGCTCTAAACATCCAGCCTCTGAATGCCCCTCAAAAAGAGATAAATTGGAAACCCCTGGGGGACATGGATTATCAAATGTTAGATTGGTTTCCAATGGGCTCCAAGTATAATATTCATATGATCAATCAAATGAAAGCCCAGCACCTTAGTGGGGCTGATATTTTAGGGATTTGGGATTCAAATTTGCCCATTTACAACCTCTCTCAAGTCAATCCCCTTCCAGGCTTGATCCACAAGTGCCAGGAATGCTATGATCCTTGCCAAAGAGCTGTTCTTACTCCTACAGGTTCAATGTTGTTCTACATCACTCCAGAAACCATTAATGAGATGCTCCACTTCCACACTGCAAGACCATTGACACCCCTGTCCATGCTGGATTTAGTAAAGAAGGGAACTAATTTGTCACATGCCCAGATTGTCAAGATCAACCAGTTGTTTGTAGATTCAGGTTCTGAAACTGTAAGAACTCCTCCTATTGGATATCTGTACCTGAATTACTTGGGCAGAATGCTAGTGGACTTGATCAGTTATGTCCTGGGGTATAGAGGAATTGAAGATGTTGATGACACCATAATGGCAATGCTGTCCATATTTTCCCCGGGAATGCCTCCTGCTGTACACTATGACTATGCTACCTATATTGCAGAAAAGATTCATGAGCAGCTAATGAATCTACCAAGGGAAAGAGTGTTCAGATTCACCTCATACATCTACCATCTGTTCTTGTTCTATCAGCCAGACAGCTTCCCTGTTCCCCTCAAGAAACTAAATGCCCAGGGAATTCCAAGGTCAGTTGTCTTTTGGTCTTCAGTTTTTCATTGTGCTTCTCTCTCACCATACACATACTGTGAGTTCATAGAATTGTTCATTTACCCAGCAATGACCTTGCTATATGGTGTACCTCCTCCAAGGCTAACTGATGAGATGCAAAGAGTCCTCCACCTCTCTAAAGCCTACAACATTGGTGATTGGTACTTCTACCAACACCACACAGTAATCAGAATTTATGGCTGTGAATTGGACCCTTTTAGGCTTCCAAGGTATGTCCCCATGAGGCTCTTTGCCCTAGAATACTTCAGACAGTTTGGAAATGCTGACTACATCCATTTCCAAAGTAAAAACAAGAAGGTGCAACTGAAGGTAAGGAGCCAGCTAGGTCCTTTCTTATATAACAAAAGAGAAGAGGGATGGAGGGAGGCAGATAGAATCCTAGAGGGCCTCAGATTTCAAACCAGCTTCAGATGATTACCCTATGACCGTAATCACTTTATTTCCCTCAGGAGAATAAAACACAAATTAGGCACATATGCACATGTGAAGTTGCCTCATATTGAGAAGTATGCTAATGCCTTGAGCTGGAAAGAAGGCACTCTAGAAGAGCCAATTACTAAAGAGAAGATGCTAGAGAATGAAGCTAGAAATCTACAAAAGGAGGCTGACTTGGAAACTTGTGGACAGGTCTCTTTCTCATACCAAAGGCAACTTGGAGAAGCTGCCTCATCTTCAACAACACATCAGCAAGCGGCCATGAAAACTCAGCAAGCATCCAGCAAAGACAAAGAAAAGCATGTGGAGGAGGAACAGCTACCTCCTATGACTCAAGAACAAACAAATAAAGAGATGGAGCAGCAGCAAGAAGAACAGCAACAGCAGCAACAACAGGAAGAACAAAGGCAGGAACAGCGTGTGCAGCCAGAACAAACAGTGGAAGCCCCAAAATCCACTGAGCAACAGCCACAACAAACTGTGCCTCCAAGGCAAGAAACATCAGTTGATGCATCAATCCTCCAAACTCCACAAAAGGAGGATGTAAGCAGAAAGAGAGACAGAGAGACTCCCCTAACATCTTCTATAAATCAGGGAGAAAAAAGGCAAAGATTGAATGATTTTTCTGAGGAGGATATGACAATAAGGCAGTCATTAGGCATGGGCCCACCAAGCAGAGAAGCATCCGCCAGTTCCTTTCAGCAGGAACAAGACAGAACAATAGGAGGAGAAGTCAGCTCCTCTAGCCAGCAGAGAGAGGGAGAACTGAGCATTAAGCAACAGTTCATTGAAATTAAGAAGAGGAGTGAGCCAATAAAAATACAGCTATATAACCATCTGTTGAAAATGGCTCCCACCAACCAGCAGCGCTTAATGTCTGCATTTGATGTTAGTGAGGGCAAGATGATCATGAGCCACTTCATGCCAACTACATTGCAGCCACAGTCCCCTTCTGATTACCTAAGGACCAATCTTGAGGTCCTTGCCAAGGACATTCACCCAATGGATAAAATTGAATTGCACAAGCAGACAGGTGAGATGGTCTATGCTTCCCTGGCAGACCAAACATTGGACAACTACAGGCTACAAAGTAGCCTTAACAATACAGCCTCTCAGCTAGAGTTGGAGAGAGCGTCATCCCAGGCAAAGGACAACAGAATAAGGTCCTTAGAGGATATAATTATTGAGATTGGGCATGATCCCAAAGATATCAAGGGAATACAGGAAATATTGAAATTAAGGGATGCTGATATGGCAGCTCTAAGAAGAAAGATCAAACTCCCAGCCACGATTCACCCTCAAACAGATGAAGTAGCTCAACAAAGGCATGATAAAGATGCCACAGCCCTGCTGGTGACTCTCTATAAGCAGCTTATCCAGACACAAGAAAAGCTGGGAGAATCAGAGGCTGCACAGGCAGCATTACAGGCAACCTTGAAGCAAAGAGAAGAAGGCCAGACCTCTCAGCCTCCTCCTCAAATCATCAATCTTGAGGAAACTGCTCCCATTACTACTCCTCCTCCTCAGCAGACTGATCAAGCAGCACCTTCTACTTCAGCACCACCAACAACAGAACAGGCCCAAAGCTTGGATATGCAGAAGCTAAGGACTGAGATTCAAGCCCTAGAAGCTCAAATGACAGAATTAAATGAGACCAGGGAGAAATTGGCCAAAGTCAATGATAGATATGACAAATCAAAGCAAGCTGTGGCAGAAAAGGGCAGGGAAGTAAAAGCCCTCAAAGATAAGATCAAAGAGCTGGAAAATGAGCTCAAATTAGATAAAGTGGTGGCTGAGCTTAAAATAGTGCTGTGGGATAACATTGGCCAATCTATAAATGAGCAATGGCAATATATTGAAACAATCCATGAGCAGTTGGAGCTCATTCCAAAAGCACAGACTGAGATTCAAAGATCAAGAGCTGCTCTGAGCAACATGCCTTAAATAGCCACCAGGATGATTAATGTGCTTAACAATAGGACAAGTACTCAATTGGCTGCCATGGGAATTTCAAACAGAACTGAGCACATTCAGTTAATCAAGAGGGTTCTCACACTGAGAAACTTAGTGCAGACATTGGAAAGAAGAACCCAGGATATGCAGACTGAGGTGAACAGGTTTTTGGAGAAGTTTCAGGTGTTAGAAAACAGAGGGCTCCCTAGCTTACTGAACAGCGCAGGGAGATTGTTCACACATGACCAGTATGCCAAAAGGGTTAACACATTTGCCACTAGTCAGATCAATGAGAAGCCCAACACCTCAGAGGAAACAGGGCCAGCCACAGGACAGACTCTCTACAACAGAGTAGAAAATTTATTTTTTATAATGAATGAAATCAAACACCTGTTTGAGGCACCTCCCAATTTTTATAAGTATACAGAGGCAGAGGAGACTATGGATGCAATTCTCAGGCATCAACTACCTACACTAGAATGGTGGACCAAGGCCATACAAACTATTTTATAAACAGGGTGCCATTCAACAAATTTTGATCATCAAAAATGCAAATTGTCATACACAGGACAGTTTAAAAAGAATCAGCATGCATTAAAGATTAAAGCTGAGCCAACTCAGCAGAAATTTCGGCCAACGAAGCAAAGTAGGAAGCTACAGGTGTCCAGGCCGAGAAGCTACAGCAGAGCAGCTCCAAAAGCGCATTTCTCAGCATTTATGCAGATCACTCCAACCGACTCAGTGGCCTCCAAAGGCCAAAATATCTTCTGACAAGCATAAAGATGCATTTACTTTGTATTCAATGATGTAATAACTTTCTGATCTAAATATCTTGAAAAGTTGGTGAAGATATTTCATTTCTCAGATGACTCAACGCCTGAGATATTTTGTAATACGTTTTGTATATATTTGCCCCTCGCATAAGCTTGAGGGGTTGTTGTTGATTTCTCCTGAAGAAGTTCTTATGCTGTAATCCTTTCAGAGTTTAATAAAGAAAGTGATGGAATTTCCCGGATTTCTGAAGTGTTGAATGCGTTCTGGTGTCTGTTGAAGACTGCTGGATTCCTGTGTGTCTCACAATACAATAAGTTTCTGTAACTCTCTTTGTTATGTATTTTCGATCTATTAAAACCCATATATGTTTCTAACTGCTAAGTGTTTGACAACAAAGAAAAAGAATAACCTTCAGGACTTATTCATGCAATACCCTGAGTTCAATCTGTGTTGTTAATGAATGTTTTTCTTCAGCTATAATCTTGATAAGTGTAATTCTTAATTGCTACACTTTCAAAATATATCTTTCACAGTGACCTTTGTTTCAGGAATTCAAGTTTGCTCCTGTGCAACATGTTTCACTTTCACATCACCAGTTCAATAGAGAATTCTTAATTGCTTTCTGTTGGCTGACCATGCTTCACCACTTAAGTTTAAATTTGTTTGTCTGAGATACACAATAGGCCCCGCAGTCTGAACATCACCACTCCTGCATTTCAAAGCATTTCATAGCTCTAGACTCCATTGCCCAATGAAATACTATTCTCTGAACACTGCATCTTAAGCCCTGAAAGAAATCCTTCAACCAAAACAAAAAACAAAACCTGAGCATAATAGCTAGCCTAAAAACACCATCAAAACAGAGACAAATCATAAAGAGAGAGCCCTCTCTGACTACAGTTTGGCTAGGAACTGTAATCCAAAGATTGGTTAGTGGTTACCCCGGCCGTATTCCCTTGGGAGTCATAGGGAACAACCTGGGTGTTAACATAATTGGCGACTCCGCTGGGGACTTCTTAGGATTTTCCAATTTCTATACATCTCTCAAAGCTGCAAAGCAAGCCTGAAATCAGTCAAGAGGCCTTCAAAACTGTTTCTGTGTCACATTGACAGCTTTAGGGAAGAGCTTTTTTAATGAGTCTTCATCTCAGCTTTGGAATATATATAGCCATAGTCAAAATCTTTATCCAGTCCTTGCAGATATAAAAACTTCCTATAAAATCCTAAAAAACAGTTAGAAGCTGGCTCCCAAGAAAAATCCACGGCATACTAGGGCAAATCCTGACCCTAATCCACCCATCATTGTTGATAATCCAAATACCATCCCTAGAAACATTAGGAGGCAGCAAAGGCAGGAGCAGCCTGCTGATTTAACCTTAGATTCAGATCATCCCAGCCTTATCTCTACTCCATGCAAGGTCCTTTTCCGGTCTACCCCTAGTTCCCCTAGTTCACCATCCACATCTCAAAGTCCTCCTCTCACATCTTCATCCACTGCACATATCCCCTTGACCAACACTCTAGGTTCACCCTTACTTATTACCCCTGTGGTACCCACTGTTCCTATTATCCCAGCTACCCCTGTTAATCCTCTAAACCCTGTAAATATGGCTAACAGATATGCACCCTTGCAAATACCAGCTAATGCTGCAGCTCTACCCCAAGATTACCAAACCAAAATCTCATATTTTGACTCTAATGGCCCTCTGACAGCTGTCCAGCATGCCAAAAGGATGCAAGACCACTTTGAGACCTATGAAATTGATGATGACAGTGTGAGAATGAGGATGTTTGTTCAAAGCCTAACCGGGGATGTAAGAACTTGGTTTAGATCCCTGAATGCAAATTCCATCACTACTCCTGATGAGCTTTATCAAGCCTTTAATAGCAGATGGGAGAAGAAGAAGGATCCTCTGCACATACTTGGTGAATATGACACTATCAAAAGAGGCCCCCAAGAGACTGTTTTGGAGTATTGTGCAAGATTTAACAATGTATATAACGCTATCCCACAAAATCTAAGACCCCCTCCTGATTTAGCTTTGTACAAATTCCCTGATGGTTTTGACCCTGACATGGCCTATCAGTTGAAGGAAAGAGATCCTCAATCCCTTGCAGAGGCCCAAAGGGTTGCTGTTACAGTGGAAGCCAACCTAATTGCCAAAAGAAACCGAGCAAGGTTGGAAAAGAGGACTGTTTTCAAAGAGGAACCCTCTGCCTTTGATCAGAAGCTGGATGCAATACTCACTGGAATGAAAAGATTGGGTGATAGGGTGGAATCGGTTGAGAGAAAATCATCATGGGAAGCACCACAAAACAACCCTCCTAGAAATCCAAATTTTAGGAGAACTCAAAACCCAAACGTTGGCAAGGCCAGTGCTGATCAAGACATAAGACCCCCTTTCCAAGAAAATTATGCAGAAACTTCCACATCAACTGAACCCAATGAAGATCCTGAGATTAATTTAATGGGTCTAGATGGTGAAAGTCAAGTTTTCTTAACACAAGAAGATCATGAGGATAATGAAATCAAACTGTTCCAAACTAAATCAGGTGAATCCTTTGACTTTAAACAAGGCTATGACACTGCTGTCTATGAAGTCCATAAACAATACAAGCTAAGGAGCAGAACTGTGAACGTAAATCAACCTGAAAAGATAAAGGATAATCAGCAGCCTAAAAGAGCCATAGTCACAGAGCCTAATGACAAAACAAATTCACCTGCAGAAGAAGTGATCATTGAAGAGATTACTGAACCATTGTCCTTAAAACAGCAGCCTATGGCCACTTCACCCTCTCAACCTAATTTAAATGTTACTCCCCAAGAGATGAGTAAAAGAGACAAGTCCCAAAGCCAAGATAAAAATCAGGAAGAAGATTTAATGAACAAGGAAAGGACGGTTATCCATAACCCTAAGACCCAATCTGAAAAACCCTTTGACCTAGAAACGGAAATTGGCAAACTAAAGATAGCAATTCCTCTCTCAGAACTAGCCAAGCATGACATCTATAAACTACAGATCAAGAAGTCCCTTCAACTCACTGGCAACAAAGATGATGTTAATGTGTTGGATGATACCCCAGAATTACTCTTCGGCCCAGAAGTAGATGGAAAACGGTAGTCACAGGGGTGTTACCTTTTTATGTCAGCTTACATATTCATGATAAAATATTACATAATGCAATGTTTGACTCAGGTGCCTCTCACAATCTCATGCCAAAAACAGTCATGGAGAGATTGAATCTAGATATAACAAGACCATACAAGGACCTGTTTTCCTTTGACTCCAGCCAAGTCAAGTGTTTAGGCCTCATAAAAGATTTATGTGTATCTCTGGTTCAATACCCAAACAAAACCATTCTAATGGATGTTGTAGTTGCTGATATCCCACCTAAGTATGGGATGCTGTTATCAAGATCATGGGGAGCTAAACTCCAAGGTTCCCTATAATTAGACATGTCATATGCCACCATCTCTGTTTTTGGGCAACCAAAAAGACTGTACAGAGAAACACTCATGAAATACATGGTCAGCAGTAAAGAAAAGCCTCAAAACTTCCCCATATATGCTGTCCACTCAGACATAGACTCATACATTCTCTTCAATGACAGCACAACTCCCTCAAAAGGTGAGGTTGAAACCAAGATACTCATACAGGAGGAAGACTCAAATGAAAGAATTCCCACCCATGAAACAACAATCAATCAAACACTAGATGCTGCTGCTGCCCTAGTTGTCAAGAATATCCAATCAAATGATGAGACTGTCCTAGAAGACAAGCCAGATGAAAAACCACAACTTCAACTTACTTTGCCAGCCCATGAACAGATTGTTAAATCTCCTTCACAACAGGATATTCTATGGTTCCTTGAATTTGATGGCTCAGTCAACAAATTAGGGGCAGGAGCTGGAGTTTGGGTACACAATAAAGAAAACAGTCATGCAGAAGGTAGAGCCTATAGATTAAACTTCAGATGCACTAATAATATGGCAGAATATGAAGCTCTTTTACTAGGCCTCAAGTTAGTAAAGTTCTTACAAGCTGCCAGGGTTTCAATCATGGGTGATTCAGATTTAGTTATCCAACAAGTGAAGGGAAATTTTGTCACCAATGACAAAAGACTAAGGACTTATAGGACTGCTGTTGCTGAGGTACTAAACTTTTTCTCTGAATTCCAAATCACTAAAATTCCTAGAACCCACAATCTGCATGCTCATAGTTTAGCCACATTTGTAAGTACCTGCAAGCTTCCTTTTGAGCCCTATCATTGTTTTACAGCTGAAGTAAAACACAGACCCTCCATTCCAAACAATGTTAATGATTGGCAAGTATTTGAGGATGATGTGCAAATAAACCATTTTTTAACTCTGCAACAAGAATTTGCAGGATTAAATATTGACACTGATACAGCAAGTCAATCACAAATACTTGATACAGCAAGTCAATCACAAATACTTGAAAGAGCAAGTCCATCACAAATACAGTTTCAAAAGATTACTCACCCAATATCACCTAGAACAGCAAAACAAATGCTAAATCCAACTGTTTTCAACAAGGAAAGCATTCAGCAAATTCAATCAATCGATTGTGAAGAAGTGGCCAATGCTGAAACTGAAATCATAGAGCTGAAAGACAATTTTCTACCAACAGGCCTAACTCCACTAGAGGACATCTTTGATTCAAATGATATCCCCAGAAAACCAAAAATGCAGCCCTTAAATGCAGCCATTGAAGAATGCAACATTGGTACCATTGACAAGCCCAAAATAATCAAATTGTCTGCTTCTTTACCTCCTGACCAAAAGCCTAAATACATTGACCTCTTTAAAGAGTTCCAGGATGTTTTTGCATGGAGTTATGAGGACCTAAAGTCCTATGACACCTCTGTTATCCAGCATACTATCCCTCTCAAGCCTGATCAAAAGCCCTTTAAACAAAAATTGAGGAGAATCAATCCTATGCTTCTCCCAGCAATGGAACAAGAAGTACAGAAAATGTTCAAGGCAGGCATCATAGCACCAATCAGATTCTCTGAATGGATCTCCAACTTAGTCCCTACAAGAAAGAAAACTGGTGAAATAAGGCTGTGTGTGGACTTAAGAAATCTGAACCAAGTATCCCTCAAAGACAACTATCCCTTACCCAAGATGGATCACATTCTCCAAAGAGTGGTAGGGGCCTCAAGGATCTCATTACTAGATGGATTTTCAGGCTTCAATCAAATCCTGGTGCACCCTGATGATCAAGACAAAACTGCATTTACAACCCCATGGGGAACCTTCAAATATGTAAAAATGCCTTTTGGATTGAAAAATGCAGGGGCAACATTTCAAAGAGCAATGGATATTGCTTTTGCCAAGGAGATTCATGACTTTTTAGTCATTTACTTAGATGACCTCACACCTTTCTCAAAATCGGACCAGGAACATATAAAACATTTGAGGCAGATTTTCCTAAAATGCAGGAAATATGGGATTTCCTTGAATCCCAAGAAATCCCTGTTTGGTTTAGAGGAAGGTAAACTCTTGGGCCACATCATTTCTAAAGATGGCATTAGAATTGATCCAGACAGGATACAAGCTATCCTACAAATGCCCTACCCAAGAAATGTCAAAGAACTGCAAGGATTCTTGGGAAAAATCAATTTCTTGAGAAGGTTTATCCCAAACTTAGCAGAACTAATCAGATTATTAAATAACATGCTAAAGAAAGATTCAAAGGTCAAATGGACTGTTGAAGCCAATCAAGAATTTGAAGGTATAAAACTGGCCCTTACCCAAACCCCGGTCTTGACCAATCCTCAATTTGACAGAGAATTTATCATTTTCTCTTTTGCCTCCCAGCATACTATTGCTGCTGTTTTGTTACAGAAAGATGACCAAGGAAATGAAAAGCCAATTGCTTTCTTTAGCAGAGCTCTTAGAGATGCACCTTTAAAGTATCAAATCATGGAAAAGCAAGCTTATGCTTTGGTCAAAGCCATTAAGGAATTTAGGATTTACATCCTTTATTCACATGTTATAGCCTATGTGCCAAGTCCTATTGTCAAAGACATTCTCACCCAAGAGAATTTAGAGGGCAGAAGAGGAAAATGGATTGCCAACATCTTGGAATTTGATATTGAAATAAAACCTACAAAACTAATAAAAGGGAAAGGTTTGGCCAAGCTAATGACAGAAGCAAATTTCCAAGCCTTAGACATCAACCAGCTGGACAGTGAACAGGAGCTGGCGACTCCAAAGATCAATGTAGCCTTTGAACAATCCCCTTGGTACTCTGATATATGTTATGTATTGCAAAACCTGTGTGCTCCCCCAGGATTGTCCAGAACCAAATGTAGGTTCTTAAAAATGAAAGCTTCTAAATTCTGTGTTATGGATGGAAATTTATTGTGGAAAAACCATGAAGGAATATTGCTAAACTGCCTAATTGAGAATGAAACTGACAATACCATAAAGGAATTTCATGCAGGTGACTGTGGTGGACACTTGTACTGGAAGTCCACTGTGGATAAAATACTAAGGGTTGGTTACTACTGGCCCACCATGTTCTCTAATGTCAAGAAATTCACTACCTCATGTCATAAATGTCAAGTGTTTGAGGGAAAGAGACAGTTGCTGCCACTTCCCTTGAGGCCTATTGCAACAGAGAGACCTTTTCAACAATGGGGCTTGGATTTCATTGGGGAAATTCATCCCTCATCTTCAGGCCAGCATAGATGGATCTTAACAGCCACAGACTACTTCACCAAGTGGATTGAAGCTGTTCCATGCAGACAAGCAAATGATTCCACTATCATTCAGTTCTTGGAGAACAACATATTGGCTAGATTTGGCTGTCCCGACAAAATAATAACAGACAATGCTGCTGCTTTCAGATTCAAGAAGATGGTGAATTTCTGCCATAAATTTCACATCACCTTGGGCCATTCTACTGCATACTATCCCCAAGGTAATGGCCTTGTTGAGTCATCAAACAAAAGCCTGGTAAACATCATAAAGAAAGTGCTAGAAGAGAACAAAAAGAATTGGCATAAGAAGCTTGTGAATGCTCTATGGGCAGATAGACTAACAACCAAGAGATCAATTGGGACCAGCCCATATGAGTTGGTTTATGGATTGGAAGCCAAATTTCCCTCATCACTAGGGGTACCTGTTATGAAACTTCTTCAAGAAAGCCAAGCTGAACCAAATGATATGCAAAGAAGAATCAATCAAATCATATGTTTACAACAAACGAGAGACCAAGTTTTCAGCAGAGTTCAAGTTCTACAAGAAAAATTAAAGAAGGCCTTTGATAGGAGAACTAAGGCAGAAGATTTCAACATTGGTGACAAAGTCCTCAAGTGGGATTCAAGAAGAGAGGATAAGGGAAAACATGGAAAATTTGATTCCCTTTGGAGAGGACCATTTGTTGTCCAAGCAGTACAAGGAAACAACACTTATTTCCTTAAAAGTCTAAATGAAACTGAGTTGGATGAAGGTCCTGTGAATGGCAGGATGCTGAAGCACTATTTTGAATATCACCCATAAGTGCAGCCTGAGTTTTCCCTTGTACATATCCAGATGTATATATTATTTTCTGTCAACATGTAAAGATGCAATTTCTCAAAGTTTTCTTAAACTGCCAGCAAAAGGTGAATAGAATCAGAGGTCTACCAAGAAGAGAAGCACACAATTTTGGCATTTCAAAGCAGCAAGCTTCAAGATTTTGTTAAAGACAGTCAAGGGGCCAAGGCATTCTGACCTGCTGTTCTTGGCCTTTCAAATGAAAAACCATCCCCATGTGGAGCCACTGTTAGCTACCTATACCAATAGGTTTCATATTTCATGATTGGCATTGAAAAGGTCCAAATATGCTCTGCTTTGATGATGCAAAGATCACATATTTCCAAGAGAATACAATCTGTGCTTTTAGCTTGATGTGCACTCAATTTTTGATGGATGGTCCAACAGTCTAATCTGGATCATGCCATGTTTTAAATTTTTAGTTGTAGAATAGAGAAAGAAGTCTGTCCAAACTGTTTAATCTTGGCAGACAAGTAGTTTAGGTAGAGAAGAAAAGGCTCCCAACAGCTTAATCTGGGACCTTGGAAGAAATAAGGGTAGAAGTAAATAGAAAAACAAAAGAAAAAGCCAAAGAAAAGAAAAGGCAAATAAGGGTCTGCAAGCATAAGTGCACCCTCCAAGAAGAAACAAAAAATTCTAGGCAAGTAGATGGGTAGGCAGTTGGGGTTGCAGAAGTATCATTCCTTACAATTAAAGGTGTGCTAACTTTGTTTACCAAAGCAAAATCAATGAATTGAGAAGGTCTTATTCTTCATCAAGTTGCAGCAAGCAAAGAAGCATGTCTAACCTCCCTTCTTCCCCTTTTTTCCATTTCATTACTAACACTCCCTCATCAGTTGAGATTCATGGAAGAAATTATGGTTTCATGGTGGTTCTTAATCTTTCTAGAAGCCACATTTCTTGTCTAAAATTCTTTTCATTTTGATATACTCCCTAAACTAAGTAAGTTTCAAATAAACTTAGTGATTTCCCCCTTATTCACTTTTTTTTCATCCATATTAACCCCTAACTCTAATATGTAATTCCCTTATGTTACCCCTTTCCCTAGTATTATTAACACCATGGTGTATAAACCCCCAAGCATTCTATAAATATCCTCCTTTTAGCATTATAGCTAAATATGTCTGTCTAAAGGGAGGCTTTAGTCCACCTGGGACTGTGGTCAACCCTGTCCTGGGGCCGCTCTAACCTCTGGTTATGAGCAACAACCTTTCCCCTAAGCTCTCACCTTCCCTCTGCTCAGAAAAACCCAAAAAATCCCCAAAAACCTTATAAAAACCCCCTCCTACCCATAAACCCCTTTGAAATTGTGAAATAACCCAAAAACCCACCTTTTGGCACTTATCCAAAGTTTCGGCGCATATGTTTGATTTTTCAAAATACATTGAAAAGCTCTACAAAACACCATATCCTAATGTTTTCCGCCGGGCGCAAAATCCAAAACATATAATATTTAATCCCCCGCCCGCGTCCGTATCGATCGATCACATCGTCAACCCGTCAACCATCCGATCGGGCAACATTGATCGGACGGCTATTATCCATATCGGGTTTGGCCCGAGGTCCGACGTTTAGCACCCGAGAAACTGTCAGAGGGTGACGTCAGGCCTCCGCCACGCGTCGCCCTCACAGCTTCTCGGGTCGGCCTCTGACAAAACCGGGGCCGTATTGTAAGCGGTCCGAGAAAACCGTTACCGCTGTTTCACTTACCACCTGGTTTTGCTGGTCCCATGTCATGCCCACGTCAGAGCCACGTCACTGCCACCCCGCCGTCGCATCACCTCATTCGTCCGTCCCTTCGCTGACATGTCCGCCACTTCAGCATATCCGTGGACCAACCAGGACCTGCCACATCACCCGGTGACGTCATGCTGACGTCATCCGACTCCGACCCCACCCGATGACGTCACGCTGACGTCATCCCAAAAACGCGCCAATATTGCCAAAAATCCATTTTTAGGCCAAAATCTCGTGTTTTTTCCACTTTTGGCAAAAGACACTACTGCTATTTTTGCATGCTGCTCACGTCCAAACCAGCACCAGCCTGCTAAAGTCAATTCCGAGACCGCTAGAGCCTCCATTGCACCTGCATTCGCAACTCTTGCCGACGAATTCGCCAGGTATTCTTCAAAATCATCCCATAAGCCTGGTTTTATCCATAATTCCGCAAATAAACTGTTAACAGACTGTAAAACTCTGTTTTCACCGTTAAACACACAGTGACCTGCACTTATATCCAGCCAGTGAAGCCATTAAACTCCTGCAGGGCCGCATTTGACAAATTGAGTTGAAATTTGCAGCTAGTTCACGGAGTCGTGAACTAGGAACCTTAACTGACCAAATTCACCACAGAAAACACTTTGCTCAGTCCTGCTACTGTTTTATCAGTCCTTTAAACAGTATTTCAATTGTTGTTTTACTCAATTTACCTTCTGTTTCTTATATTTCACCTCCCTTGCAAAGAAACACTCCTCTGTGTCGTTCTGTTCAAGTGGAACCGGTTTACATACAAATCAAGAGCCTCAGTAGCCATGGAGACACCAATAGCTCTAAACATCCAGCCTCTGAATGCCCCTCAAAAAGAGATAAATTGGAAACCCCTGGGGGACATGGATTATCAAATGTTAGATTGGTTTCCAATGGGCTCCAAGTATAATATTCATATGATCAATCAAATGAAAGCCCAGCACCTTAGTGGGGCTGATATTTTAGGGATTTGGGATTCAAATTTGCCCATTTACAACCTCCCTCGAGTCAATCCCCTCCCAGACTTGATCCACAAGTGCCAGGAATGCTATGATCCTTGCCAAAGAGCTGTTCTTACTCCTACAGGTTCAGTTTTGTTCTACATCACTCCAGAAACCATTAATGAGATGCTCCACTTCCACACTGCAAGACCATTGGCACCCCTGTCCATGCTGGATTCAGTAAAGAAGGGAACTAATTTGTCACATGCCCAGATTGTCAAGATCAACCAGTTGTTTGTAGATCCAGGTTCTGAAACTGTAAGAACTCCTCCTATTGGATATCTGTACCTGAATGACTTGGGCAGAATGCTAGTGGACTTGATCAGTTATGTCCTGGGGTATAGAGGAATTGAAGATGTTGATGACACCATAATGGCAATGCTGTCCATATTTTCCCCGGGAATGCCTCCTGCTGTACACTATGACTATGCTACCTATATTGCAGAAAAGATTCATGAGCAGCTAATGAATCTACCAAGGGAAAGAGTGTTCAGATTCACCTCATACATCTACCATCTGTTCTTGTTCTATCAGCCAGACAGATTCCCTGTTCCCCTCAAGAAACTAAATGCCCAGGGAATTCCAAGGTCAATTGTCTTTTGGTCTTCAGTTTTTCATTGTGCTTCTCTCTCACCATACACATACTGTGAGTTCATAGACTTGTTCATTTACCCAGCAATGACCTTGCTATATGGTGTACCTCCTCCAAGGCTAACTGATGAGATGCAAAGAGTCCTCCACCTCTCTAAAGCCTACAGCATTGGTGATTGGTACTTCTACCAACACCACACAGTAATCAGAATTTATGGCTGTGAATTGGACCCTTTTAGGCTTCCAAGTTATGTCCCCATGAGGCTCTTTGCCCTAGAATACTTTAGACAGTTTGGAAATGCTGACTACATCCATTTCCAAAGTAAAAACAAGAAGGTGCAACTGAAGGTAAGGAGCCAGCTAGGTCCTTTCTTATATAACAAAAGAGAAGAGGGATGGAGGGAGGCAGATAGAATCCTAGAGGGCCTCAGATTTCAAACCAGCTTCAGATGGTTACCCTATGACCGTAATCACTTTATTTCCCTCAGGAGAATAAAACACAAATTAGGCACATATGCACATGTGAAGTTGCCTCATATTGAGAAGTATGCTAATGCCTTGAGCTGGAAAGAAGGCACTCTAGAAGAGCCAATTACTAAAGAGCAGATGCTAGAGAATGAAGCTAGAAATCTACAAAAGGAGGCTGACTTGGAAACTTGTGGACAAGTCTCTTTCTCATACCAAAGGCAACTTGGAGAAGCTGCCTCATCTTCAACAACACATCAGCAAGCGGCCATGAAAACTCAGCAAGCATCCAGCAAAGACAAAGAAAAGCATGTGGAGGAGGAACAACTACCTCCTATGACTCAAGAACAAACAGATAAAGAGATGGAGCAGCAGCAAGAAGAACAGCAACAGCAGCAACAACAGGAAGAACAAAGGCAGGAACAGCCTGTGCAGCCAGAACAAACAGTGGAAGCCCCAAAATCCACTGAGCAACAGCCACAGCAAACTGTGCCTCCAAGGCAAGAAACATCAGTTGATGCATCAATCCTCCAAACTCCACAAAAGGAGGATGTAAGCAGAAAGAGAGACAGAGAGACTCCCCTAACATCTTCTATAAATCAGGGAGAAAAAGGGCAAAGATTGAATGATTTTTCTGAGGAGGATATGACAATAAGGTAGTCATTAGGCATGGGCCCACCAAGCAGAGAAGCATCCGCCAGTTCCTTTCAGCAGGAACAAGACAGAACAATAGGAGGAGAAGTCAGCTCCTCTAGCCAGCAGAGAGAGGGAGAACTGAGCATTAAGCAACAGTTCATTGAAATTAAGAAGAGGAGTGAGCCAATAAAAATACAGCTATATAACCATCTGTTGAAAATGGCTCCCACCAACCAGCAGCGCTTAATGTCTGCATTTGATGTTAGTGAGGGCAAGATGATCATGAGCCACTTCATGCCAACTACATTGCAGCCACAGTCCCCTTCTGATTACCTAAGGACCAATCTTGAGGTCCTTGCCAAGGACATTCACCCAATGGATAAAATTGAATTGCACAAGCAGACAGGTGAGATGGTCTATGCTTCCCTGGCAGACCAAACATTGGACAACTACAGGCTACAAAGTAGCCTTAACAATACAGCCTCTCAGCTAGAGTTGGAGAGAGCGTCATCCCAGGCAAAGGACAACAGAATAAGGTCCGTAGAGGATATAATTATTGAGATTGGGCATGATCCCAAAGATATCAAGGGAATACAGGAAATATTGAAATTAAGGGATGCTGATATGGCAGCTCTAAGAAGAAAGATCAAACTCCCAGCCACGATTCACCCTCAAACAGATGAAGTAGCTCAACAAAGGCATGATAAAGATGCCACAGCCCTGCTGGTGACTCTCTATAAGCAGCTTATCCAGACACAAGAAAAGCTGGGAGAATCAGAGGCTGCACAGGCAGCATTACAGGCAACCTTGAAGCAAAGAGAAGAAGGCCAGACCTCTCAGCCTCCTCCTCAAATCATCAATCTTGAGGAAACTGCTCCCATTACTACTCCTCCTCCTCAGCAGACTGATCAAGCAGCACCTTCTACTTCAGCACCACCAACAACAGAACAGGCCCAAAGCTTGGATATGCAGAAGCTAAGGACTGAGATTCAAGCCCTAGAAGCTCAAATGAAAGAATTAAATGAGACCAGGGAGAAATTGGCCAAAGTCAATGATAGATATGACAAATCAAAGCAGCCTGTGGCAGAAAAGGGCAGGGAAGTAAAAGCCCTCAAAGATAAGATCAAAGAGCTGGAAAATGAGCTCAAATTAGATAAAGTGGTGGCTGAGCTTAAAATAGTGTTGTGGGCTAACATTGGCCAATCTATAAATGAGCAATGGCAATATATTGAAACAATCCATGAGCAGTTGGAGCTCATTCCAAAAGCACAGACTGAGATTCAAAGATCAAGAGCTGCTCTGAGCAACATGCCTGAAATAGCCACCAGGATGATTAATGTGCTTAACAATAGGACAAGTACTCAATTGGCTGCCATGGGAATTTCAAACAGAACTGAGCACATTCAGTTAATCAAGAGGGTTCTCACACTGAGAAACTTAGTGCAGACATTGGAAAGAAGAACCCAGGATATGCAGACTGAGGTGAACAGGTTTTTGGAGAAGTTTCAGGTGTTAGAAAACAGAGGGCTCCCTAGCTTACTGAACAACGTAGGGAGATTGTTCACACATGACCAGTATGCCAAAAGGGTTAACACATTTGCCACTAGTCAGATCAATGAGAAGCCCAGCACCTCAGAGGAAACAGGGCCAGCCACAGGACAGACTCTCTACAACAGAGTAGAAAATTTATTTTTTATAATGAATGAAATCAAACACCTATTTGAGGCACCTCCCAATTTTTATAAGTATACAGAGGCAGAGGAGACTATGGATGCAATTCTCAGGCATCAACTACCTACACTAGAATGGTGGACCAAGGCCATACAAACTATTTTATAAACAGGGTGCCATTCAACAAATTTTGATCATCAAAAATGCAAATTGTCATACACAAGACAGTTTAAAAAGAATCAGCAGGCATTAAAGATTAAAGCTGAGCCAACTCAGCAGAAATTTCGGCCAACGAAGCAAAGTAGGAAGCTACAGGTGTCCAGGCCGAGAAGCTACAGCAGAGCAGCTCCAAAAGCGCATTTCTCAGCATTTATGCAGATCACTCCAACCGACTCAGTGGCCTCCAAAGGCCAAAATATCTTCTGACAAGCATAAAGATGCATTTACTTTGTATTCAATGATGTAATAACTTTCTGATCTAAATATCTTGAAAAGTTGGTGAAGATATTTCATTTCTCAGATGACTCAACGCCTGAGATATTTTGTAATACGTTTTGTATATATTTGCCCCTCGCATAAGCTTGAAGGGTTGTTGTTGATTTCTCCTGAAGAAGTTCTTGTGCTGTAATCCTTTCAGAGTTTAATAAAGAAAGTGATGGAATTTCCCGGATTTCTGAAGTGTTGAATGCGTTCTGGTGTCTGTTGAAGACTGCTGGATTCCTGTGTGTCTCACAATACAATAAGTTTCTGTAACTCTCTTTGTTATGTATTTTCGATCTATTAAAACCCATATATGTTTCTAACTGCTAAGTGTTTGACAACAAAGAAAAAGAATAACCTTCAGGACTTATTCATGCAATACCCTGAGTTCAATCTGTGTTGTTAATGAATGTTTTTCTTCAGCTATAATCTTGATAAGTGTAATTCTTAATTGCTACACTTTCAAAATATATCTTTCACAGTGACCTTTGTTTCAGGAATTCAAGTTTGCTCCTGTGCAACATGTTTCACTTTCACATCACCAGTTCAATAGAGAATTCTTAATTGCTTTCTGTTGGCTGACCATGCTTCACCACTTAAGTTTAAATTTGTTTGTCTGAGATACACAATAGGCCCCGCAGTCTGAACATCACCACTCCTGCATTTCAAAGCATTTCATAGCTCTAGACTCCATTGCCCAATGAAATACTATTCTCTGAACACTGCATCTTAAGCCCTGAAAGAAATCCTTCAACCAAAACAAAAAACAAAACCTGAGCATAATAGCTAGCCTAAAAACACCATCAAAACAGAGACAAATCATAAAGAGAGAGCCCTCTCTGACTACAGTTTGGCTAGGAACTGTAATCCAAAGATTGGTTAGTGGTTACCCCGGCCGTATTCCCTTGGGAGTCATAGGGAACCACCTGGGTGTTAACAACCTTTACAGGTATGGCACCTGGAGTTTCTTCATTTCTTTGTTAGAATAATGTCACTGTTTACATTAGGAGAATTTTTGCTGGTTATGGATCAATTTTGAAAGGTGTTTAGGTTCATTTCCTGTTGTATTTCAACATAACTTGATTTTTATTAGGGTTACAGTTTTGTTGCCACTGCTGAGCGTGTTGTTAGTGTGTGCTATTTATTTTTTAGCCCTCGGGTCTTTTGTTTGATAGTTCTTGCTTCTGACAGATCTATATATTGCTCCTTTGTAGGGTATTAATGCCTATTTCCTTTGTATAACATTTGTAATATGCCAATATTTTGATTAATTAGGTATTTTCTGGTTTTGGTAGCTAGAGATTTGTTTGTCATTTCCAAGATCTTCTAGGGCTTCTGTATTTTTTGTGTTTCATTTGTGATAAATGTTTAGGCTTTTGATTCTAAGCTTGTAATGGTTTCCACTCTTTCTCATTTTAAAAAAGAGAAGTTTTCTTCAATATATGTCTGGAGAATGAGTTTTTAAGATGTATTTCCTGCTAGATGTCAATTTTATGGCTTTTGGTAGTGTAAAGTTACATATGCTCAAACTAAACTTGAGCAATAGAATCGTAAGATTTTTCACTTGGAATTAACATTAAGCAAAAAATCATTGTATGATCCATTTTTATCGCTTTTAGAAACGTATGGAATTTATCAGACATTATTAAATTTCAATTAGCTATTATGTGAGACTAGCTAAAAGATGAATTTCCCTGGTATTTTGAATGAAATAATACTTTGCCATTTTGAATCAGTGGAAGAATGTGTCTCTTGTCAACTACAGAACATATCAAGCACATTATTAATAAATTTCAAATCAATACAAACACTTTGTAGTAATTGATACATGGAAAATAAGGGATTGCAAAGAGTAATTGTAATTGCCAATGTAGGTTGCGTGGGGCCTGATCCAGGTTCAACGTTAGTTAGCCAAAAAAATCCCTACACTATTGGCCCTTTCAACATCAGCCCATGGAGCACGGACCGAAGTCTCACCCGAAGCAGTATGGGGGGATGCTGGAACCAAGTTTCCGCACTCTGAGATGGTCGCGATGTCGGTTTATTCCTTCTATTCCTGCTTTCACACATGTCGTTAAGTTCTAGGCTCTGTCAGTCTAGCCTTTTACTCCGCCCTTCAGTATCTCCGCAAAGGGGTAAGATTGATCTTCGCGCAACCCTAACATGTGGTTCAGGTACTTTCGCGCTGCTAGGGCAGCGTATTGTGTAGATTCCCAAATTATCTTAAGTTTCATACTTATCTTATTAAACATTCACAGTTAGCACCACACAAACAGATATTGTTACTTGCGTTCAATTAACCAGCATAATTACATACATTCGTGCATCACATAAGCATTGTAAATGAAATATGTGCACAATATGACAAGACGCATTAACAGGAGACAAAGACACAGAATTAGTAGAATGCTTCTCTTTATTGATATCTTTAGATGATTACAGACTCTATCCGCCCTGTGCACACAGCTGCAGGGGTCCATGCACTCAGTTGCGGACTTCCACCCTAGGTCTCTGGGCACTCAGCTGCAGAGCCTCTACCTACGCTACGACCTGAAACTTAGACTTCCCTAAAGACTTCGTCCTTATCGCTCAAGACTTCTTACTTCTTTTTTTTTCTACTTGGAGCTTACTTACTTAGCTCTTTTTATACAATCCCATGGTCCGCGGACCATGGGCAAATTTTTACAGCTGACTTTTACACTTTACAAAATAAGGGCGGACAACCCTTTATGGCTCATGACACCTTCGCGCTCCGCGACCACAAAATGCGGAGACTTTACAACTTTATTACAAAACTTGACCCAAAACATGGGCTTTTAGCCTCAAAACTGTCCTTGGGGGATCCTGTTCCCAACAAGCCCCCAACACAAACATCGTGACTCACCCTTGAGTCACTCGGAAGGCGCAAAGATCTTAGCGCGAAGAGCTCCTAGCTCACCTGTATGACTGCAAACTCGGCAGTGCACTGTGCGGCCGCCTGCTTCACATCATCAACCATCTACTCGGTCACTACTCCTGAACTGTCGGCCTGAAGCTTTTGCTGAGTTGCTTGTAGAGTCACAAGCTTTCCTTCGATAGAGGCTGTGATCACATAAGCCTCATCCAGCTAGGGATTCAACACCTTCAGCACTGTTTCCTTGTGCTGCGCTGCATCCACCTGTTCTTTCAGCTGCTTGGCCTCCTGCAGCTTTTCCAGTCTCTATGTGAGCACGACAGTTCACGTTGTGCCTTTGACCTCATCATAGTGTTGTTGTAGCTCATGCGCTTCTGTCTCTAGTCACTGTACATTAGGGTCTTCCTGCAAGCTCGTTAGGACCTCGAACGACTACTCAAAGAGTTGTGTGCAATCTGCTATTGCATTGTTAAATGCCGCTATTTCCTCTGTGACAGTGGTTGAACACTGCTCCTTTACTTCTGGTGGAGTTGAAGGTTGGGCCTTCAACTATAATTCGGTGATCTGCAGGTTCAAATCCAACTGAACCCTCGCCATTTCTGTACGAGCGTCACACACACCTGTAGCCAACTTGCGGATGCACACCTCAACTAGTTCTTTCTCAGGAATGGCCAACTCTGGGACCATTCAACATGCCTCCTCCACGGCCTGACGTATACGCTTATTTTGGTCAGTTGCATCGGTCATGGCGACGATGGCAGAGTCTCGCTGTAGTGCCATATGCTCATTGTTAATCCGTTGCTTGCTGATCAACTATAGAGTGTGGTGCTCACGGGCCTCAACTACGCAATCACTCCATCCTGCAATAGGTGGACTGCCTAGCCAGGGAGCACTGCCAGATTAAACCCTACTCCCTTGAGGGCGTTGACAATGGGCCTGTCAACTTCATCTCCATGGTTAGTGCTCCATCGAGAAGCACTATCACGCTGGAGACCCTTGCGCGTAACATCTTGGCAGCTTCTGAAGTGCCGATAGCAAGGTTGGTGGACACCGTGCCAGCCTGTGACACGCGGGTCTGCAACTTCTGTAGACCTGTTTGGATAGCCCCAAATACTACTTGCTGCTATTGCTCAAACTGTTGTAGGGCCTTTGCAGTGACATCTCGCACCATGTCTCCAATGTTGTGCAAGTCGCCCTTGGTGAGGGTGATGGGGTCCAACAACATTTTAGTGGCCTTGGACTTCTTCCTCAACCCTCCTTTCTCTTGTTCCCTTGGATGCTTGATGCGGGCGGACGTCGCCTGTGGGTTCATTCCGTGCTGCTTTGTCTGCTCGTCCGTCTCTTCCTCTGTCTCGAGTGAAGGCGACCTCACGCCTTTGTCAGAGCCTCCCTCTGTTCCACTTGTTTACTTCTCCGTCTGCCGAGCGGCATCACGCTCTGCCTGGGCCTTGTCAGTGACCTCCTTCTTTCTCTTTTCAGCCAGCTACGTCATCTTGAGCTTGGCCTCCTCCTTCTTGTGCTGCGTGGCGGACTTGCTCCCTCCCACCGCCACGTCTGTTGTAGTTTGTCATTTTTCTGGCCAGCGATCAAGTATCGCATCAATGGTGTCATCCATTGACCAGTAAGGCAAGTCATTCCATGTTTGTGCAGGGTCCTTCCGGGCCCTGATGGACACATGGTGAAAATATACTTTAAACTCTGCATAGCCCTACAGGTTGGCAAACACTGTAGGCGACAACTGCGGTTTGCGATTGATGGCCATGCAGATGTTCATCTCCATCAACATCTAGAATATCTTGTTGTCCTTGATGCGCTGCACATCCTTGGTCACCCACAATGAACTGTATTTCACTGCTTTTGGTAGGTCTGGTGCGACCGAAGGGAATTGACTGCCCTCTGGCAGCTCCCATGCTACCAGCACAATAGACAACAAGAGCCATGCGTAGTGGAACGTCTTTCTGAGCTCCTATGCCTCGCGATAGTTCGCAAGGAGCTCACCGTGGAGATAGTCTGACCAATTGAACTAGACTGCTTTGGCGCACTGGGCTGCTAGCGTGACGACATGTGCCAACACCTCATCGACACGACACTTCCTCATCACTTTCCCTGCCAAAATCTGCATAGCCACCTTTATAGCAGGGTCACTGATGCTTGATATGGCATATCCGTGCCACTTCTTCACCACCTTAAACTTCTCCTTCATGGCCTCTGGAAGGGCCTATTCACCACCTTTTCCGCCAAACATCATGGTCAGATTTTCGCCTGTGTAGGGAAATCACGTGATCCTGTGGATCAACTTGTTAGCGATGGGTATTAGCTCCTCCAGCCACAAACACCCATCATGCACCAAGCATAACAACTTCTTGATGACCAATAATGTAATTGGGGTGTGGTTGTAGTGTGACACCCAGAGCAGGTTGAGTAGACCTCCCTTGTCTACTCCTCTAATCCACTTCCGCGGCTCCAATGCGCTCATTTCGGTGGTTGTATCGATAATGCGGCACATCAAATGCCAAGTGTGGGAATTTCTCATGGTTAGCCAAGTCCTAGCCTTCGAGTTTTAACAGAGGAACCCACCCCAAGCACGGTCCTTCAAAAATAGTTTCGTCCGATAGTAGAGGGTTTTGCAAGGGGACCTCGCTCTCATCGATATATTTTGGCACCTTGGTATTTCCCTTGCACGAAGGGACATACTCAAGCAATTGAGTGATAGGGTCAGCACCCTGGGATTTAACTTCCTCCATGTCTATCCCCACATCCTCATCATCCATCGGGATGTCTTCGATTTCTTCCTCCTTTGGCTCTAGATTGAGGGCTTTGCCCTTTTCTTGTGTGGTGAACTTGTCCTTCAGTGGGTTTCTTCTCGGTGATGTGCGCACTAGTATTGCAGGCTGCTTACCCTTCTCATCATTAGTGCTCTCCTTGGTTGGGGTGGGCTTTGGCCTCAACATCCTTGGTGATTTGGGGACTCCCGCTAATACTTCAGAAACCTTTGAAGCAACGTATTCAACCTCCATAACAATTTCCAGCACTAACTCCTCTGCTTTGATATATATAGCTTCCGTGGGCACCAACATGATGTTCTGCAATAACTCCTGTCTCACCTTCGACAATGTCTCAAATATTGAACTGACTATCAGAGGTTCGAAGTTCAAGCGGTTCATGTGCGCCTGAGATCTCAACAACTCAATTCTCAAAATGCCAAGTGTTTTTCGCTGGACAACCACCTGTATTATATAAGGCATTTTAAATTCAAATCCAACCGTTCCCCCCACATTCGGTTCATTAATGCCGGATTGGCGGCATATTTTCAAGGATCTGACCCATAAATTTCGTCTTAAATGTCGGTTGCCCACCCGATTTGGCCGCATTTCTACCATCAAATCATGAACAGTGACTTTATCAGTCACTTTCCGGCTGACATACGCGATTTATCCCTGGCTAGCGCAGCTCCCTTCGCGCTGTCATGAACCCTGTGACACTTCCTTGCTTCACGCAATCCTCTAATCGCGTAGCTCCCCAACCCAGGCAGTGTAGTTTATAGTCCCATGCCTCCTTTCAACTGCCTGGAGTGCTAAGACTGTGCTACCTTCATATAGTCACATGACCGGACCACTGGTGTATGGCTTCAATCGACTACCATTCACGTTTCTTGGGAAGTGATCTCCATTCAATTTAACCAACTAAACCACTCCTTCGTCGATAATCTCCTTAATGACATAGGGCCCTAACCAATGCATTCTGAATTTCCCTGGAAATTTATCAAACTTGCTATCATATAACAAAACCAGGTCATTTACCTTAAAGGTGCGTAGCTTAATGTGCCAATCATCCCATGCTTTTTCTTGCTGCTTTTGGACCTGTTGGTGAAATCCAGCTAGAAATCTCTATTCCTCAAGCTCAGCCAGTTGCGCGAGCCTCTCCTCTAGGGATCCGTGATCCGTCATACCTGTGAGTGCCACTATGCACAGACTAGGCACAATGTATTCCATGGGCATCATTGCTTCAACACCATATACAAGCCTAAAGGGTGTTTATCCAGTCAACTTCTTGCATGTCGTTCGATAGGCCCATAGTACTGTGGGTATGTGTAGGTCCCAATCATTTCGCTGAGCATTGCAAACCTTGGTTAGTGTGTTCTCCAGCACTTTATTGAATGCTTCCACCGTCCCGTTAGCCTGCGGGTGATATGACGTGCTCTTCTGGTGATATACCTGAAATTCCTCTGTCAGTGCGTTGATCATCTCATTCAGAAAGTGCGTATCGTGATCACTCATCAAAATATTTGGGCACCTGAAGCGTGTTAGTACATACTCAAAGAGGAACTTTGCAACGGTTGCACCTGTACAATTCTTTACAGGCGGTGCCTCTGCCCATCGAGTCAAATACTCTCTCGCGGTGATAATGTACCTTGCTCCCGTCTTCTTCCCGTGGGGCTGAATGGGTCCCAAAAAATCTATCGCTCGTTTATCAAAGGGTTGTAATGTCATCTGTGGATTCAAAGGCAGCTCATCCCTCTGTGATGGCCTGCCAGTCCTTTGACACACATCACACGCTTTTTAGTAAGCTTTTGAATCTTGATGGAGGGTTGGCCACCACAACCCTGCGCGTAGAATCTTCTGCGCAGTCACTCTCCCTGCATAATGTCCTCCCACGGCACCCCTTTGAGCATCCGCGAGGATAATACTCCTCTAAAACTCCGGTACATATCGTTGCAATATTTCATCGGACACCATTTTGTACAGATACCCAAAAATCACAGAGAAATCTGCTGCGCGCACCACTAATTCCTTCTTCTACTGGACGGTGTATCCTTCCAAGGTAGTTCCTGTCGTTAGGAAGTGTATGATATCTTCAAAATGACCATCTGCGATGCACACTTCAAATAGCTACGCGTCACGCAATCCATCCTCCAAATTAGTGGGTTGTTCCCCTGTTTTGATGCGCGACAGATGGTCTGGTCCTGCATTCAGTCGTCCAGGCTTCACAATAAATTCAAAATCATACTCTTGGAACAATGACAACCACCTACAGATTCTCCTCCCCAACACAGGCTTATTGACTAGGTATTTCAATGTGGAATGACCCGTATACATCTTAAAATGGCCACTCAAAAAATAGTGTCTAAACTTCTGGAGCGTGTATACCATGGTAACCCTTCGCGCTCGGTGGTGGAATAATTCTTCTCCGCCTTGGATAACCTTCTGCTTACAAATGCTATAAGATGGTCCAAGTCTCCTCCAGCAGCCTGTGTTAGTACTTCCCTTAGAGCTATACATGACGCGTCGACATGTACATGAAACTCCTTCTTCCAATCTAGGAAGACTAGAATCGGTGCGATGACCATCTTTTCTTTCAATACATCCAAGATTTTCTTACAATCCTCGTTCCAACAGAATGTGACATCCTTTTACAACAGCTTCTCCATAAGTGCGGTGATTTGGGCATAGCCTTTGATAAAATTTTTGTAATATCCAGTATGACCTAGGGTAGCATGCAGCTGTTTCACACTCTTCAACGCTTCTAAGTTAAGTATCACTGCAATCTTCACGGGATCTACCATGAGTCCATGTCTACAAACCACATGACCCAATAGGGTCCCAAAAGGAACGCAAAACATACATTTCTTTAGATTGAGTGCGATCTGGTATCTTTGACAGGTATCTAGCATCAGGCGCAAACTTTCCACATGGTATTCACTAGCCCAAAGACAGTCCAGTCATCAAAGCACACTTCCAAGAACTTATGAATAAATTCCTTGAATGCTGTAATGACTATGTGCAAGAAAATCGTAGGTGCATTCTTCAATCCGAAAGGCATTACAGTGTACTGAAAAAACCCCGACTCAGTCGCGAAGGTCATCTTGCTCCTATCCTCCTGCGTAATTTTGATCTAATGGTACCCATAGAACCCATCAATGAAAGAATATGCTTCCTGGCCACCTACATTGTCCAACACTTCGTCAATGAATGGAGTCGAGAAATGATCATGTACACAAGCGTCATTCAACTTCCTGAGATATACGGATATCCTTATTTCATCCTTCTACTTATTTTCCTGTACCACCATTGGGCTTACCTAATCGGATTCTTCTACGGGCTCAATGATGCCTGCCACGAGCATCTTGTCTAGCTCTAAGTGGACCTTCTCCTTATACTTCGGATTGAGATGGTAAGGTATTTGCTTAACTGGCTTCGCGTTAGGCTTCTACATGATCTTGATAACACCCAGGTCCCTGATTATCCCTTTCAGATCTATAAACTTGGTAAGGAAGAAATCTTGGTATTCGCGGAGCAATTCAGCGACCTTATCCACCGTCGCATCATCCCAGTAATCTCCAATATTCACGAATTTGGGCTCTACCTTCGTACTAATATTTACCTATTTCATTTTCAGTGGCGCGGTTATATTAGGATTCTTAATCTGCGGTCCCTCAACCTCGCAGAGACCTTCTGTTTCAGGGATTTTAATCTTTCGCGGATCCTCATCTTCTTATTTAGCGGTTATGTTATATCATTCCAGAGCATGACTCAGCCAAGTAGTCCAATCAAGTTGAATCAGGTCCAAAGGATCCTGTGGTATCCTAAAGATTGCTTCTTTCACTTCTTGTAGTGCCTTGTCAATGTAGTCAAACCCGTCTTCAAAGCTGAACGTCATTATGAATCCTTCGCGCAGAATATCCCATTCACTTGTACCATGGCAGAGCTTTGTTTCTAAGTACCAGTTCATCGGGATGACATCCAAGGTGTGACAGAACAAGTGCACCCATTCAGGTTGGAGCTTTGCTCCATAAGCCTCGGCCCATTTGGCCAAGTGCACGCGTGGATCATCCTTCCCATCATATTTGTATGTCATTCGTACCTTCGGCTTCCCAAAGTGTGTTCTCGTCATCCTCCTACATTCACGCCAATCATCAAAGCTATCATTGTGCATACCCCACCACCTTGTCGGCGTAGCACGCAGTGCCTAGTCCAAAGCCTGGAAACGCTGCTTCTCTAGTACCTCCCTCTCAAATGCATCCAAAAAGATATCTACATCATTCAGGCCATCATAAGTGGGCATATTTCTTACCTCTCACGACACACAACGTAGCGACCGGGTCATCATGTTGCAGCTCAATGCAGTTACTTCATGTAACTGATTTTGGCTGCGCTCTAATTCTTCATCAGAGTCCGAGGTGCAGGAACTCTCGCGATCCCATGTAATTCATCCATCTGTTGTTGGATTCACCCAACCTTGGTCTCGTGCTATTATCTTATAGATATAGTCCATATCGTCATCTCTCTCATAATCGCGGACTAGTTTGGTATAGCGTGATCCTTTAGCAGGATCTAGGGGTATTATTACGTGAAGCGATTTCTTTTCAAATATCATTTTTCGCTTCTTTAGGTTGATTACCTTGTTCATATCAGTAGCCTAATAAATTCGAAGGAGTGCAGGGTAGGCGTTGCTGTCATCCACAATTTCTATTACCTTAAAGTCAACCAACGCACTTGTGCCTTCAATATCTACAATCACCCCTTGCATCTGACCTATGGGGATGATCTTCTGCTGATTTTCCATTCTTAACTGAATCGGATACCACTGCAGCGCGAGTCTTCCCATCCACTGCCAAGTCTTCTTTGGTAGGACGTTCGCGTCTGACCCCAGATCCAAAATAACCTGATCCATTTCGTATTCTCCTATCTGCGCGGTCAACCTCATCTCTCGTCCTGTCTTTGTTTTATGCTTACCAATCTTTCATATCACGCACGGTTCACCCGGAGTGTTTATAGTGCATCTATTTATAAGCTCATGTAATCCCTTCACGGCCTTGCTATCACGTAGCAACTTCATGCAAGTCTCTAGAAAGGTCGTAAGCATAGAAGGGTCCATCTCTTGATCAGGCTTATCCTTTCTCCCTGAGGTGGAGGCCTCAACGAAGCTCTTCTCTTCTTCCATGAATGTTTCGCGTGCGCGCTCCAAATCAAATTCAGCCTCCTTCACCGAAGCTTTGCGAACTCGTGCGCTATCTTTGGGATGTTTCCCCTTATCATCCCCTATTGCAGTGCCACTTTTGAGCTCTATATTTACATTCGGATCCTCTTCGCGAGGCTCATACCTCATCATCTACAAGTTCTAAGTCGGTTGAGGTGGTAGCACCCCTTTATCGCGTATCCTCGCTATCCGTGTAGGCAGTCCTTCGTTTCATGATCAAACAGAATGCAATATTTTCACGACAGGCGCGTTGGGTTGGTGTAGTCATGGGCGTAGTGTCTTGGCCCTCCACAATTGTAGCAGATTAACTGTCCCTAACCTCTGCTAGGTCCTCCTCCACCTCGGCTTCGTCCGCACCCCTGAAAGCCTGTTCGCTCCATCCCCGTGCTCTAGTCAAGGGGCCGCGTTTGTGCCTAAACCCTATAGGAGGGTGTTCTATCCATCATCAATTAATAGCTTCTGCAATTGTGCTCATCATGCCCTACCGAGCTACAGAAGTTGTAGAATAGTTGTTGTGGTATTTGTACAAACTTCTGCAGCAAATGACAGTTATTCATCATATGTTTTCCTGCTACCTGACATATAGCGCACCACAACGCAGGCCCACGCTTGGTCCTGCTTGAGCTTCCGGCCTCAAAGGCATCGATCCTCCTCCTGCAATATAGTTCACAGAAACCGGGCAATGGTCTTTGTCATGCCCCTGACCTTTGCATTTCAAGCACCATAACTCTTCACGCACCTTCGGTTGAACTGTTCTGTCCCGCTTCAAACTTTTCATTTCAAGGCAAATATTTTGCAACTGCGCATGGATCTGTTGAACCCCCAGATTCGGATCCTACATCGGTGTCTCATGCAGTCTCATTGCAACCTCCAAGGCCTCTGCCTGAGTTTTTATCTTCCGTTGTGACAATGCAACCCTTAGGTATGGCAGGAGCGAAGCCACAAACCATTCACGGTGCTGTCCATCTGTTAAGTTCATATTAGCTTCATGGATTTTACACTTCAACCTATGATCTAATTCCCAAGGTGTATTTCCTAGATTCATCGCAATTTCCTTGAACCCCACAATCGACTATGCCTTAGATTTAGGCCTACTGAATTCTTTATTCAGCATGGTCTGGATGTCTCCACTCCATAGTTTGGGTTATCATTAGAGTACTTGATGTACCAGGCTAACGCATGATCCTGCAAAGCAATAACCAATGTTGCCTTCTTCATGTGATCATCTGTAACGCCCTGAGCTTCCCACACAGCTTTCACAACAAACCAAAACTGGTTCGAGTCCTCATTTCCCAAGCCTTTGCACAAAGGCAGCTTCAGTGAATTTTCCATGCTGAACTGTGGTGAGGTGGAGGTGCTATGGGTGAAGTCACAGGTGATGGTGGTGAAGTTGGAGGTGGTGTGGGTGGAGGTGGCAGTTACGACAATCCTTGTCTTATTAACTGAATAGCACTTCACGGAGAAGCTTGTGTTTCTCCCTCTTCATCAGCCAATGGAGGTGAAATAAATGGACTATGTTTAGGACCCTTTCTTCCATCATTCCTGTAAGTCTTTCCGCTTCCCATAGCTCTGAACATCAAGGTAGCTGCATAACCCGTTTTTCGCACAATAACATCTTAATGCAAGTATTCAAAGACTTCAAGTACTTGCCTCGCGGACCTTTGAAAAAGTGTCACTTCGCCTCGCTGTAGCTGACTGAGGTATCGACTGCGAATTCAGTCACAAATCCTCCTATGATGTGATTGAGCCAATGATCAACAGTGCGGGTGATCTTACCCTCAGATGCTTCTAATCTCTGTACTAACTCCGGGGTCTAGACAATAGGACTGTCAAGTCTCCACCTTCCTTGGCTATCTGTTAGCTTTGCGATCCACTCGTATAACTCAACCAGAAAGGAACATAAAAATATCTCTTGAATTTCTGTATATAAATACCTGTCCATCCACTATTCCTTTGTCAGTTAAAGATTTTTGTTATCCTGCAACGCGAATTTGTGGATCTTCCTATCCAACCAGTCTCCGATCTCTTTCTTAGTTGGATTCCAATGATACAACATCACACCTCTTATGCAGATTTTGGTCCCGACAACGGAACCATTTGTTGGCTGCATGGGGCTTGACCCAGGTTCAACGTTAGTTAGCCAAAGAAATCCCTACACTACTGGCCCTTTCGGCATCAGCCCGCGGAGCGCGGGCTGAAGTCTCATCCGAAGCAGTATGGGGGGATGCTGGAACCAAGTTTCCACACCCTGAGATGGTCATGATGTTGGTTAATTCCTTCTATAACTGATTTCGCGCAGGTCATTAAGTTCTAGGCTCTGTCAGTCTAGCCTTTTACTTTGCCCTTCAATACCTCCGCGAAGGGGTACGATTGATCTTCACACAGCCCTAACCCTTGGTTCAGGTACTTTCGTGCTACTAGGGTAGCGTATTGTGTAGATTCCCAAATTATCTTAAGTGTCTTACTTATCTTATTAAACAATCACAATTAATGTGCGTAAAAAGATATTCTTACTTGCGTTCAATTAACTAGCATAATTACATACATTCACGCGTCACATAAGCATTGTAAATGAAATACGTACACAATATGACAAGATGCATTAACAGGAGACAAAGACACATAATTAGTAGAATTCTTCTCTTTATTGATATCTTCAGATGATTACAGACTCTATTTTCCCTACGCACATAGCTGCAGGGGACCACACACTCAACTGCGGACTTCCACCCTAGGCCTCTACGCACTCAGCTGTAGAGTCTCTACCTATGCTACGACTCAAAACTTAGACTTCCCTAAAGAATTCCTCCTTATCGCTCAAGGCTTCTTACTTCTTTTTCTATCTACTTAGAGCTTTCTTACTTAGCTCTTTTTATACAATCCCATGGTTCGTGGACCATGGGTAGATCTTTATAGCTGACTTTACACTTTACAAAATAAAGGTGGACAACCCTTTATGACTTATGACACCTTCACGCTCCGCGACCACACAATGCGGAGACTTCACAACTTTATTACAAAACTTGACCCAAAACATGGGCTTTTAGCCTCAAAACTGTCCTTGGGGGATCCCGTTCCCAATAGTTACATATGCTCAAACTAAAATTGAGAAATAGAATTGTAAGATTAGGCACCTGGAATTAACATTAAGCAAAAAAACATTGTATCATCCATTGTTATCCCTTTTAAAAAGGTATGGAATTTATTAGACATTATTAAATTTCAATTAGCTGTTATGTGAGACTAGCTAAAAGATGAATTTCCTTGGTATTTTGAATGAAAGAATCCTTTGCCATTTTGAATCAGTGGAAGAATGTGTCTCTTGTCAACTACAAAACATATCAAGCACATTATTAATAAGTTAAAATCAATACAAATGCTTTGTAGTAATTGATACATGGAAAATAAGGGATTGCAAAGAGTAATTGTAATTGCTAATGTTTTAAACTTTTGATAAATAAGCTAATTGAATATCCATATGACCACCTTCTTTACCTATCTAACAAAATAAATCTGCGAGTGTTCATCACAGTTGAAATCTTATGCTAACTATGATATATACTGGGGCAACCAAATCTTTCTTGAAACAAAACGATCAACTGGTAGCAACAGAGTAGAGTTCCTTTTTGTTAATACTTTAATTGTTAGATTTTTAGTACCTAAGAAAGTGTCGAGCAGAGTGCCATTAATAGCAGCAACGAGAAGGGAATACCTAGGTGCATGCAGAGAAGGCATAGTGATAGGTACAACAATAGAGCATGGTACATGCACATATGAAAGGTTTGCAGGTATGTACAACAGCAAGGCTGAGCCTCCTTTGGCATAGATTATGTAGAGATCAATACAACAATGGATTAGAGTGAAGGGATGACATTTATTTAGGAGAGAGAGGTTGAGGATGATTGCATGGCTTTGGCATGGGTGTGCGATCCTCAAGATACTTCAAGTTTTCAACAGTTCTAACTGCTAGCTAAGTAGTTTGATTTTATTACTTCCTTTTCGAGGTTAAGAGACCTGATACCATTGAAAACGTAAAGGCCAAGATACATGATAAGGAAGGAATCCCCCCTGATCAACAACATTTGATATTTGTTGGGACGTGGCTCGAGGATGGTCGAACCATTGTTGAGCACAACATCTAGAAGGAATCCACCCTGCATCTTGTCCTCCATCTAAGAGGTGGGATGTAGATCTTTGCCAAAATCCTCACCGGTAAGACAATCATTTTGGAGGTTGAGAGCTTAGACACCATCAAGAATGTTAAGGCCAAGATCCAAGACAAGGAAGGCATCCCCCTGATCAACAACGTCTAATATTTGCTGGGAAGCAGCATGAGGACGGTCGAACCCTTTCCAACTACAACATCGAGAAGAAATCCACTCTGCATCTTGTCTTCCATCTAAGAGGTGGGATGCAAATCTTCATCAAAACCCTCAAAGGTAAGACAATCACTTTGTAGGTTGAGAACTCAAACACCATATACAATGTTAAGGCCAAGATCTAGAACAAGGAAGGCATTCCCCTTGACCAGCAAGATCTGAGCTTTGTTGGAAAGCAGCGCAAATATTTTCAGACTCTAGCTGACTACAATATTCAAAAGGAATCCACTCTGCATCTCATCCTCCATTTGAGAGGTGGCATGCAAATCTTTTTCAAAACCCTCACTAGTAAGACAATTACTTTGGAAGTGGAGAGCTCAGACACCATCGACAATGTGAAGGCTAAGATACAGGACAAGGAAGGCATACCCCTCACCAACAACATCTAATTTTTGCTAGAAAGTAGCTCGAGGATGGCCGAAACCTTGCTGACTACAATATTAAGAAGGAATAAACCCTACACCTCATCCTTTGACCGAGAGGAAGGAATCAATGCTGCACCTTGTGCTTCATTTGAGAGGTGGTATTCATATCTTCGTGAAAACCTTGATTGGGAAAACTATTACCTTGGAGGTAGAGAGCTCCGACACCATTGATAACGTGGAGGCTAAGATTTAGGATAAGGAGGGCATCCATCCCGACCAGTAGAGGATGATTTTTTCTAGTAAGCAACTGGAGGATGGATGTACTCTAGCTGATTATAACATTCATAATAAGTCTACTTTGAACCTGGTGCTTTGTCTTTGTGGTGGTGATTTTTAATTGTTAAATGTTAGTTTGTTGAAGTTAAATAGAAGGTTATGATTTAAAGGTGTTTCTGTATGTGGCTGTTGATGTTTATTATATTTTGTTGACTGTTATTGTTTGTGTTAGCATATGTTCAGTTGGTGGAAGCCAACGTTAGTTTTCTGGTTGATACTACGATGCTAACTTTGGAAGTCATTATACTCTGTGAGAGCAAAGCTTATGAAAACATATTTCCATGAAATATTAGGATTTATATTATTGTAATGCAAGTATTTTAAATGGTGGTGCATTTTTAAATTTTATTGTTATCAATATTGTTTTCACTTGGATGTGTGTCATTTGATTTCTGAAGTTTCATTTAGGGCTTTGAATTCATTTATGAGATTAAGTTAGGGTTCTAAGTTCTTGAATTTTAGTTTATAAATTACCATTATTTAAAAATGTTTTGTTATCAAATTGTTTCAATGGGTAGGAATTAGATTTGACGGATGGTATTTGCTGTGTTACATGATTTTTAGAATCACGTGAATATGAGGAATGATTTATCTATATAAGAATTGTATTAATGTTGTGCAGCTCAGGTATTTAATTTTTTAGATGCACTTTATGTATATTTTATTGTTTAGATTTAATCATTTAAATATTGATGCATGGGCCAACGATATGAAACCCATCTAAGTTAAACTGGTATTAATACGGAGTAATTGATGCCCAAAATGAAATCCAGTACTTCTTTGAATTCCATTAGTGATTTAAACTTCATTTCGGACCCCTGAAAAATCAAAGTCCCAATCAACTAGTTTTTTTATTACCATAATTGCTACTTATTCCCAGAATGGACAACCCCATGAAGCCTTGGCATTCTTCAAGGAAATACAAGTCCAGGGTATAAAACCCAATTCAACCACCATCATTAGTGTTCTTCATGCATGTGCCATTTTATTGGTTTTGAAATAGGGTAAGTAGATCCATTGCCATACAATAAGAAATGGGTTTGAATATGATGTTGTTGTGGGTACTGCACTTGTAGGTATGTATGCCAAATGTGGGAATGTTAACGTTGCCCACAAACTATTTGAAAGAATGTCTAAACAAAATGTTCTGTCATGGAATGCAATAACTGTTGGTTATTCATAGAATGGTCATCACCATGAAGCCTTAGGCATTCTTCAATGCAACACAAATTCATGGTATAAAACCCAACTCTATTACCATGATTACTGTTCTTCCTGTGTGTGCCGATTTATTGGTTTTGGAACAAGGTAAGCAGATCCATGGCTATGCAATAAGAAATGGATTTGAATCTGATGTTGTTGTAGGCACTACTCTCATAGACATGTATGCAAAATGTGGGAATGTCAACATCGCACACAAATTGTTGAAAATAATGCCTAAACAAAATGTTGTGTCTGGGAATGCAATAATTTTTGGTTATTTCCAGAGTGGATATACTATGAAGCATTGGCATTGTTCAATAAGAAGTGGATTTGTATTTGATGTTACTGTAGGAATTTGACTTGTGGATATGTGTGCCAAATGTGGGAATGTTAACATTGCCCACAAATTATTTGAAAGAATGCCTTAAAAAAATGTTGTGTCATGGACTACAATGATTCTAGCATATGGAATTCATGGACATGGTGAGGACGCTTTTGCTCTTTTTTCCCAAATGCAAGAGACAAGCACAAAGCCAGAGCATGTCACCTTCACTGCTATTTTTGTTGCTTTCTCTCATGCAGTGTTAATCAATGAGGGCAGGCAATACTTTGAGTACATGAAGTTAGATTATGGCCTTGCACCTAAGCTGGAACATCAAGTGCACTTGATTGACTTTCTTGGGTGTGTTGAAACAAATGACATTATCAAAAAGATGTCATTAAAACCCGATGCAAATGTGTGGGGAACCTTGTCAGGGGCTGTAGAATTCACTGCAATATTGACTTTGGAGAACAAGCAGGTAAACACCACTTAGAATTAGAACCAAACAATGTCGAATATTACATGTTCTTCTTAAACATTTATGTGGAGGCATATCTAGAACATTTCTAAATTATTATCCTTCATACAAAACCCTGACAAATACATTTATCTCACACCTTTGACATAAATAACTGTTCACGCCTTATTCCTTTGGTGTATCTTTGCACCTTCGGGGGAAATTGCTAGTTATACTTTTTTATTTTATTTTTATTTTTTATGTAATTTAATGGAGACAAAATGTTTTAATTAATAATAATAATAATAAATTTATTTTATTATTAATTTTATTTGTATAATTTGACCAAGTCAAAATGTTTACATAACATAACAAGAGAGGACATGCTAACATCTCTTCCATATTGAGCTGGAGAGCATCTCCCAATGCAATTATAATAAATTATGATCTAATATAAATATAATTAAAATAAGTAAATATTTATTGTATTATTATCTAAATAAATTTATTTAAACTATCTACTGTTAGAAAAAAACCAAAATTTTTGAGTTGTAATTTTATTTAATTTGAAAAGAAAACATCTTGTAAAATTTGTGAACACCGTTTTTCCATACTGAATTATAAAGCATAGTCTTTCAACACAACAATTACTTCAATTTTTATATTTTGTATTGATATAATTAAATATTTATTAATTTGTATATTAAATTTTTTACTTTCCTTTAATTTTAAGTTATTTGAATTATATTGATGATGATTATGGTTAACATCCACTAAGATCAATATGGTTTACAGATCCTTAAGAAAGGAGTGATTAATTGAGATTATTTAATATTTTATTTTTGTCATAAAAAGAAGGGAGATAAGCATTCCAATGTCACTATAGTTTTGTTGACTTAACAAGCCAGAAAAATTGGTAGTGTGGCAAATGTTTTGAAAAGGGGAATGGATGCGAGCAAGGTTTGGGCAATCCAAGAGAAAGTGTTTTTCATTTTTGACTCTCTTAGTATGATAGAGGATGTATATTCTTTTGTCCCAAGGTGTTTTGGGAATAGACCAACGCTTAGTTTCACTTCGAAGCTCATAGGAATTAGTTCTTATCTTTGCAATGTTCATTTTCTTCTTAACATTGGTTAAGATAGAAAGGTAATTATGGTTAGCAAGAATGGGGTTGATTACCTACTTGTAATAACTTAGCTTCATTTTCCCCTCTAACTCCTTATCACTCCACAACTTATCCTTAAATTTGGAAGTAATGGTGTTTTTAATATTATCCTTATTCTCTAAGATGATCTCCTCCTTTATCCCCCAATGGTCAAGCCAAGACTTGACATCCTTATGCCAACCTCGCTTGAGCTGAAGATGGGGGTTTTAACTAGAGTTAGAAGCAATTTTGGGGAGCCTCTTGGCTTCCATGTTAGACTTATTCTTCTTATACATCAAGTACCTAAACATAGTCATGCTTTAAATGGGGGAAATGCTAGCTTCAATCAAGAGAATAGGGTAGTGAGTGTTACCTTTAATGTTGAGGTTGTAGGTTATAAATTTCTTTTGGATTATTTCAATCTTTCTCCATGAATCTCTAGATATATTGCAACCCCACATCTCACATCCATATAAAATAAAAGGGGTGACGAGAGTCTCAAAGAGGATTTTTTTAACTCGATACCCAAAATTAGTGTGAAAGAAGAATTTTTTCTTTTACATTCTTTCATCAAATTCAAGTGTAATAAATTGAATAAAATTTGGAAATTTAAGATAATTTGTCATTCTCTAGTGGGTACAAAATAAGGTAATAATAAAGTTGTATTAAGAAGAGTCTTTTCGGTAGAAATCACATAGGAGAAAATTTTTCCGACGCGTTTTGAACCAACTAGTGTGGCTCATCATCAGGAATGATGAACCATACTAGCTGGTTCGAAATGTGTTGGAAAAATTTTCTCCTATGTGATTTCTATCGAAAATACTCTTCTTAATACAACTTTATTATTACCTTATTTTGTACCCACTAGAGAATGAAAAATTATCTTAAATTTCCAAATTTTAATTCAATTTATTCCCGTCACGCTAAGAACACTTGTTCTTTGTGTAAGCTTGGCAGTACTTCCTTTTTCTATTAATTATATATAGGCAGGTAACAAAAAATATGTCTAGTGGCCTCAACCTGCCAGAGGGAAATCAGGTTTGTTGGCCACCGATCAACATCATATGCCGTCCAAATTTAAACAGTTTGAGAATATCCATCCATGCTAAATATACTGCTGTATCTATGTATTCTTAATCCTTCGACTTATAAAGTAAATGCTACCAGATCAACATAAAAACCAGAAAATTGTTTTTTGCTACTCTACTTCAGTCATCAGATGACTCAATAGGGGTTGGGTCCTTTGAAATTGACCTTGGCACTTCATTCTGCAGCAAGGTTTGAATTTAATTTTCAATTCGGCCAAAACGAACATTCTGATGATATTGTTGTACCTGCATCGCCTGAATCTCCTTTTGGATGTCCTTTATGCTTCGATCCTCTTGATGAGCTTCATTGGTTCTTCCAGGTCCCTATGGGTTGTCATGGCCCTGGCCATCAAGTTCTTCATTACCCAGTACAACTGGGCTGTCTGTCTAAACAATGTTTGCCAGCCTCTGGTGTGCCCCAGATCTATGAGCTGGGGATCCCATTCCTCCATTGGAAGCGATTCTGTCACAGCGTTGGCGTTTAGCTCTGCCTCCTATGTTGAAATTATGGATTTAACTTGAGTTGGAGTTCCTCCATGGTATGCATGCATTAGATTCTGCATGCTTTCCTCTCCAGTTTTCTTACCCCTTTTTCACTGAGTCTTGCTCGCCGAAGCCACCGGTGCCTTCATTTTCTTTTTTTGTCTGTTTTCCAGCATGACGACCCCCTTTTCTTCCCGGCCTCACTTTCGCCTTCACTATTTTGTTTTCCTTCTAAAATTATTCCAGCCTCCACCCATCTCTAGTTCTTTCCTGCTCTTGGTATCGAGGTGCTGGAGGCAGAGTGGAAGTAGAGTTAGATAAAATTGTAAGAGTAGGATAAGTACAAACATTATAACCAATCCATATTTCATTTGTGACCTTTAGCCTTTCCATGAGAATCATCTTTACAGAATTACGAATTCTAATTTGCAGGAGATGGCCCGGGTACCCCCCAGTCCCTTCCCATCTTTCCTTCATCCTCACTGTGCGCAACGATAATAGATTCTCTTCCCTCCACCGCTTGATTCCCCCCTTGGAGAAGTCGACCAACTCGGTTCCAGGCTGAGGTCCAATGACACTTGGGTTTGCTGACAGGCAAGGTTTGGGATAACCAAAACAAGAAATGCATAAGTTTGGCTCGGTTCTAGCTGAAATTGCAAGCCCACTGGAGTTGGGATACCCTAACTCCTCCCTTCTATTCCTGAGGATATCGATGCTACCCTGCAGTTTGACATGAACCAGAATGACTGAGAGAGATGTTAAGAGCATACCCAAATCCCCCCCCCCCCCGGTCGGTCTCACGGGCCTCTACCCAACCATATTTCCATTTGCACCAGATTGTATTTGTCATGACAAAATTACAAGCTACACTGGGGTTCCAATCCCCCACCTCCTTATTATATTTGCTGCTTCTTCGGATTACCTAGGAGCCACGCTGAGACCAATTGGTTGAGCTTACCAAAATTAAGGTTCTCCACCACCCCTTTCCTACCCCCTTGGGTTTGAATGTCTCCCACGAACTAGACAAACCAAACTAAGTATTTCTTCCATTTCCCATACTCCCCTCGCACCCCTTGTTGGTTTTGGAGACTACCAGACCGCCACAGGCTCTTAGGGGAGCCTCGACTGCTTATATATCACAATCTGCAGGTTTTCACAGTGGCCATTGCTAATTTCATTACCCAGGAGCTGAGAGTCACTCCTATCCATCCACAGATCCCATTATTCCCCCACGACCTCCCATATATTATAGCAAATAAAAAACCAAACATTAACATCAGAAGACTAAACTAGAATTCTCACAGTCTTCCATATATTGTAACAAATAAAAAATCAGACATCGACAACAAAAGACTAGACCATGATTCTCTTGAAACATTCGAAAACAACATCATTTTATTCCTAACCAGCCTCCATCCTTGCAACATTGATTACATATCTAGACTTAGGTAGGCTTGAATTACATACTAGTCTCCTTCCAAGTCATTGAAGGCGATTTCCAGGTGCAGACGACAGTCCCTTCTCCCGCAGGCCTTGTTCTCCTCTCGGCTTCCAATCTATTGACACCTAATCCTCTGCGATTGGGTGAATCTGGAATGTGAACAATAATCAGAAGATGAACTGAGCAGTCACATTCTTTGTATATAACAAATAGATACCTAATGAAATAAATCGAATCAGTTTTCTGCCAAACTGGAGTTACTCCTGGCCTGACATGGTATCAGAGCCAAGTTCTCAAAATAGCTGTAACTCCATTCACTGTTGCTACTGTGTCTGAGCGCTGTCATAAAATGTTCACCTGAACCCTGTCCTGACCTGAGCGCTGTCCTGTCCTGTCCTGATTTACGCTACTAGCTTGCTCCATCACTAGCGCTGTACATTAAATTGTTTTTGTGAATGTTTTGACATTATAATTGAACGCTGGTTCTGACTTGTTTCAGTCGCACCTTTCCATTGGACGCTGCTTTGATATTGTATTGATATCATACGATGAACGTTTCATAGGTTTTTGAACGCTGGACGTTTCTGGGAAACAAGCTCCGGTCTCCATACCTCAACGTTGTCCCACCTTTCGTATTGCACATTACCTCTTTGATCATTGCATCAAATAGTGAACATCGTTGATTCGCCTTGCAACTCCCAGTGCTGCGCATTGAAATCTCGCTATCGTTTCCTCGACCTGGTTACTGTCATTCAAATTCACGCTATAAACCTGCCCTCTACGATGTCCTCTTTCATAATGCATATCAAATTATGCAAGTCCTTCACGGTATCCATACTGAATACTACACTACGTTTTTAAATCCGCTCCCACAAATACTTCATATGTTGATTACTGTTTCCGTTTCCGGTCTACCTGCGTGTTTTGGTCTACTTAGCCACTAGCGTTCACGGATTCCTTGGAACTAGCCAGCCTTTAGTTGTAGAAATTTATGAGAAATTCCAGGGGCGTTCGGGGATGCTGCTGTCAGAAACATTTTTTATAAGAGGGATTTAAATTAAATTTGACATATATTGGTATTTGTAAGTGTAATGGGATTCTTTTGAGAGATCCCTGGTTCGAAGATGGCGCCGTGTGTGGGAATGTGAAAAGATTGGGCATTGTTTTGATGTGTTGCTGATGAGTTACATAGTATGCTGCTGCTGATGCGTGGTTTTGATGTGCTGCTTTGAGACAGCTGATACGCGTGGTTATATTATTGTCTTTTGATACCTCTGCGTGGAGATTGTCATCAGAATGCGTGGAGAATCCAAAGACCGATGAATGTTTGAAGTGGGAGAAGCCGCTTCTCTTGAATGGTACCTTTGAATGGTGTTGATACCTCTATGTTAGATATGTCTTAAAAGGCAACCATATGTATTTTTAACGTTGTCCCATATGTTTTAAGGATGTTCCATATTTTTTTTAAAGTTGCCATATGTTCTAAGGCTCTCAAGCACTTTGGAAGGAAGTCTTGCTGCGTAGCCTAAGCAACAACTCTAGAATATAGATGTTTAATGTTTTGTTTAAAACATTCTCAGATTACCTGACATGAGATGTCTGCCATCAGAGCTTGAAATTGTAATAAGGTTGCTGCTCCAACTTTGTAGAGCTCGCGGTTGATGCCGTTGTTGCTCCAACTTTGTAGAGCTCGCGGTGATTATTGACTGTGATATGAATTAAACAACCAAAATCATTTCCCACAGAAATTTTTGAGTACAATTTCAGTGTATATCAGCAGAAGTTTTTTTTTTTTTTTTTTATCAGCAGAAGTATTTTTTTTACAGAATGCATTCAATCATCTCTATGGTAGGAATAGTTCTCACTGGCAAGGAGAATTATCCTGAATGGTCCCGGATGATAAAACACACCCTCATCTTCAATGAGTTGTCGAAAGGAGTGTGTGTCGGAGAAGGAGACAATGACCCAGTACAGCCTACCTCAGACAAAGAGCTCGTCATTTGGGAAAACAAGAACAACAAAGCCTATGCATTAATCGCAGCATCTGTAAATGAAGAGGTGAGTCGCCATATTTCATCATATTCAACTGCCTTTGAAGCTTTACAAAAGCTGAAAGAACTCTATGACTCACATTCTACACTTGAAGTTTTTCAGCTCATGATTAAACTCTTCACTCTTGAACTGAAAAATAATGATCCACTTGCTCTTGCATCTGAAGTAAATTCTATAATGCATGATATCAAATCCACTAAGGTTGAGCTGGATATCCCTCTTATTGCTTTTCTCAAGGCACTCTATCCTACTTACTCCAATTATCTTGAGTCTTTACAAGCAAATGGAAATCTTAAAGATATAACCTTTGACTCTCTTGTGAAAAAGTTTGCTGAAAGAGATAAAGCCTTTGGAAAGAAGACAGCCCCTGAATCTTCTGAAGAGACTGTGTGCCTTTCTCATAAAGAAAAGCATCCTGCTCAAGATTCTACAAGAGGAAGAGGTGGACGAAGAGGAAGAGGAAGATATTTCAGAGGCAGGGGGGGGCAGACATTCTCAAGGAGAAAAGGCAGACTTACACTACATTCGCTGCAAAAGAAATGGATCACATGATGCCTCTACATGCAAGCTACCATGGGACAAAATTGAGCAGAAAAGAAACCAACAGAAAGGTAAAACTGATGATACAGACAAAGGTAAAGCACCTGAATCCGCTCACTATATTGAGGCACAATGTAACATTGGAGTAAATGAAGATTTGTTTAATGCTTCACTTGCTTCTTCGAAAAATGATTGGTTGCTTGATTCAGGAGCAACCTGTCACATGACTCATAGAATTTTTTTTTTTGAAGATTTCATTGACAATGTTGATGGAGCAGTATACTTTGCAGATCAATCAAAACTCAACCCATCAGGGCTTGGCACAATCAGGCTTAAACTGCCTGGTCTTCTAGACTTTCTTCTGGATCATGTTTTATATCTCCCACAGCTAAAGAGAAACTTGTTGTCCTTGGTCCACATCCGCTAGCAAGGTCACTCCATTCATATGTTTGATGGCAAGCTTGAGGTAAGAAAAGCTTCTGACCACTCACTTGTCATGAGGGGAATAGAAGAAGAAAGGCTTCTCAAACTGCAAGGAACCTCTGCTCATGCACAACATTTCTCATATATTTCTCATCATGAAGAAGGTACACTTCCATCAATTTTATTATGGCATGTTAGATTTGGACATTTAAACTATGACAGTCTCTGCTTATTGAAGAAAAATGGTGTTGCTGGTTTACCTACAATTCCTAGGAAACATAAGCAATGTGATGCTTGCATTCAAGGAAAGCATAGCAAACAGTCTTTACATGATTCACATTCAAGAGCACATAGGAAGCTTGAACTCATTCATTCAGATTTATGTGGTCCAATGCATGTTCCTTTTGCAAATGGAAATAAACGTATCATGACATTTATTGATGATTACACCAGAATGTGTTGGGGTTTATTTATTGAAGAACAAATCTGATGCATTTCAAACATTCAAGAATTTTCATAAATGGATTGCAAATGATGCACAATCTGCTATTGGGTCTATTCGCACTGATAATGGAAAAGAATATACATCAAATGAATTTGAAAACTATCTTCGCCAACATGGGATTAAACATCAAACTATTGTGCCTTATAATCCCCAACAAAATGGTGTAGCTGAAAGAATGAATAGAACAATCTTGAATATGGTACGATCCATGCTTTTCTTCAAAAATGTAAAGATAATGTTTTGGGCTGATGCTGTTTTATGTGCTACATATATAAAGAATAGATGCCCAACTAATGCTATAAGAAACAAGACTCCTTATGAATTGTGGTATGGACATGTTCCTTCGGTAAAACATCTCAGGATCTTTGGTTCCACTTGTTATGCTTTGATACCAAAGGTACATAGAAACAAACTTGGTGCTAGAAGTCGTAAGTGTATCTTCCTAGGGTATTCAAACACCTCCAAAGCATACCGCCTCTATGATGAAGCAAATAAAAAGTTTGTTGTATCTAGAGATGTAATTTTTCTTGAATCATCCAAATCTGACAATGTTGTTGAGCGGCAACTTGATCTCTTGGATAGATTCTCAAAAACGAAATCATTTCAAGAATTTGATAATCAGATTCCACATCTTGAAGGGGGGATTCCTATACTAGATCAACATGTGGAATCTTCTTTTGAAGAACACTCTCCCCCGACTGAAACTCCAACAATGGATGATGCTTTAAGTGATGTAATTGATAGAATTGGGAGACTCAATCTTGATTCAGTCCCAACTCAATCAACAGAGCAGCCTGGAACATTTGAGAAAGGTCCCCCAAAGTGGCTGACAAAGACACTTGAAAGTGTTCATCCTGATGAAATTGGAAAAACAGGAACCAAAAATTCAAACCGACAAAATGGAGGTGATGTAGATGACTCTAATTCACCTGTTGATATGGATGTTTCTTATGATTGTGAATTGAACTTGTCTACAGATTTTGAACCAACTTCCTTCAAAGAAGCTGCTTCCCATGATAAATGGAAAGAAGCGATGCAAAAGGAGTATGATGCCCTCATAAAGAACGACACTTGGAAGCTGGTTGATCCTCCATTTGGAACAAAACCAATTGGCTGCAAGTGGGTCTACAAGAACAAGTACAAAGCTGATGGCTCACTTGACAAGCACAAAGCTAGGCTTGTGGCAAAAGGTTTTGCACAGAAGGAAGGGGTCGATTATGAGGAAACTTTTGCCCCCACAGCAAAATGGTCCACCATCTGGACACTCTTTGCACTAGCAGCTCAGAACGGTTGGAAAGTCCATCAAATGGATGTAAAAACTGCCTTCTTGAATGGAGATCTAAAAGAGAATGTTTTTATGTCCCAGCTTGAAGGATTTGCTGTGAAAGGACATGAACATAAAGTATGCAAACTTGTGAAATCTTTGTATGGCCTCAAAAAAGCACCGCGAGCCTAGTATGAAAAACTAGCTGAGCATCTTCTGAAACTCAACTTCAATCATTTTGATCTTGATGATGCAACTTTATTTGTCAAGAAAGTTGGAAAAACAGTTGTATATCTTGTGGTATATGTAGATGATCTTTTAATGACAGGGAACAACGAAAGCTACATTGCATCCATAAAGAAGGAATTGGGGAAAAGTTTTGAAATGACTGATTTGGGCTATGTTCATTACTATCTTGGCATTGAAGTAACCCAACATCCAAAATCCATATTTCTTTCTCAAAAGAAATACATTGGAGATTTGTTAAACAGATTTGGCATGACAGAATGCAATCCTCTTTCTACTCCAATGGAACAAAACTTAAAGCTCACATCTATTGAAGGAAAGGAATTTGAGGATGTAACAAAGTATAGACAGCTTGTAGGAAGTCTCATCTACCTCACTACTACTAGACCAAACATTTCATTTGCTGTTGGAATCCTCTCCAGGTTTATGCAAAAGCCTTGTGAGGGACATTGGTCTGCTGCAAAAAGAGTTCTAAGGTACTTGAAGGGAACTCAAGACCTTGGAATCAAGTATACACAGGTGGACGACTTCAGCTTGATTGGATACTCTGATTCAGGCTTCGATGGAGACAAAGAAACTGGGGTATCTACTTCAGGATATGCTATGAATCTTGGATCAGGAGCTGTCTCTTGGAGATCACGCAAACAATTAGTTCCAACATATTCCATAACAGAAGCAGAATATGTGGCAGCAGCTGAAGCAACGAAAGAAATTGTGTGGCTCAGGAAAATTCTTGAATATTTGCAGGTAAAACAAGTACAATCAACTCCACTCATGATTGACAACAGCTCTGCAATAAAGTTGGCCAAGAACCCAAAGTTCCATGATCGTACAAAGCACATCAATACTAAATATCATCTGATCCGACATCATGTTGAGGCCAAAACAATCCATCTCCTTCATTGTTCCACAAATGAGCAAATTGCAGACATCTTCACCAAAGCGCTTGGAAGAGAAAAGCTTGAAAGATTCAGAACGATGCTTGGACTCACCAACATCCCTTCAGATTAAGGGGGGGAATGTTGACACCTAATCCTCTGTGATTGGGTGAATCTAGAATGTGAACAGTCATCAAAAGATGAACTGAGTAGTCATATTCTTTGTATATAACAAATAGCTACCTAATGAAATAAATCGAATCAGTTTTCTGCCAAACTGGAGTTACTCCTGGCCTGACACAATTTCGTCGCCTGCTACTCGTTTCCTCCTCCAGCCTTGCATGCATGCACTGACCACATTCACCACCATTCTGCCTTGAAAACTTACCAACCTACCCTTTTGTTTTCCCGAGGCAACCTCCACCTTCCTATCTCTCTCGGTACCTCCTATTGCGCTCATGTGGGATCCTTGGGTGGGTCACCCACGTACCCTATCCATTTGTACTTCTAGCATGTCAACGATCCACTTCCGAATCCCCTCTCCCATCACACCCCGATCGGGGGTCACCCTAAGAACACTTACTTGAAATACACATTTTACTTTAATCCATATGTATATATATATTATATATATATCAAATTATGGATTGAGAAAATATTTTGTGAGCTTGAAATCATCAATAGAGTTATAAAATAAAATTATTTATTTATTATAAAAATTTAATATTAGAATTATGATGAATAATATGGAAGATCATTTTTTTTTAACATTATTATAATACAAATCTATAGCCCCCAACTCCTTTATTAAGAAATAGTAGATCACATGATCTATATCTTGGGTAAGATCTAGGAGCCATGAATGCAGAGAGAAAGAGGTGAGAAAATATAAATATCTACACAAACATTGAACATAAAATACACAATGAATGTCTCACAACATAAGAAAAGAAGATAATTTTTTGTTAAATGGAGAAATCATTTCCAACTACATTATGGAGGACCAATCTTCTCTTTTTATTTATTTGTTTATGGAGAAAATACATCTGTAATTTTATTCATAAAAAAGAAAGAACAAAATTACATTTTGTATATGATAAATGCATTCTGGAAGTACGTCTCACAACATTGATCTATAAGAGAAGAAACAATAGACATGAAAGAAACTAAACAATGAGAAAACGAAAACTATGAGTGGAAATGACCATTTAACTTTTCTTTTTTCCCTTTCTTTTTGTGTACTTTATGCCAACACTCTAAATTTGGTTCAACAAGAACCAATGCCAAATCCCTTCATGATGAAAATGGTTTAAGTTCTTTGTTAGAATCCAAACCCTTTGATATTTGTGCTCATTTTGTACCCATAATTTTATTCATAAAAAAGAAAGAACAAAATTACATTTTGTATATGATAAATGCATTCTAGAAGTATGACTCACAACATTGATCTATAAGAGAAGAAACAATAGACATGAAAGAAACTAAACAATGAGCAAACAAAAACTATGAGTGGAAATGATCATTTAACTTTTCTTTTTTTCCTTTCTTTTTGTGTACTTTATGCCAACCCTCTAAATTTGGTTCAACAAGAACCAATGCCAAATCCATTCATGATGACAATGGTTTAAGTTCTTTGTCAAAATCCAAACTCTTTGATACCTGTGCTCATTTTGTACCCCACCGGCCCCCACATCCATAATTTTATTCATAAAAAAGAAATAAGAAAATTACATTTTGTATATGATAAATGCATTCTGGAAGTACAGTACCTCACAACATTGATCTATAAGAGAAGAAATAATAGACATGAAAGAAACTAAACAATGAGAAAACAAAAACTATGAGTGGAAATGATCATTTAACTTTTCTTTTTTCCCTTTCTTTTTGTGTACTTTATGCCAACCCTCTAAATTTGGTTCAACAAGAACCAATGCCAAATCCCTTCATGATGACAATGGTTTAAGTTCCTTGTCAGAATCAAAACTCTTTGATACCTGTGCTCATTTTGTACCCCGCCGCCCTCCACATCCATAATTTTATTCATCAAAAAGAAATAACAAAATTACATTTTGTATATGATAAATGCATTCTGGAAGTACAGTACCTCACAAAATTGATCTATAAGAGAAGAACTAATAGACATGAAAGAAACTAAACAATGAGCAAACAAAAACTATGAGTGGAAATGATCATTTAACTTTTCTTTTTTTCCTTTCTTTTTGTGTACTTTATGCCAACCCTCTAAATTTGGTTCAACAAGAACCAATGCCAAATCCCTTCATGATGACAATGGTTTAAGTTCTTTGTCAGAATCAAAACTCTTTGATACCTGTGCTCATTTTGTACCCCGCCGCCCTCCACATCCATAATTTTATTCATTAAAAATAAATAACAAAATTACATTTTGTATATGATAAATGCATTCTGGAAGTACAGTACCTCACAACATTGATCTATAAGGGAAGAAACAATAGACATGAAAGAAACTAAACAATAAGCAAACAAAAACTATGAGTGGAAATGATCATTTAACTTTTCTTTTCTTCCTTTCTTTTTGTGTACTTTATGCCAACCCTCTAAATTTGGTTCAACAAGAACCAATGCCAAATCCCTTCATGATGACAATGGTTTAAGTTCTTTGTCATAATCCAAACTCTTTGATACCTGTGCTCATTTTGTAAACCCCCCCCGCATCAAGATCTTGAATCTCTATTGAGGTAGTTTCCATTGGGGTATTGAATGAAGTTTTAGGCCTCTCCACAGTTCCCTCTTGTGCATGGTTTCCTTGTTGAGATTGAACATCCACTTCTTTTTTTTGTTAAATTTCCATATTTCCTTCTGTTAATTTTTGCACTACTCTATGTTATTTCAATTACTTTAGCCCAGTTCACTTCTTCAATTAGCAATCTTTTCAACAATAATTAATTATTCCAATAAACACTAGTAACTTAAGATATAACATTAAATGAAATTACAATAGGATACAATCAACACATCAACAAGAGACACCAATTTGGTCAAAGACCACGGAAAAACCCCAGAAGGGGGAAACATTTGAAATTATTCTTGTATTAGATTGTCTTCAAGTATTTAACGGAGAGTACAATGAGTCCAAATCCATAAATAAGAATGAAATTCAAATATTTACTTATCCATCAATACAACCAACCAAACTCCAAAATATGAGTCAATAGTCAAATCTGGTCAAAGTCAACAACAACAAGAACAACAACATATGGTCAATGGTCAACAGTCAATAGTCCTCCAAATTAACTCGGTTAGGAGTCAAAAAGTGTGGTCTGATTAGCTCGTTAAAGTACCACAAAAAAATCCCAAAACTCTCCTTAAATCTTGGTCAAAGTCAAAGTCAATGGCAACCAAAACCCTAGTTGCATGCCTGAAGTCAACCATAGTCAAAGTGACTAGAAAATCTCACTCTGCGTGCCTAGAAATTCGGTCCTCCAAAATAGTCCAAGAGACCAAGTCAAAATGAGTCAAAACATGCCCAAACTCCAAAAGTCAACCCAAGTCAAAGTGCTAGTCAAAACAAAATTCTACCTCCTATAATTTCTTCTTTGTCCTCTTGCTTTCACATGTGAAGATACTCCTGCAATTTCAAATGTATTAAACCAAATGAAGAAGAGAGATGTGTGTGATGAATGATGTCCAAATTAGCTTGAGGTGACCTTAATTTATAGGCGTTGGAGGAGGGCTAATTAGCCTCTAGGCCGACTTGATTATTTGTGACATTGTACGCTTCACTTTCAAAGATTTAGTTTCCCTTATCTAAATCTAGTGCTTCAAAGGTCAAATTTGGTCCTCTCGGAAAGAGGAATCTAGTCCAATGATTGGAAATTTTCACTAAGCTACCAATATAACACCTTCTTCTTCTTCTTATTCTGAGAGGTAAGGCTCTAATACATACTAACCTTTTGACTTATGGACTAACCTTTTTTTCCTTTTTGGATTTTCTTTTTCCTGTGGGCATGTGTTCTGCAAACTACCTGTTTGAAAACATGTATGGCATCTGAAAGTCGTGTTCTCATAATCTAATAATTGGGTCCACTTGATTTTTTTTATGATTCAGTCATATGTGGTCCAGTAGGCCCTTGCTAAGGTCTATCTCAACACAAATTCTAGCAAAGGCGAATAAACCCTTTTATGTTATTTCTAGATCCATCTTTTAAAATTTTCCCAGAGTATTTCCGAGAAATACCTTATAAAAATCCCACACTACGACGTGATATTTTCAATAATATTTTATCATGTCTTTGTCTTACTATTAATCTATAAGTCCTTCCAGTCATGATAGGATGTGAACCTATGTTACATGACATACATTCTTATATAATGGTTATTATTAGTTCATGACACCGACAAATTTTAAACAATGTGTTGTGAATTTGTGCCAGCGAATTAGTCCCATAGTGACGTGGTGATTTAGGTGGATATTGGTGGCCAACTGCTTATTCCACTTAGACCCCCAACATTGTTTCTTATCAGTTCCAATTTTCAACACTGCTTTCTATTTAGGAAGTTTTCTATTTTTTGGTAGTTTTTCAGGTCTTGAACTTCCAAAGCTGTTTTTAGGCCCTAAATGGTGTTTTTTGGGAAAACAACTTTTCAATCAAAAGTTGTTTCCCTTGGATAGACCTTTCTAATGATATATCATGCATGCTAAATGAGCATCGTATGCCAAATTTACGACCCCGGGAAATTCACATTCCAACTAACCTTAACAGGGCCCATACGCTTTTGGTACTTCATCTCATAAGGTTAGGTTTTTGAACGTTTTTGGTTTCATAATTTTATTCATGATAAAAAGTCTTGAGAAAATCATTGTAACAGAGTTCAAAAGGCATGTATCTGTCACATCTGTTCTCAAAAATAAGTTACTACCACCCGAGCTAGTTTGCTTTCATTCCGCTGTAAACAATTTTTGACATTTGCTATTTATTAATTGAATTTCAGTTTCATCGTATATCTATGGCTTTGGTTTAAAATTGTATTTAATTTTGTTCCTTCTTAAATTTGGACCATGTGGTGTCAAACTCCATGTTGGTATCACATGACACCCCATAAATCTACAACATGCCATATATTCTCACTCAAATCAACGTATATAATTTTATTTCTTCTAATTGTTGTGTGTTAATATTTTGGGATTGACACATTAAAATTCTATAGATGTTATTGCACACACCTCCATTGCGCATAACACTTCTGCACAACTATTACGGACAAATTCTTTTTTGCAATTGGCATTGCATGATTTTCTCAACACTATTAGCTACTTGCGCACTACTTATTGCAATTATAAAGACAAGAATTGAGTATATTTTCCTCACGGGACTTGTATAAACTTGTAAAGGTTAAAACCAAAAGACAAAATTTAGCTTCACACATGCCTTTTTCCACCAGTTTTAAACTTTCTAATATTTTTGTAGAGGGACACTTTAGACAATGTCACTACGGAAGTCATTCCTCAGGATGTACTCATAATGCATCATTTAAAATTTTCGACAACCACCCATTAATAGAACTAGAGAGAAGGTGATTTTTTTCATTTAACACAGGTTCATGTCTCTTACCCACACTACATGTAAATATTTACGTGTTTACAACTAGAGATTGTGGAGCATTAACAGGAAAGAAGAGAAAAGAAAGTCTTATGAGATTTTAAGTGTTTCTCAGATAGGAGACAACAATTGCATATATTATTTGTTTTAAAATTAGTCGTGGGGGTGTGGGACTTATGTAAGGGCATGTTTTTAAAGAGTGATACCAAAAGGTAGACTTCACTTGTATTCATGCCTTTGTTCCAGTAGTTTGACTCGTGCACAAGAACTGTGTGAAGAAGAGAATGTGTGTGATAGTGTAGAAGTGGCATCATGCAAGAAAAATATAAGAGGCTAAAGTAGTAAATTTGCTTTAAATTAAAAAATTATTTAATTGTAAGAATTTATTAAATTTGTTATATTCTACTTAGAAATATTTCCGTTGGTATTTATATAAAAAATGAGCGTAAACTTAGTAATAACAATTATGGTCTATTAGATGTGCGTTATAAGTCTTGTTGCTTCAAAAATCTTATTGTCTAAAAACCACTAGAAGAGAACTGTGGAATAAGCCACGTGTGGAGCTAAGACATTCATAGAGATAGAATGACAAGTTTCATTGCTCCAAACAAGGTGGGATCAAATTTCAAATATTTAATATATAATCATGTTGACAATGAGGCCTAACTATTTAGACTTTGCGAAATGTTAAACAAATTTAAATAGCCAATGCAAATGCTATAATTTATACAACCAGTCCATCTTTGCATGACTCCTCAACAATTATGCATAAAATAACTTTAAAAACAAACAAAAAATCCAAGTCCATTATGTATACATTAACACAATGAGACACAAACCAACAAAGCTACATAAACAAGAACTCAAACCAGACTTAAAATCATTATTGTACATTTAATACACAACTGAAATGCAAAACTCCTATCGAATGTTTATATTCATATTGATCAATGAAATAACATTAGATATAATATAGAAGCTAAGAGTAGGACTTGTAACACACATGGTCAATTAATACATTTTCCTATTGTCATATGATTTAGAGCCAATATAATATACAACATTATAGCAAGGCTCAGAAAACTCATGGTCAATTAATACTTCTACCCACTACAATGGGATTCAGAGCCATATAGGATTTCATACAAAATGATATTTAGAATTCTTCGCAACATTCATGACCAAACTCAGAATATACAAGATAGACCAAATCATATTGCAACAAAGTAATAAAACATGTCAAATCTTTTTTATGTCGACAATGATATTATCTATTCAAATTGTAAAAGTCCAGTTCCTGAGAATCCACATCATAGAAAAATAGTCTCTAAGATGTATAGTTTGTATTTATCTCTTGCAAGGATGTAATTTAACTTTCCATCTCCACGCTTGATTGTACACGAGAAATTGTGTTCATTAGATAATAAGGTTTTGCAACCACAATTTGTGCAATAAAGCATGTTCTCTATTGAACACTGCATTTTTCTAAGAAGTTGTTTACACTCTTTGCAAAATGGCTTGTATGGAAGACAATTTTCTTTAGCTAAATTGAGTATTCCAATAATCTACAAGTCTATAAGGATAAAAAAAGAGCAGACTAAAGATCAAATAATTGCAAGAAAAAATAATAGAAAAACACTTATAAAAACTTAAGTTTCAGTTGAAAACTTGCCCACACATTTCTTTTGTGAGTTTGTAAATAACATTTCATCCATCCATTATTAAGTTCCTCAAAGAAAATCCAAAAACATGTACAAATTTTATGTGACTCTTTTGGCTCACTTCGAACCTGGCATGTGTTTGAACAAAAGCATGATTATTTTTTTTCTTGCTATATCTCTCTGTAGTTCAATAATTTTTTTTCTATATTGTTCACCCAAATGCACATGAAAAAATTGAAGCGAAAAAATCAATTAGTTGTAAGAAAGAGAGTATGAAAATATGAATTATTTTTATGTTCATGTGAAAACAAATCCGAGAATAAGATGCATGTTATATTCTCTTTGTGATCTTCAAGACCTTCACAAATTCACCAATAGCATTCCCAATACCTTATAATATATCAGGCTCCCAAAAGTATTCTAGTAAGGACAAGAGGTGGACCCACATCGGGGCCACCAGAAATTTCTCTTTTACTTGGTTGTAACATTCTTCCCAGAATCGGATAAACAATCTTGTATTCTTTATAAAGTACAACCCATTTCAAAAACCCACTTTCGATATGTTAGGTCTAAAAAGATAACCTTAAAGAAATCCTTGGCTCCTAGTCTAAGCTCCATCAGGCCTTTTGGGTTCCATTGCACAATCTCTTGTTCCTTCAGCTATATGCCCATGAATTTAGAAATCAAGGTGTAAATGTAAGATTACTCATAAAGTGTAAATTAATTATTTTTTATAGATATCACCATAATCAAATTTAAAATTCAAATTTCATTAAAGAAAATTAGATAGAATCCAATTCAAGAATCTACCAAATAAATATATAATTAAACTAGAGCCACGTGGTGGCATGTCACTGCTTATTTGTAGAGATGAATTGTGTGCATATAGTTTTTAGTCTATTTGGTTAAAATGATATATATGAAGATGAAATCATTTGAAATAAAAAATATTCATTTAGAAATACTATTAGTTATCGATATTTCAACTAATGTGTGAATTCACTGGAAGACTTAAGTAATTACAAGTAATTCATATATATTGAGTATAATATCAAATATGAATACATCCCATCCCACTGACAACTTCAATAGTGGAAATTGTAGTACAATACCCACAAATAGTGAAGGATTGTAATACAATTAGGCCAGATTCTATTAAAAAATAGTGAAAGATTGTAACAACTTTCAGATGTGAAAATTTAAACTAGATTAATTATGAAACTCGTATGGATTATTATACATCAAAATCTAATCAAGAAGAATGATCCAACCTATCAAACAAAAGCTAATGAAACATAATTTTTCAATAAGGAAAAAATCATTTCTTAAATGACAAACCACATTGTATTCTTAAAAATTGACCCTAAGAAAGTAGAAATGTGTAGCTATAACCCAACTTTGAGATGCATTAATGGTAGACAAAAGTGCCAAAATATGTTTTCTAGTTTTGGATTTGGTTCCAATTTACCTCTTAAATGTGAAAAAGACATAGACGAGTCCACATAAATGACACAGTGTGCCTCACTCTATCTACATCTTGGAGCCCCCATAGTTAAATCATGTCTTATGTGGTCTTGACCACCTTTGTTCATTTTTGCCACAAACTCCTTGTAGTCAATTCATCCATTCTAAAGATTTGAGTATATTGATAATGAGCATCAATTAGTCTATACTGTCTACATCATAAAATTTAATATATTGACAATTTCCCATTTTCAAGAAGGTACTTACATGGTTTATGTCCACTTCATCAATGATTTCCTTAAGAGTTTTTTGATCACCCATCCCATAGTTTTTCAGTGCTTTCTCTAATTCCTTCTTTTTAATGTACCTGAAAAAACATTAAATGATTTTTTTATAAATTCAAAAATACCATCATTTTTATGTTAATTAACATTTTTATGTAGTTAGTGAATTAATACTAGATTGATTGTCAAAATATCTTAGTTCAAGTGGCTTGGTGAACAATTAGTTTCCCTAGAGACATGTTGTAACTGGCCAATTTGTAGCATTTACGAAATAGTTATATATGGGTAATAATAGTGGCCAATGTTTCAAAGTTAATAAAAAGGTGGAAGAATCTAAATATAAATTTATGATTATAAAATATCCTTTCTCTAAAACAATTGAAATAAAATAAACACCAAAAACTTAATATCTCTGTATTAGCATTAGTATAGTTCATAGCTTTAAAATCTCATAGCTTATAGGAAAAATTGAAATGAAATCAATACCCCCAAAAAACTAAAAGCTTGACACATCTACGTCAACATTTAGGGAAGTTTACCCGCTATTGTCTCTATCAAAATATTGAAAGGAAATATATAAATGATATTGCTTGTTTGTTCTGCTGATGTGCATTGTGGCAATGATAAACTCAAGGTAATCAATTGTACCATTCTCGTCTAGCTCTGTCTAGAATGACAAGTGAAAGTATCATATCAATATAAAGTCCATGGATCATTACTAGATCAAAACATTCATAACATTTAAGAAGAATGAATTCTATCAACACTCCTGTAACCTTAAAAAAATCTTGGGTACTTACTGCATCCATCAATTGCCTAACTTCTGTCTCAGAGAGTTTAGACACCAATCTTGAAAATCCACTCTTCAATTCTTCAAATGTGATTATGCCATTGTCATTTGTGTCCATATTCTTGAACATCTCCTATAAACCCATGATTTCCTCTTATAATAGACTATCAACAATCACCTAAATTAAGATTGAGTCATTTTAGATTATATAAAACAGGTACTAGAGATTGTCTCACTACATATTATAAAACAAAAATACCTTTAAAGTAACTTTTTGAAACTTGTTTATTATAGATAATTGCTCAAATGTGTGTGAAAACCTCTATCTTGGCCTATATTTTTACATTGACTGGACACATTTCTAGGACATGTCTTGTCAGTTTGTTATATTGGAAAAGGCCACTTTTGGCCATAAAATTCTTAACTGGGATGGGAAATAAATTTAAGAGGGAAATTTAGATATGTAGTTTATTAAGAGAAACTGATCATTTTTGGAATTTATAGATCCTTTGCCACCACTTTCTAAAATTTTAACAGTTATGTATCTAACAACCCCGCCAACTTCATAATTTTTATGGGGAAAATATTGGGCATGAAAACTCAAAAGAATATATAATCTAATTTCCACTAAAATATAAGATATATTAAAACGTGTACACATTCCATGTTTAATGTAAAATGTTTGCATGATTCTCAACTGAATAGTAGCAAACTGCATTGAGAATCATGGAAAAAACAATAGTTACACTATATGGAACAAATTAAACTTTTCAAATACCTTATAATGCCAAGAAAATTAAAATACTAAACAAATTATTTAGTCCACATAGGCTATTCCATTCAAAAACTAAACAAGCAATATTAAATATGCCCTAAGGAACTTGATAAAAGTAGTGAATACATGAAATCTTCCACTAAGTTCTCCACCAAAGAATGATAGCATAAAATTCCAAAAGCAGAGTCGTGTCAATCATGGTAATTTCCAGCCTAATTATATCTCATTCTAAAATAATCATCAACCTAGTGCCCCGAGGAATTACCACAACTATTGGTGAAAGTACAACAACCCAAGCTATAAGTGATAGAAGTCCCAAGACAACACTCAAATGTGTACCTTGAAGAAATGATGGCCATTTCCTATAAAAAACCCAACTACAAAATATCTAAGAAAGCCTTTAGTAAAATTAAATAATGATAGATAATTAAGTGCGGATTCATATTAATCTCTCTTCCACTGAAGGTGTGCAACATGAACAACATACCATATGTACTTCAACTGAATTTTGCAGTTCATTAGTAAAATTAAAATATACAACCTATTTGACAACAAATTATCAATTACAATAAAACATTTGCTACCAAGATGTTGATTTGAAATTTGTGTTAGACAATATGCAAATAGAAAATGAAGTAAATTACGGAACTAACTCCAATATTATTATAGAACCATGCAAGAATCCAATACACATGAAACATTTATTGAATGATATGTGGTATTAGGTTGCTTTTAATGAAACTAGACACGTCTTTAAAAACTTGAATCTTTATATCCCACATTGTGCATGGTGTTAGAACCAAACAATGTCTTGTCATGATTGCTATAATCTAATAAGGAAACTAAAACATATCATTTCAGGCTTCAACAAACAATCTAGTTACCAAAAGTATATTTTCATTAAGGCTTCAACAATTCCCTTACATGTAATGCTTCTGTAACTCTTCTAAGCTATTTATTTATAAATATTAAACATAAGGAAACAACACTTGAATCTACCAATATCCTCCAAGGGATCACTTATTAGGCAACTTTAAACAAAAAACATCATTCGAATCTCCAATGTCGACAAAGTTTTAACTTTTAAGAAATAACTAGGAATATTGACACCTACATAAAAGGCAAGCTCAACATAGTCCAGGGACAAGAACTACAAACATACATGCACATGTAGTAAAAATCTACATTTGCTACTCAAAAAGAAAGAAAAAAGATACCCTCAATAATTTCTTCTTTCACTGAAGATTGTCCCACATTTTAGCACAAAAGTAAAATACACTTTCTTAACCCCTAGAATTTATTCTTCAATAAAGCCTCTCAAACATTTTAGCACACAACTATCTCTTTAGTTGCACAAATATTAACGTGGTCATAAAACAAATTTATTGACACCAATAACACTATAGTCTAAACTTGTTAAGTAATCAAATAAGATTATAAAATTGAATTTGTGATAAAGCACATTCATAAATCATTCCAACATCATGAACAAGAAATAGTAGCCACAACGACCAATGGCGTTTCCAATTAAAATTAGCTGATTGAGATAAGTGTGTTATTAGAAATAACAACTCAATTTTTTCTCATTCAATTAGCACTAACATTGAATTATTTATCTATGATTTTTTTAAGATCAAGGAACCCAATGAAATATAATTTATAAGCTTTTAAAACGGATTATTCGTATCCATGAAGACTTGTTACATGAGTACTTTAGGGAACATGATATATCTAGGGAGCATAATTTTTCTAGGGCATAGTAACAATTGAAAATCAAGTAACCATGAAGGTAAAAGGCACAAACAAAAGGTGAGATCAAATAATATCATGCACAGAAAACATAGGTTTCAATATCATCTATAAGACTCAAAAATACCAATCCAAGGCAATAAATATATTACAAATTTACCAAAGATCCTACTGCATCCTTTTAGATGGGCTATGTAATTGGATTGTTTCCAGAACAACAATGGATTCTATGCAATTGCGCTAGAACACTTGTCAGACAATTGTTTCTTGTCCAAGGCATACTGTAGTAAACACAAAAGATAACAAGCTATCTTGAATGAAGAGGTATGCTAAAAGAGCCATTAAACAAAATTGCAAAGAACTCCTTTGAGAGGTTTAATAGACAATAATGCCAACATTATTTCAAGCCTTTTCATATAAAAAAAAAGGCAATAACTTCAACCCAACTCCTCTGCCAGTTGTATCGTTCCTGAAAGGTAATGAAACTACCAATTGTATCGATTCTAAAATGCAATGAAACCAAGTCAAAAATGCAGATCCATCTCAAATAAATAATGAATAGTTAAATATACTCATTACTAATGTCATATCAAATATCAGTTGTGAACCTTTGTGCCTTGAAATCTTTCATTACTTCAAGAAACTCATTATGCTTCTCCCTCCTATCCTTAAACATTTTTTAACTACTTTGAGATAAGCCATATCATCATTAGTTGTTAGCCTTTGAGACCCTCTTGAAGGTTGAGGTGGTCCAGAGCTATTTCATATCACACAAAGATAAACGAAAGTTAGTAATACTATCACTCTGTATGCCATATTTGAGAAATCAGAAGGTGATATTCTAAGCTTATCATTCACTTAAAAGACTCACAAGTAATAAGAAATACAATATGTAAATGTAAAAATGTTGTGATTCCAAAAGGTTCAAGGACTGTGAATTTCACAATAAAAAATAATTTAAAAAAATCATCATTCACGCGTACTGCCAAAACAACTTATGCTAAAACATTTATCAAAGCCCAAAGGTATAGGTGTTATATTATACAAAAATTGGACTCCAAGAGATGAAACATAGGGAAATGACACAATTCAATTATGAAATTTACCGATAATTGACGTTGACATCTTTCATGTGCCAAGAAAACAAATCATCATTAATATTACGACACTCAAATGATAGCTCAATATAACCAACAAATAACATGTCGCAGGTAAAACTTAAAATTGAAACCTCCTGCACATAAATATGGATCCTTGGCCAAAGGACCAAACAAGGATCCCAAAAGGTACCCATGATCATTAGGTTTTAATTCCATAATAGAGTTGTTACGACATCAGTGCACCGTGAAATTTGTTGCAAACAAACATGATTACAGTCTATGCAAATATTTTCATCCAACATTGAGTGACATGACTTGTTAAATCAACATATGTTATGTGGAGATTTATTATACTGTATATACAAACATTTGTTTTCAACCCATAAATCATGAGCATTAGACCAAATGGATTTACAAAAATAGTGCACCAAACTGGTGTAGTTCGTTATGAAAAATCCAAGCATATATCATTACTCCAAAATAAAATGAAATTTGATTTTAGTAGACCGCAACAGGCTTGGAAAGATTTAGCCCTTCAGTAACTAAGCTACTCAACCACATAAACGAGACCTTGAAAACCCAACGTCTTTGACTAAATACCCCATTAAAACAAATTTTCCTTTTTTTAAAAAAAAATCTAGGAAAAGAGGCGCTATAGACAGGAAGGGCCGAGGAACAAAGGATGTTTAAAAGTAAAGAAATCATAAGAAATCGCTATGTCTGCACGTTAATTTATTTGTTGAGCCACATTCTTCTAATGCTCAACAAATGGGAAAAGCCAAGGGGCTTAGAAAGTCAAAGCAACAACATGAGTTGTTGAGGTCTATTTCAAAGAGTTGGAAGACAAAAGGAAAAATAATTCCTTCACATTAAAATGCATAAAGGAACCCGTAGATGACAACATTCTTCACCCCATTTCATATGTAAAAATAGCCAAGGCGGCTTGGGATACCCTTGAGAGGAATTTTAGTGTAAGGGGGAGTAATCAAGTTGAAGACAATAGCATTGTACAACCCGATATAATAGTGCTTGAAGATGAAAATAAAGGTAGATCTATACCAGTGGATCTACATAAAGAGTTTGGTGAATCCCACTTGAAAGTGGATGAAAATGATGATGATTGTGATGAATCTACAAAAGCAACAGAGAAAGAGCACATAGATGCTCATGAATCCCACTGTGCATGATGCAAGTGGATGAAGCTTTAGTGAATCCAACAACAAGGTTTGTTGATGACATTGAAGTTTTCATTGATGCAGTAAATGGCTTGGTCGATCCATCAATTAACATTAAAATTGTTGATGTTAACTTTGATGAATACCAGTTGGTTAGTGATGAATGGTTGCAAATGATGCAACAAAAACATCTCATTGAAATGATGTTATTTGGTGAGAGAAACCCACCTTTGTTTGTAAACCAAGAGGAAGTGGAAGTGACAGAGGAAGAGAAGGAAGCACGAGAGAAGGAAGCGCAAAGGAGAAATAAAATAACACATATGATTTTGCAAATGTTTTTAAATGTAACAATGATTTTGAGTGTGTAGGTAAACAAAAAGTTTTTTTTTGAGTCATTGTCAACCTAGTTGCGAGTCCATTTTAGTTTAAAGTTTTGTGGTTGTAATTAAGGGGGAGTGTTGGAGAAAATAATTCCAACCACCAGTTCCTATCTGTTGGGTGTCGTAACTGTCAATCTAGGTGTTAGAAATCAACCTTGAGTTTAAGTAAATAATTACATAGGTGATTAGTTGTTTCTTGTTATTAAGTCAGTTGCAATGGTTAGTCGATGTGTGGATTTGTAACTATCAAACACAAGTATATATTGCTCTCCAATAAAAGCATTTAGTGTGAGTTGATATCATTATGTGTGCCTTTGTTTCTATATCCATATTTTACAGCGCTCAACACCCATCATTCCTTGGGTGTTTCGTTTACTGTAAGCTTGCCCTGGAACATGCAGAGAAATGCCTTGAACAACACATCCTAAGAGTCCTTCCAATATTGCTTAGATGAGAATCTGACCTAATCTAGTTTCCCTGTTACTTTCACATAACGCACCATGTGTTGAGCCTTACGTTCATTTTTCTAGTGTAAGCTCATAAGAAAGGATGGAGGAATAAAAGAAGAAAGAAAGTCAACAAATGAATAGAGCAACAAAGGAAGAGATGAGATCATGAACCACCACTGAAAAGAGAGCAGAGAAACATTAAAATGTTAAAACAAAAAATATTTATATTTATCCACTTAATAACTTATTTTTAAGTTACATATTGTTATCTTAGTAACACGTTTCTCACACAAACGAGCACATGAGAAGTTGAATCTAACAAAAAAAAACAACTATGATGTATCGTCCCATTTACATTGTGATATGGTAACGTTCTATGGCGAATGCTATTTCCAACCCTATAGCATTATAAATGTGGTTGACAAGCGAGGGAAATAGCGCTCGCCCTCTCTCCGCACTCCATCGATTTGTTCACGCGCTGTGGAGAGAGAGAGCGAGCGCTATTTCCTTCTCTTGTCAACACACATTTATAATGCTATGAGGTTGGAAATAAGAATCGCCACGTTCCATTGCCCTCACATTGAAGTTTTATCTGCATCGGAAAAGGAAAAGAGAGTTCATCCAAGACTACTACGTTATCTGAGTGTGGTAACCGACACTTGCCTTAGACACTGATATTCTTCCCCTTCAGTTCGGTAGACCAATGTTACGACCACGTGAATCATGCAAATGGTGGCGGCGAAATATCTTCTCAATCAATATATAAATACAAGTTTGCAACAATTCTGGATAATGTGTTGTGGACAGTGCCCTGATTTTCAGAGTCAATTTTTTCTTCGTTGAGATATTAGGAACGCCGGGTATATTACACGCGTCCAACAGTTTCCAATGTCCATGCCGCAGAAGAATCTACGTCAAAAAACATGCCTTGGCTGACAAAATCTCCGTTTATATTATCCTGCACCATCACATGACACAAACACGTCATCACTTTCAAAATCTCTGTTTATATTATGCTGCACCATGTGATGGTTTAAACACTTCATCATTTTTCATTGAACTCTGATATGACACGAAAAATGAATTGATTTTCTTAAGCAGTTAAAAGGAAGTGGATGTTGAAAGGTCTCCATCGTCCTATGTACGATGCCTCGTTCTAAGCAACCTACCCTGCAAATACATCAACTTCGTCAACGACATCGGACTTTGAACTTTGATGTGACATGAGAAACGAATCGATTTTCTTGAGCAGTCAAAAGAAAGTGCAGGTTTAAAGGTCTCGATCGTTCAATGTAGTTGCTGCAAATACATCAGCTCCGTCAATGGCATTGGACTTTGGAGCCCTAATGCTGGTGCAGCTGATGCCAGTCTAAAGTCTCACTGTGCAAACGTGCTATTTTTTTTTGTTGTTGTACGGGACTAATTAATATAAAAAAACTCAATATTATAGGTTGTTAAGTAACATAATAATATACATCTTATTCCTATGAAATTAATATACATATCAATTTCAAATAAAACTAGTCTGGATCTATTTTAATTCCAGATGTACCAATTGTCGAGAGTGATCAAATTTCTTGATATGCAAGTCTCTTTTCGGGTGAAAAGAGATTTGATCCCTCTGGTCACTAAGTAGATTCAGAATTAAGATGGATCTAGGTTGGTCTTATAACAATTTTGCATTATATTATTTTAACAGATCCTTATTATCTTTGGATCTACCAAGGGCCGATATTTGATCCCTCTTGGCGCTTGATAGGGATCAAATTATAAGATATTTGATCCTTATTGGCGCTTGGTAGGGATCAAATTATAAGATATTTGATCCTTCTTGGCGCTTGGTAGATTTAAAGTTAAGATGGATCTAAGCTAGTTTAATTCCCCCCTTTAAATAGGTTACATTCCACATGAATACCATGGGGAATACCATGGGTTTTCATAAACGTGGAGCTAAAAAACCACCAGTCAAGTTTACAAGTATCCAACAAAAATTAATAAAAAAACAATAACTTCAAATTTTTATTTTAATGTAGGGTTTTTTATATTTTTATTTCAAAATTCCCTTAAATACCCAACAAAAATTGATTAAAAAAGCTAAAAACCTAGAATTCTTATTTTAACATAGGGTTATTTTTATTTTATTTTTTTTGATTGACAACATCGACATTATAACATCTATTGCATACTAGGTTGCAGAATGCCTCTTGGCACAATTAAAACAAAATATTTATAAAATATTTTCATTTTGAAATGAGTTATGGTTTTTTGACATCTGTTATTGACATTGATGATAATCCATTACTCATCGTATGGTAACAATACCTATTTACAAAGGCGTCGTCTACGGAGGCAGAGGAACGGTCAATTGTGGTCAGAATTTGGACCAAAAAAATAATAAAAAAATCTTATAGTAGCAGTGTTTGAATCATGTCTTTTTATGGTGGAAATGGATTCAACACCATCAAAAACCTTCGGGGCACCCAAAATCTTGAAATTTGACAACTGCAATAAATCCAAGTTCAGATTTTATGAAAATCTTGCTGGAATTTCCATGATTTTCTGGGAAAAAAACAATTTGGTTAGACTACGACATTTACAAAGCCTATTTTTTAGTTAATAATATCCATGATAAAATGGGTTGAATATCCATGGTTATGAATCTTGTTATATTGTAATTTTATTGTAAGTATTAAGTTTTAATGGCTTATTAAATAAATACATACTTTATCCCTTTTTAGATTTAATTTAAAAAATGTTATATATATATATATATATATATATATATATATATATTGATTTTGAAATGAGTTATATATATATATATATATATATATATATATTGATTTTGAAATGAGTTATGGTTTTTGGGCATTTGGTATTCATGAAGATATATGATATTGGTCCATGGTATTGTAACAGAGCCTATTTATAAGTTAATACTAATCATGGTAAAATGGAATAAATATCCATGGTTATGAATCTTGTCACATCATTATTTTACACCAATACATCTTCCTAATACAATTTTGTTGATATATAATCTTTCTTATATTACAACTAACACCTACACATCTCCCCAATACTAAACTAGGGGAGGGACGTCATTACCTGTGCGCCCTCCCCTCCACCTCAACCTTTTCCACGTTGACACTTTCTAATGGTGTACGACACCTGCTGAGTGGAGCTTGCGACGTGTTGTGGTGGGTGGGGGAATTTAACTTACCATCTACCTTGTTGTTTAGGGTTTCATTCCGACTGTTTTATCTGATGTCTTCTCTGCCCTGTGTTGTTTTGTTCAAGTCCAGTGTGTGGGTGATGTGCTCCACCGAAAATGGCTTGGGACGACTCCAATACTGGTTCGCCTTGTCCGCCATTCTTGAGCTGCTCACCTGACGAGGTTTCTTGCAGTGGTTTGTTAGCAGTTTAGAGTTTATGTTGTGGTCGTTTAATTGTGTCTGCCATTGCTGTTCAGGGTTTAGGGTTTTGTTGCTTTACCTGTTTGAGGGGGGTTTAACTCTGATGTTGTTGTTAAACGCTTTGCATCGTCGAGGGTTTACAAATGCCGTTGTTGTTGTTCGTTCTGCACCATCGAGGATTTATAGATACCTTGGTCGTTGTTTCATTCTCGTGGCTTGTTTGAAATTCTAACCAGTTCGAGGTCCATGAAGGTAAATTTCTAAATACATGGGTGTTTTTTTGAATTGCCTGTAATTTGTTTGTATGTTTTTGCCATTTGCTAATTTTTTCATGTTTTACAAGTTTTGGTTGTAGGTCTGGCGAGGTTTGGGGGACATTTGGACACAGTGGTGGCTTCTGCATCTATCTGGTAGGATTCTAAATCCTACCAGCCACTGTGTTTTTCAACACCTAAACTTGCTGTTGGGATTTTTGTTCTTTTTTCTCTTGCTGCACTGTTGTGTTTTTGAACACTTGAATTTTCTGGGAAATTACCTCTTATCGCATGTTTTCTGCATTTTCTTATGATTTTTTTCGATTCTGCTTGCTCTGTTACCCTCCCCTTACCCTCCCCCTATTCATGGACGGGCATTTTCTGCTATGGAGATGGAATTACAGTGAGGGCATTGAATCTTTTCGTCTATGGCTTGGAGGGTAAATTGGCGCCCGAGTTAGGAGAGCTGAGGGGCATTGTGTCTCTTGATATGAGCTACAACTCGCTCTCAGGAAAAATCCCTCTAGATCTTTCTAACTGCAGCAGATTGCAGACTCTGTTCTTGAACAACAGTCATTTCTCGTTTCTCGGGTTCGATTTAACCATAGATTTTCTACTTGACAAAGTTGGTGAACCTGTTACCCTCCCGTTGTTCATGGATGGGCGTTTCCTGCTCTGGAGATGGAATTACAATGAGGGAATTGAATTTTTCCGCCTACGGCTTGGAGGGTAAATTGTCGCCCAAGTTAGGAGAGCTGAGGGGCATTGTGTCTCTCAACATGAGCTACAACTCACTCTTAGGAAAAATACCTCCAGAGCTATCTAACTACAACAAATTGTAGACTTTGTTCTTGAACAATGATCATTTCTTGTTTCTCAGGTTCGATTTACCCAAAGTTTTTCGGCTTGACGGAGTTGGTGAACTTGGATTTGGGACATAATTTCTTGCGCTCTACAATTCCTTTACAACCCAACCAATTTGCATTGTGTTTTAATTCATTTATGTATTGTTTGGAATAGAGTCTGTGATAATATGCAGAGATTTCACATTTGAACTTCTTAGACAAATACTTTAAATGTAGTGACTACATTAATATGTGAAATTCATTTTCAGATTCACTTACAGTTAAAAGATGTAATTTCACTTAATTTTTGGGTTGGAATGAATGTACTTGTGTATTGTTGTTTCATTCCCTTGTGGCATTTGGTTTCTGGAGAAATCTGGATTTTATGTCATTTTGGAAATGGTTTTGGTTCTGGTCAGATTTAGTTTGTTGTCTTATTGAGTTGATATCAGATGGATCTAAATTGTCCTTTGTAAATTGCCATCCCGGGGAGCTTCTTTATTGCTCTGTCTCCATATTTATTGATGTATTGAATGTTGGTTTATAAGGAAAATTCAATGCCGAGAGTGCATTGCCCATTTGTATTGCGTTTTAATTGAAAGTGCATTGATTTAAAAAGATAAACTAATGCTCATAGAAATCTGGTCTACTAGCCCATTTTGCATTGTATATTCATTTATAAGAGTCATTCAATGTCCATAGTTGGTAGAATTGGAGGTAAATTGATTTGTAAGAGCAACTTTGCATTATGTTTGGATTCGAAGTAAATTGGGTTACAAGGGAAATTCAATGCTGAGAGTGCATTACCCATTTGTATTATGTTTTAATTGGAGGTACATTGATAAATAAAGGTATTTTGATACTCATAGTGGGCAGTGCAACCCATTTGCATTGTGTTTTAATTCATTTATATATTGTTTGGAATAGAGTCTGTGATAATATGCAGAGATTTCACATTCAGAGGTTTCACATTCGAACTTCTTAGACAGATACTTTAAATGTAGTGATTGCATTAATCTGTGAAATTCATTTTCCGATTCACTTACTGTTAAAAGATGAAATTGCAATTAATGTTTGGGTTGTAATGAATGTACAGTTGAAAGATGTTTGGGTCGGAATGAATGTACTTGTGTATTGTTGTTTCATTCCTTTGTGGCATCTAGTTTGTGGAGAAATATGGATTTTATGTCATTTTGGAAATGGTTTTGGTTCTGGTCAAATTTACTCTGTTGTCTTATTGGGTTTATATCAGATGGATCTAAGTTGTCCTTTTGTAAATTGCCATCTTGAGGAGATTCTTTGTTGCACTGTCTCCATATTTGTTGATGTATTGAATGTTGGTTTATAAGGGAAATTCAATGCCCATAGTGCATTTCCTATTTGTGTTGTGTTTTAATTGGAAGTGCACTGATTTAAAAGGGTAAACTGTTGCTCATTGTGGGTTGGTCTACCAACCCATTTGCATTGTATATTCATTTATAAGAGTCATTCAATGTCCATAGTTGGTAGAATTAGAGGTAAATTGATTTGTAAGAGAAACTTTGCATTGTATTTAGATTCGAAGTAATTTAGGTTACAAGGAAAATTCAATGCCGAGAGTGCATTACCCATTTATATTATGTTTTAATTGGAGGTACATTGATTTATAAAGGTATTCTGATGCTCATAGTGGGAAGACCAACCCATTTGCATTGTGTTTTAATTCATTTATGTATTTTGTGGAATAGAGTATGTGATAATATGCAGATATTTCACGTTCAGAGGTTTCACATTTGAACTTCTTAGGCAAATACTTTAAATGCAGTGACTGCATTAATCTGTGAAATTCATTTTCTGATTCACTTATAGTTAAAAGATGTAATTGCACTTAATGTTTGGGTTGGAATGAATGTACGGTTGAAAGTTATTTGGGTTGGAATGAATGTACTTGTGTATTATTGTTTCATTCCTTTATGGCATCTGGTTTGTGGAGAAATCTAGATTTTATGTCATTTTGGGAATGGTTTTGGTTTTGGTCAGATTTAGTTTGTTGTCTTATTGAGTTGATATCAGATGGATCTAAATTGTCCTTTTGTAAATTTCCATCTTGAGGAACTTCTTTATTTCTCCGTTTCCATATTTGTTGATGTACTGAATGTTGGCTTATAAGGGAAATTCAATGCCGAGAGTGCATTGCCCATTTGTATTGTGTTTTAATTGGAAGTGCATTGATTTAAAAAGCTAAACTGATGCCAATGGTGGGTTGGTCTACCAACCCATTTTCATTGTATATTCATTTATAAGAGTCATTCAATGTCCATTGTTGGAAGAATTGGAGGTAAATTGATTTGTAAGAGCAACTTTACATTGTGTTTGGATTCGAAGTAAATTGGGTTACAAGGGAAATTCAATGCCGAGAGTGCATTACCCATTTGTATTATGTTTTAATTGGAAGTAAGTTGTCCTTTTGTAACTTGCCATATTGAGGAGCTTCTTTATTGCTATGTCTCCATATTTGTTGATGTATGGAATTTTAGGTTCTTTGACATATTTGTTGATGTATGGAATGTTAGGTTCTTTGTGAATATGAAACTAATAGCTATGTACTTTTGTTGTTCACTGTTTTATGGAATTTTCATATTAAAATAAGTAACTTGTTCAAGATTTCATTATTCACTCGTTTGTCATCATATTTACAACTCAGTTATAAATGTATTGTAAATCATTTGGTGTGTAGAGGCATAACAGAAAATCCCATTTGCATTCTCAAGTAAGATTTCTACATTATAATAGACTATAGATGTTCCTTCTAAAATGGATTTTGGTTACAATGCCGCAAATAGTATGAAATAAAACAACCTAGGTTGTAAGCCAAAATCTTTCTGTGACAAGAAAAAGATACAATCCATCCAAAATCCACATCATAATGTGGAGGAATTGATTACCCAGAGTTACCTGCTTGACAGGTAGGTTGGCCTACTACTTAGGAAATGGTTGATTGCTGCCATATGACTGAGTCTAATTTGCACCTGGAGGTTGTGTTAATGAGCATACATAGAATTGACACCTTCTCTAGTAGGAACAAGGCAAGTGGGTAAACCCTTAGTTTGATAGTGAGGCAGTTGAATGTTTATGAGGTCTTGGAATAATGGCGTATTATCTGCAGTATTGTCCAATGAGTTTGAAATAATCCTGGTTTCATTAGCTATGCTTGCATCATTGTCAACCATATTGATCATCCCTTGTCCCTTTTCAAGCATTTTTTGTGTCTTTTTTGATTCCTTTTCTTGTCTTTCCATTTGTTTTAGTTGGTCCTTAACTTGCCTTGCTTTATCTCTTTCAAGCCTTTCATCTCCTCGACGTTGTGCTGCAACAATCCTTGCTGCCTTCTTCTCCTTGACTAGATCCTTCTTTTTCTGTTTTAATTCTTCAACTGATTGAACTATATCATTATCTTCATTTGATGCCTCATTATGTGCTTCATCTTCTTCCATTGACTGTTGTCCACAAAAAAATGAACAATTTCACTATTCAATTCTACTAGTTGTGAGGGCATGTTCATGCTTTGTTCATTGGTTGTTGAGATGCTATGTTCATTCATATTAATCATGGCTTTTGATAGCCATGATGGTGGGGCCACTTGGCTTGGAAATGTCAATTGGTCATTGTCAACTACATGTTCAACAATGTCATTAACAATATCAACAACATGAGTTTCATGTTCTTGAGTTGGTAGAACGATCTCCATGTTACTGCAAATTTGTTCATGATTATACTGTGTTTCACATATAGTTTCATCATCTTCATCATATAAGTGTCCTTGAGAGAGGGTAATCATATTACCCGCTGCAACCACATCATCTTGTTCATCTACTTCTTACACTTCAACACCTATTTGGACATGCCGTTCTTCCTGACTGTTGTACCTTAAGAAACCAATTTCCTGGTTGTGTAGAAATTGTGCTTAAGACATTAATGTTTATTGTTTATGTCACTTAGTTGTCACTTAATTGTATGTTGTGTTCTCAAATGAAGGCCCTGGGAGACTTGGTTTTTAACCCTCGATACTTAGGTGACATGAAAATATCAAAATGCCATTTGATTGCTAAATATAAATGATGAATGAAGAATGCTTGAAGAAGTCAGAGACAATATGCTGTTCTACATAGAATCTACTATCTATGACACTTGGAGAAGTTAAAGATAATATGCCGTCTTACACAGAAACTACTATTTGTAACTTAGAAGAATTGCAGAAGTAGGAACTTCAAGTATAGGAGCGCTCTTTTAAGGGATTTTAACTTCATTTACATAAGAAAATAAAGAATTGCAGCTTCATTACCATACTTAAAGGAAGAAAACATATGATGACACATAAGAGAAGTCACAAAATCATACCCAATAATGTATGGAAAACTTCCGATTCTTTCATTAATCAACAATTATATCAGGAATACAGTGGCCTAGCCTTTTGGTTCTCCAAAGTTTTGAACTTTTTTTTCCTATAATCTTGCCTCTTTATACATCATAGGATAGTTAATAATAACCCAAAACTGTCAAACTACCTAACTATCCTCTAACTGCTTTGAAGTAAATATCATTACAAAATATTACATTTGAGGGTAAAAAGACCTCATTCATTTCAAGAAAACAAGATAATAAGAAGTAATAGAAATCAGAGAATGATGGGAGATTGCCGCTCGTTGTTAGAATCTATAGCTTGAGCCTGTGGTTATGCTGATGTATCTTTGTGTTTCTCTATCATCCATTAATGGGGTATGAATGATTGAGGAAGAACTTACTTGCTTAGTCATGGCATCTGGTTGGTGACGTGGGCAATTAACAGATGAGAGCAGTGGAAGATGTAGAATGAGTGACGTGGGGTGGAAATCTTTGGGAGCTCATCGCGGGGGTAAAGAATGTACGGGAGCTTCAACAAGGTTGAACCCTTGCAGTAATTTCAGGCCACACATTGCAGTCAACCATGCTAACGTCACGATCAACTATGGGGGTTGAACTTTAATTAATCTTCGTGCTCATTGCTTCCCTGCAGCACACCTCAACGTACTTATCAAGCTATCACTTGATCGCGCCTCTTGAACCTGCATGACCTTTAGACAATGGAAAACCTTCGGTTACCACGGAACTCAAAAGAATTAACATTCTGGTTCATAAACATGTCGTGTCCGCCTGGGCTATACGTGATCATCGTCCGATCACCCCTTCAATGGATGGTCTGATCCCTCGGAACTCATGAAGCTTTAAACCTGTTTGAACGAAACCTTATCGAGTCCGCTTTTTCAATGCCCCTTTGACTCCCATACAGACCCGATATGAAATAAAAACTGTGATTTAATGATCTATCGGGTCCAATTTTTAAAGATAAAACCCGATTACTTTTCCACCCAATATCCGTCGGATCCCGTCTCTTTCAATGAACGACTGCGATTGGCCCAGACTTCAATGAATTAAACTGTAATTCATACAGCATTGCATCTGATTTCCGAAATAAACTTCGTTCTAGTTACCCATGCGATTGTCGTCAGATCTGTGGCCTGTTGATAAGACAAAACATATCTTCTCGCAGGTTTATCACTTTCAAAAGACATTAATAATATAAAATCAACCATTTCTTTCAAATCTTTGCATTTCTTTTTATTTCCGTTATAACATAATATTGGTTTTTCTTTCATATTTTTTTTATTTTTCTTTCATTTTGTGATAAAACTGAAAATAAAACTTAAATAACAATGGATGCTACAACATTTGGCTCCACCTGGGGATAGTGCTTTTGCCACAGAAGCACTAAGAACCGCAGATCAGTGCCTTCACCTCGGGCATGGAGTCATATATTGCTTAACCAATTCAAATTATATGGCATTTGTACACTGAATTCACTCCAATATCTACAATGATAGGATGCTTGTGCTTTGATAGCAAAGTGCTGAGAATCGTAGAGCAGTAGCCTTAGTTTGGCATGGAGTCCGAAATTCTGAAAACCCTGAAATTTGAAAGACTAAAACCTGACATTCTTGAAATCTGAAACCTTTGTAAACCGGTTTCTAACTGGGACAATCACCCTTATTTATGAGCTAAAATTAAACTGAAAAACTGCAACTGGAAACCAAATTCTCAACACCTGAGCTTATTTATGTACAGGTTCCTACCTATGTACATGACTGATCTCAATCAGGTGAAGTCAATATTCCAATGGTACCAGGTTAGCATTTGAGTGCCTGATCTAGAACCATTCTGCCAGTGAATTTTGAAAATAAAATTCATCTTGAATGGAAAATAAACTATGCATAAGGGCAACACACAACAAAAATTAGGAATATATCCACAAAATGGTATGTGTAGGCTGCTAATAAATTTCTCCATGTAATCTGCCACAAGATCTTCAAAAGTATAAGAAAAAATATGGTCTTGATCAACTCCAAAAGAAAAAATCTCTATGTATGAAGGTTCTTGCTCGAATAAACCTTCTATTGGGATAATATGCTCAATAAAACAATCAACAACATCTTTAAGAAAATGATCTATGTCACTTTTATGTCTCCACTTTTCATCTTTGAGCTTTGATTGAAAATAATTTGTAATTATGACCTCAGGAAATAAAAGAAAATTTTCACATCACTATATGACATATGGCCAACTTCAAATAGATTGTTTACCTCTGATCCATGGGCATCATTGTGTTCTTCAATGCAATGATAAATAATCTCTTTATCAGCTTTCTTTTTACATAAGATAGCCTCTTTTACTATGATAAATGGCTCAACATATTGTTGTCCAACATTTCCCACTTGCTGGTAATCTTCTCTGTCCAACACCCAATTGATGAACTCGAAGACCTTCATCCTGTTCCTCATCTGAACCATTTTTGTTATAAATAGGAGGACCATCAAATTTAACAAAATAAGATCTCTGGGGATTTATTTGCAACTTAATTATTTCTCCCTCTTCTCGACTGCTGGGAAGAAATTCTTGATGCATGTTTGAACTTTTCTCCATTTTAATGCTCTCTTGATTTGCTTGGAACAGGGTCAACAAATTCTCTGCTTATGAGATTATTGAAGAAGAGTTGTTTTTTAACTTTCCGCATCATTTTGAGAAAATGATAGTTCTTTGCTTTCAGAGACTTGCTCATAATTAATTTGGCTATAACCTCTCTAAATGCTTGATATATTATCAACATGATCATTAGTTTCTTCAGTAGAATTATCATGAGCTTTTAAAGTTTCTTTAGAATCATAATATTCACAACAACATTCAAAAAGAAACTTGTGTGCATAAGAAGTTCTATAAAAAGAATTGAACACTAAATGGAAATCTTTCAAAGACGAAATGCTTGAATGAGGCAGAGACTTGTACCAAACCCTAGCTTCTTGGTCCAAAGAAAACATAAACAACTTCATCTTCACATCTTCATGAATGATACTCTGCTGCTCCATGCATTCATGAAACTCTAGGAGGTGCTGAACTGGATCTTCATATTCATTTCCATTGAATCTTGGAAGATACTCATTCCACTCATGAAATGTAGGCATATGATGAGGATAGTCGGTGATCGCAGTAAAATCTAATGGGTCAAATTTATTGGCTAAGAATGCAGGGATAGCCATTAAATCCTAGAAAAGAAAACTCCAAAGTGAAGATCATAGGTGTGAATCTACAAACAACTGTTAAAACTTGTCACCCTCAAGAATCAACTTCAAACTTAATAAACCCAGGGAAAAGTGTTCTTGTATTCTCTCCTCGGAAACGATGCCAATTAATGTTGTACCTTAAGAAACCAATTTCCTGGCTGTGTAGAAATTGTGCTTAAGACATTAATGTTTATTGTTTATGTCACTTAGTTGTCACTTAATTGTATGTTGTATTCTCAAATGAAGGCCCTAGGAGACTTGGTTTTTAACCCTCAATACTTAGGTGACATGAAAATATCATAATGCCATTTGATTGCTGAATGTAAATGATGAATGGAAAAATCTTGAAGAAGTCAGAGACAGTATGCTGTTCTACACATAATCTATTATCTGTGACACTTGGAGAAGTTAAAGATATTATGCTGTCTTACACAGAAACTACTATCTGTAACTTAGAAGAATTGTAGAAGCAAGAACTTCAAGTATAGGAGCGCTCTTTTAAGGGATTTTAACTTCATTTACATAAGAAAATAAAGACCTATAGATTCATTACCATACTTAAAGGAAGAAAGCATATGATGACACATAAGAGAAGTCACAAAATCTACCCAACAATGTATAGAAAGCTTCTAATTCTTTCATTAATCAATAGTTGTATCAGGAATACAGTGGCCTGGTCTTCCGGTTCTCCAAAGTTTTGAACCCTTTTTTTCCTATAATCTTGCCTCTTTATACATCATAGGATAGTTAATAACCACCCAAAACTGTCAAACTACCTAACTATCCTCTTATTGCTTTGAAGTAAAAATCATTACAAAATAATACATTTAAGGGTAAAAACACCTCATTCATTTCAAGAAAACAAGATAATAAGAAGTAATAGAAATTAGAGAATGATGGGAGATTGTTGCTCGCTGTTAGAATCTATAGCTTGAACCTGTGGTTACGCTGATGTATCTTTGTGTTGCTCTATCATCCATTAATGGGGTATGAATGATTGAGGAAGAACTTACTTGCTTAGTCATGGTGTTTGGTTGGTGACGTGGGAAATTAACAGATGAGAGCGATGGAAGATGTGGAATGAGCGACATGGGGCGGAAAGATTTGGAGCTCACCGCGGGGGTAAAGAATGTACGGGAGCTTCAACGAGGTTGAACCCCCAAAGTGATTTCAGGCCACACATTGGGGTCAACCATGCTAACGTCACAGTCAACTACGGGGGTTGAGCTTTAATTAATCTTCGCTCTCATTGCTTCCCCACAGCACATCCCAACGTACTTATCAAGCTATCGCTTGATCGCGCCTCTTGAACTTGCATGACCTTTAGACAATGGAAAACCTTCGGTTACCACGGAACTCAAAATAATTAACACTTTGGTTCATAAACATGTCGCTTCCGCCTGAGCTGTACACGATCACCGTCCGATCACCCCTTCAATGGACGGTCCGATCCCTTGGAACTCACGAAACTTTAAAACAGTTTGAACTAAACCTTATCGAGTCCGCTTTTTCAATGCCCCTTTGAATCCCATACGGACCCGATAGGAAATAAAAACTGCGAGTTAATGATCTATCGGGTCTGATTTTAAAGATAAAACCCGATTACTTTTCCATCCGATATCCATCGGATCCCATATCTTTCAATGAACGGCTACGATTGGCTTGGAATTCAATGAATTAAACTGTAATTCATACAACATTGCATCCGATTTCTGAAATAAACTTCGTTCTAGTTACCCATGCGTTTGTCGTTGGATCTGTGGCCTGTTGATCAGACGACCTAGATCTTCTCGCGGGTTTATCACTTTCAAAAGCCATTAATAATATAAAATTAACCATTTCTTTCATATCTTCACATTTCTTTTTATTTCCGTTATAACATAATATTTTTGTTTTTCTTTCATATTTTTTTATTTTTCTTTCATTTTGTGATAAAACTGAAAATAAAACTTAAATAACAATGGATTCTACAACACTAACTATCCACATGAAACGCCTGGCTACAACCAGTATCATGCATAAGAGCATCATAATTTAGTGGCCAGATTCTTGTCTTCCTAAAGCCAACCTTGATATTTGATGGTGTCAGAGCCCTTTTAAAAGCTTTACTTGCAAGCTCTGCTAGCTCAAACCATTTCACCTCAACCCCTGGATTCTTTGCCATCCATGCAACACGCTCTGACCTGAAATAGTTCTTGAAAGGGCCAAACACACTAACATCAAGGGGTTGCAATCTGTGAGTGGTATGAGCAGGCAATGTCAATAGGTTGACGCCTAAATTGTTTGCTTCCTCAATTGTTTATACAGCCATGTGGCTCCCATGGACATCTAACATCAATAGGTGTTTGTTATTAAGTGAGACGCCACCTGTTACTGATGCATGGTAGCCATGCATGCACCTGGTTCACAGTTCTATATATAGTTTTTCAGTTGATTTTTACCTTTGAATAGATAAAATCCTGGGATTGAAGTACTAATTGCATTGACACAACATAAAATAGTTATCCACTCCCTGCTCTTAGGCAAAATCTTTGGCACATTTCGGCTACCTCTCTTGGCAATTACCCACATGCCATAGTTCCTCCTTGCCTGTAAACTTGTTTCACCACAGTTCCATATATGGTCTGCTCCATAGGAATGTTTATCGTGGGCACTAGAAAGAGTGTCATAGAACTTCTACATAACTGTAGGGCACAAATTTAATACTCTATCTCTGTCAAGGCCCTCAGTTGTACACAATACAAGGTCTGGATGCCTTTTATTAAACCCAAACCACCATGATTTACTAGGAAACCCATCTTTGAATGGGTTTGGCCTCTCCTGATAGATTTGAGAAACTGTGGATTTGAGTTGTATCAACTATAGCCCATGTCCCAATTGGGCCATCTCTTTACACCACTCAACCACCTCGGCCTCCTCCTTGTTAGTCATAACTATAATAGGCCCTCTACGTTTTGTATGAGTCAGTCCGTTTATCCAGTAATGTATTGATGAGGGAGGAATACCATGTTTTTTTGCAGATGTCCGAACTGAGTATCCATTAAACTCTATGTCATCAATTGCAACTAACATTTCTTTTTTTTGGTTGAACTTTCCCCTTGGACTATTATTGACGGTGGCTTTGTGGGTGATGGTGTGACAACATCAGCTTCAGTCGCATGGTCATCCTCAACAACATTCATTGGGGCATTGTTGACATTGACATCACGTGTCATGTCTTCATTTGACTATGGGAATTGCAGCTGGGCACCTGTTGTCACTCTCCTTCCACTTCTCCTTATACAAGCAACATAAATAACTCTTGCCATAGATGAAACAACCTGCAGAATTATTGCATGCATTTAGTTAAGAATATTTGTAAATTATGCTTTCATGCAAGGCAAAAATACTTCTGCTTTACTACAGGCAATTATCAACATGTATGTTAGTATCTTTGAAAAATCAAATCTATAGAATCGTTTTGTTGTATGTCTTCAAAATTATCAGTGATTGTTGTTTTGATAACTTGTTTTACACTTAAAAGACCATGACTGTATTTGTACTTAGAAAACTACTGTCGGTTTCCACCTTCTTCTGGTACTATGAGAAGATCTGGTAGTTACTGTTGTTTGAATTAATTTTTTTAGACTCATGTTTGTTATCGTAATTGAATTCATTCATGGCCCACATTGTCTCACCAAGTGGACTTGCATTTTCAATCATGTAGTTCAAGTAGTGTTTGCCTTATGTTGCTTTCAAGTTGAAAAGAACTTTTGAGTAATAAGAAACTTCCATTGTAGTAGAAGTTTCTCCTACAAGATTTGATCCAGGATTGCTAGTGTCAATATTGCAGGCTTGTCTTGGTGTTTTCATATATTCTAGCCTCTGCCAACAACAATGGCCTGCACTACCATAACCAACCTGAGAACATATTGAAGGGACTGGTTGTTTGCCTACAAAGTAATGAACTCTAAGATGAAGTCAACATTTGGCATTCTCAAGGATGCACTGATGGGAGTGGGCTCATGTGTTTGGTAGGATGTATTTGAGAGTTATACTATTGGAGGATCATGTAGTTCAAGTAGTGTTTGCCTTATGTTGCTTTCAAGTTGAAAAGAACTTTTGAGTAATAAGAAACTTCCATTGTAGTAGAAGTTTCTCCTGCAAGATTTGATCTAAGAATGCTAGTGTCAATATTGCAGGCTTCTCTTGGTGTTTTCATATATTCTAGCCTCTGCCAACAATAATGGTTTGAGTTACCGTAACCAACCTAATAACATATTGAAGGGAATGATGTTTGCATACAAAGTAATGAACTCTAAGATGAGGTCAACATTTGGTATTCTCAAGGATGCACTGATGACAGTGGGCTCATGGTTTAGCAGGATGTATTTGAGAGTTATACCGTTGGAGGATCATGTAGTTCAAGTAGTGGTTGCCTTATGTTGCTTTCAAGTTGAAATGAAATTTTGAGTAATAAGAAACTTCCATTATAGTAGAAGTTTCTCCTGTAAGATTTGATCCGGGATTGCTAGTGTCAATATTGTAGGCTTGTCTTGGTGTTTTCATATATTCTAGCCTCTACCAACAACAATGGTTTGAGTTACCATAACCAACCTAAGAACATATTGAAGGGAATGATGTTTGCCTACACAGTAATGAACTCTAAGATGAGGTCAACATTTGGTATTCTCAAGGATGCATTGATGGGAGTGGGCTCATGTGTTTGGTAGAATGTATTTGAGAGTTATACTATTGGAGGATTATGCGATGATTTTGGGTTTGGATTTTATGAGGACAATACAAACATTTCCTTTGTTGGAGAAGGATAAACTTTTTATCATTAGAGTCCATGGAGCTCAGATAATGCCAATGGTGAAGAAGAGTAGTGTGGAATATCATTCAATGGTATTCACAGTTGTGTTGTATGAGATAGATCCTTAGTTACACAAGTTTGAGAAGGGGACATACCTATATCATGATCAACAAAAAAGGGAGTAGGTGGAAATGCCTACATGAGCATCTTAAATTGACAATATGAGTCAATTTATAGGTTGGGTAGGAGAAGTTGGATCTACTCCCAATCTTGAGCAACATCGAGAGACTTCACCCAAGTGTCTTCACCAACAGTGTGATGTCAGAGTGAGAGGCCCGAGTGCTTCTTCTAATGAGGATGCTTTTAGTGCATATGTGGATGACATAGATCCTATGGGTATTGTGGATTATAGAAAATATGTGATTGGGATATATGATTTTCCATTGACTTAGAAATGTCTTGCAAAGATGAGTTGTTCGAAGACAAATATTGAAGGAGTGCAAAGATACACAAGGAAAAGACATTTGTTAGATACCTTAGTTGCTTAGAGTCAAGGGAGTGACTTTCGAGTCTTCCTATCTATGTAAAATCTTTTGTGTGAGGGATGATTGACTACCTTAGCGTAAAAGTTTCTCCTGCAAGATTTGATCCAGGATTGCTAGTGTCAATATTGTAGGCTTGTCTTGGTGTTTTCATATATTCTAGCCTCTGCCAACAGTAATGGTATGAGTTACCATAACCAACCTGAGAACATATTAAAGGGAATGATGAGCACATTATGAGTTACCATAACCAACTTGAGAACATATTGAAGGGAATGATGAGCACATTAATTGACCAAGTTCATTCCAATTGTAATACTTTAGAATTTTATGAGGAAGACATAACATTTCATTCAAATATTCAACTCAAGATAATGTCTCATAGGTTCTATTCTTTTTCATCTATAGCTAGCAATACTAGCCAATACTCTTCATTATGGTTATGTCATATTTCCCAATCAACTTTAAAATATAGAAAAATAGAAAAAATATATATTTTTCATGAAAATGAAACTGTAAGAACTGAAATAAAAAAATGTGAGAAATGAAAATAGAACTAACCTGAATACACTGTCAAATGTTCTATGATGGTTTGTCTCCAAGGTTAGTGAATAGTTTGAATGCATAACATGTAACTTCATTAGTGGTTGAACTTCTTTTATAGTTTTTTTTCACTTGAATGTAATTGGTGGTAAGGATGGACATGGATTGCAATGGCTTCATTTTGAATGTGTGATCTGGATTAATTGGATGTGATCCAATGGTTGTGAATTTGTAATTTGTTGATCCATGTGCTTTAATCTGTTTTAATGATAAATAGAATGGATTCGATGTTATTTATTGAAGTTATTGGGTTGGGTGTCATTTATTGAACATGTGCTTTGATTTGTTTTAATGAGAAATAGAATGGGTTGGGTGTCATTTATTAATAGAGCAGGTTTAAATATTATTGAGTTGAACAACATAGCAGTTATGGCTGACATACATTCAATTTTATTATGTGAATGTATGGATGTATATGCAGTAGTCTAACTAGCCGGAGGAATTGCCCGGAAAGTTATGGAAATTCCAGTCATATTTAGAGAAAATCCGGCAAGGATTTTTGTAAATCCAAGTTATAGTTGTTAAACTTAAAAAATTTAGGTGCTCTAGATGTTTTTGATGGTGCCGAATCCATTTCCACCATCAAAAACACAATTCAAATAGTGCCTTTACAAGATTTTTTGAAATTTTTTGTTCGGATTTCGGTCATTTTTGGCCGGCAATTCCTCCGCCTGGTTAGAGGACTTCTATTTATTTGGACTACATTATGATGAGTGAGGGTTCAAGTGATTACTACTTTGTACTTTTGGAATAGACCATTTTGGAATAATTTATGGTTTTATCTGTTTTCTAATTGGATCAATATGATTTGTACTCTTAAATATTAAGATACTATTTATGGATAGTTATGGGGCCAATCAATGTACTGAAAATTTTTAGACATAAATTAAAACATATTTACAGTTAATATTATTTATTTTTATTTAAATATTAGTTACATATCTTTCCATTTTTGATTGTTTGATAGGACCAGTATTATATCAAACAACATTAAAACATCTCTCCACTAAACTATAAAACACGGCCTAAATATACATCTTACCTCTATAAAATTAAAATTAATAAAGCTGGCTAACTTCAAAATAATCTGATACTTTCGTACGTAAGATAGTGTGACCAATAATAAAAAAATATAAATTTATGTCTGGTCATCTGTACGTTATATTCCACATAGAAATTGGGATTAATTTACCAATGACACTAACATGTGATCTCTGAGTGCTGTCACGTCATATTAAACATAGAAATTGGAATCAATTTACCAATGACACTCACATGTGATCCCATCGTGAATAGCGAATAATATCCAGATCAGTACGAGTTCAGCCCACATGGTGCTGTCACCTTTTGCGAGCCATAGATAAGCATTCCCATCAATCATATGTCAAATACTTAGAGGCCTTTGAGTCCCCCTGTCTGTTCCTCCTGGTGCGCTGGTTCATGTGCCACTGTGCCTCCTGAAATCATATTCTCATACAACAATGGAGGCCCATGCGAGTAGATGTAGATATGGATTGTTGCTGCACATTATTCTACCGCTCCTCGTGATCAGCACAGAAAGTGCCCTGGGCTTGCCAAACAAGGACTTGCAGAAATGGGACATTCTGAATCTCAGGAATCATAAGATCAGCCTCAAGAACTACTGCGAGAGCTGGAGAATGAACGTGGAGCTGAATAATATTAGGAATTTCAATGTCGTTCCAGGAGAATGCGTTCAGTACATCGGCAAATATATGACTTCTACTCAGTACCGAGTAGATTTGGAGAGAGCTGTTGAACAGAGCTTGCTGTACCTAAACAGCTTAGATTTGGCGGGCGATGGAATGGATGCCTGGATCTTCGATGTAGATGACACCCTACTCTCCAGTGTACCCTATTTCAAAGAACACAGATTTGGGTAAAATCCTTGCCCTTGTTATATTTTCATTTCATATTTATTTTATTATTTTCATTCTGGGTTGGATTAAGAGTTTGGAATGAGATTAGATTTATTATATTTTCATTTCATATTTATTTTATTATTTTCATTCTGGGTTGGATTAAGAGTTTGGAATTAGATTAGATTGCAGAGTATTAAGAGTTTGGAATTAGATTAGATTGCAGATTTTAGGAATATTTCAGAATCTAATTGCTGAGATTATGGATTCCGAGATATTTTAGAAATCTGCAATTATATTAAATTATTTGATAAAGTACCACATAAAAACGCTGGATTAAGTATCACTTTAAGGAACCTGGATCAGCTGTCCACTCAAGATGATGCAGATGATGTTACTGGTTCTAAACTTTATTGGTGTCTTTGAATTTGGGTTTGGTGTAAAAGCAAATTTTTTCTTTAGTAATATCAGACTTTTGTTTCAGCAAAATTGAACTGGTTGAGTAAAAAGGCTCATTCTATAACTTAATATGATATGTAATTTTGTCCATTAGTCATCAAAATTGAAATTTTACTCATATCAACTAAAATAAAAATTTTAATAACTCTAAAAATAACCCACTCAATATAATGTTATAAATTTAAAAATTTATTAATGTATCTTAATTATGATTGTAGTAGTTTATTAATGTATGTTAATTGAGATTTTGGTATAATGTAAACCTTCACATAATAGTAGAATCTTAACCCAAGATCAATTGATATTGGACTAACAATCATACCTTTAAAAATCAACCTCATAAACTAATAGATCTCCGGAGAGTTTTGTAATACTTCAGGTTAATTACAAACCTTTACACAGTGTGTTCAGATTTTTTGTGATAGTTTCTTGTAAAGTACAATCTTCTTCCCATTGTAGTATCGCGTGTTCTGCTATCTAGATTTGGTGACAGGAAATCAATTTGGATGTTGAATTCTACTATCAAGCTCTGCTATCTAGATTTGGTGACAGGAAATCAATTTGGATGTTAAATTTTAATGTATTTTTGGAAAGATCTGAGTCCATTTGACAAAGTAAGGAATCAAATTTAAATATAATGTTATAGGAAATTAAAGTTTGATGGATGCCCAACTTTGGTAATCAGATGTCACAAGAAATTATGGAGTTTCAGAGAATTTGGATCCATTGGAAAATGAGAAAACCCATCCAATATATAGTTGCACAATGCAACAAACATGAATTGTGTCTAAAATTTATGTGAAAATCTTGTAAAAATTGTGATATCAAACCTACTGATTATTATTTGTTATCAGCTTTAAAAAAATCCAGTCTGGTTTGATCGATGCCCAACTTTGATGGAGTTTGGTCCAGTCTGGTTTGATCGATGCCCAACTTTGATGGAGTTTGGGAGAATTTGGATCCATTGAGGATGGGCAAAACCCATCCACTATTGTGTCACAATGCACCAACCATGAATTATGGCTCAAGTTTATGTGAAAGTCTTGTAAGAATTGTGATACCAAACCTAATGATTATTATTTCCTATCAGCTTTAAAAAAAATTCCCAGTCTGAAAGTTAATTATTCAGTGAATACGATTAAGTGAATAGTGTATATTTATTTTAATTCTATATTAATTAGATTGAATCGTGATTCCAAACATAATGATTAATATTTTTCATCAACTTTTAAAAATCCAGTCTGAAAGTTACTTATTCAGTGAATTCAATTAAGTGAAAATAGTTTATTATTATTTTATTAATTAGATTAGATTTATTTTAATTTTATCTTTCTAACTTAATTTAATATTGCATCCCTAAGTTATAAAAAAAGACAAACGGTATTTTTTTTTGGGAAAAAGATGAAAGGTCAAGCAAAAAGAAAAAGTTAAGAAAGGAATCTATTGTAAATATATTTGGATTTTGGATTTTAGGGGTTTTTGGGAAAGTTTTTAGCTGGAATTTTCAAACTCTTAATAAAAGGTTGTTCTGCTGCAAGGTTTGGGTTTTGGGTTTGGGTTGTTCTTGATTGCTCTAGTCCAAACTTTTGAAGAATGTTGGTTAAATCAGTTTTTCAGGAGCTGTCCATTTCTTAAAAAAAACAAAGAGAGAAAATCATTAGCTATTATTAAATAGCTCAAATCACTCACTTTTTATATGTCTGAAAATCTTTCAGTTAAAATTTTATAAATGTCAATAATTGTTTTTTTTTAATCTAATTTTACACAATTTTATTAATAACATTTCACTATGGATAGATTGTATCTATATCAATATATAACCTAAACTCAACTTATAAATATAATTTTTTTAAAAATAAAAAATTTATAATTTTGGTGATAGCATCATTGTAGGTAGACTAGAGTGGCTAAGCCTCATCTAAATTCTTTTTATGTATAATTTAAAAAAAATTAAAAATATAAATATTGCTGTGAAATTCTTTTAAAATTATGATTTTAAAGATAATGATTTGAATTTAGTGATTGGTGATCTTCTTGTTAGCGGGGAAGAGATGGTTTTTCACAGTGAAATTCTTTAAGAAATGTGATTTCAAAGATAATGACTGTTATAATTTATTGTGGATTTAGTTCACGGTAATATTATTGAATTTGTTAGGAGGGAAGAGAGCATGACCTTGTTGAATTTGTGAACAGGGGAGAGAATATTGATAGAGCATCGTTAGAAAAATGGATGGAGGAGATGAAGGCTCCTGCTCTGGAACCATTGTTGCTTCTTTACAACGAGGTGAAACTGAGAGGGGTCAAGATCTTCATCATCACGGGCAGGAGCGAATCCTTGAGGGATGCCACAGTGCAGAATCTGGTGCAAGCTGGATATATGGGATGGACGGATCTGATTATGAGGTAAGCAGGAGCATATTAATTAATTATGCAATGAATTGTAGATCTGTGCGAGTTTACTATATTGGTTTTAATTTGTATTTAAAATTGATTTATGTTGGTTTTTGACGATGATGATGATGGTGGTGGTGGTGGTTAATGTCCACTGACACCAAATTGGTCTATCGGATCCATAATTTTCTTAGTTTCTAATTGTCTGGCTCCTCGTCTTTCTTGGCGAGGTTGGTGCTGTAGCTTTTTTTTTTTCTCTACGGTCTTCCAACTTTCTTTATCTTGCATCTCCTTCATCTCTTCTGGTTCTTGGGACATTGGTGTCTTAGCTTTGAGATCTATTGTGTTCCTCATTTTGAAGATAGTCTGAGAAGAAGTTTGGTCTAAGAGATCTGCTTTGCTGTTAAATGAAGATTTATTTTGTGTGGTATTTGAATCCTCATAACTGTTGATGCTTGAGGGGTTGTCGGGTTCACTCTTTTGCTGTTGGCCAGGGTTTCCCTGCTTGTCTTGAGAATTTTTCTTTTCTTGCCCGATTTCTTGTGATTCAGAGTTTTATAGATAGTATTTTTTTTTATCACTATTCTTTATTGTTTATATAAATTTGTTAATTCTATGTGACAGAATTTTAAAATTGTAAATTGTGAAAGTGTATTTAGATTCTTAGTTTATTATTAGTTTTTATTATTCATATAAATTTGTTAATTTTGCGTAACAGAGGGGAGAACGAGAACGGGAAAGCTTATGCGACATATAAATTGGAGAGGAGGGAGCAGGTGGTGAAGGGGGGCTATCGCATCATAGGTAACACAGGCGATCAATGGAACGATGTGCTTGGTGCTTCAGCGGGTTATCGAACCTTCAAACTCCCAAATACCATGTATTACTCTGTATGAGTATTTATCAGAGCTCAAGCCATCGGAATCCATTTTTTTTCTTCCAATTTTTGTATTTTCTCCTGGCCTTTGAATAATGGATATAATGAATAATTCCTTTATTGATATTTGAAAACAGTCCTGTATTTATTCAGTTTTGAATCAGTTCTGTATTCCTTCATTTTTAAACATGGATCTGATCAATCTGCCTCTTGGGTAGCCAGTGTCAGGTCGATCCTTTCAGCTGCATTATTATCCAGTGAGTTAAAAAGTGTATAATTTTTTTTTGGTTAAGAGTAAAGTTTTAGGGGGTATATATATATATATATATATATATATATATATATATATATATATATATATATATATATATAGAGAGAAAAGTTATTATAAAGTTGAGATTTCTGTGATCATAACATGTTTGTGAGATAATTTAGGCAAAATCACTTAAAAAATTATTTGTCGATGGGTTTCCAAACCTTTGGTTGGTTCTAAACGCGTTGATAAATGATTTTTTTATGTGATTTTGCCGAAATTATCTAAAAAACAAAAATTTTATCAAATTTTTAATATAAAATGAATTTTTTTATTGATAAATAAATTTATTCAATTTAAAAATTTAAATAATATTATAATATATATTTTAATGTGTCATAATCATTTATAGGTGTCAAATTTAAGTTTTCATTTTATGATAATAGATAAAAGATGTCATATTTTCATTGTTTTTTATATGAATTATGAAATTTCAAATATCAGTAATTTTGCATTTTTGAATTTATGTTTATTTTTCACATTTATTTAATATAAAATTACTATATAAATTTATCAAATAACTAATTACTAAATAACAAATGAATTGGGAAGATGGTCTATTCAAATATTTAACTTTAAATATCAACAATTGTAGTAGAAATAATTTTTAGTGATTTTTTTAGTAAATATCAGCTATTTTTAAGCATATTTTGTTAAAATGTTACAATCATCTATGAGATTTGCAAGCTCCGAGTGTCCAAGGCACTTACAGCGCGTTGAATCCATTTATATATTCAAAAATACAATTTAATCAATAAACTTATACAATCTAAAAAAAATAGATAACCTAATTACATAGGCCAAGTAAAAATTATTCCACATTTGAAATATATAATTAAACAGCTAAAATTATTTTACTTATCCACTAATCAATTTAAGTGATCAAACAATGACAGAAAAAATTATTTACTTATCTACCAATCAATTTAACTTGGCTAGTGATGACAACAAAAATTATTTACTTATCCTCTAATCAATTTAACTGCCAATTGTCCCTTACATCATATCTACAGTCCAACCATGTCAAAGCTATCCAAATGGCAAAGGGTATTATTGATTACTTAAATGACCCCTTAGAATGTTGACTGATCTTGGCTACCTCATTTTTTTATGGGGCGATTTCAAGTGTCCTCTCGTCGAGCCCTTCAAAGATGACACCCTAAACATTCTGAACCAAATCATTAACAGGATAGGAGAGTGCCCTCCATATATGGCCAAGGGGGAGGCCCCCTTCGTGCTAGAGCCAGGGTCTTGGGTTGAGATCAACACGAGGAAAATTTTTCACACATTCCTTGGCTAGTGCAAGTCCTCCTCTGGTTTTTTGGATTCGTTGAGGATAGTGATCTGCGTAATGATGAATCCAAATGGAAACTCATTGGTGCTCCCTTCACAATGATAATCATGATCATTCTACTAATGAAAGGTATGAAGAAACACACATTCTATCCCTAGAATCCTAAATGCTCTCAAATTCTTTTATGAAACAAACATGTCACTTCTTACCAAATATCAAGGTATATGGGTGTGTCTCATATTTTTAGTGGGTGTGAAATTATATAATTGTTTAGCAAATTCCATTGTCATTCAATGTGGGAACAATATCTATGGGAAAAAATTAAACTATAAGGGGATTCCCTTCTAGTGTAGTTGATGTTACTGTACAAATCAAGTGATAGATTTGCAACTTCTCATGAAATTTTAATCAAAATCACAAGATACAAACCTACTCTACTGCTTTGCGGACATTAATTCACAATTTAGAACAAAAATCTTAGACATGCAAGAAGAAATAATACACATGCCACAAGTATTTTTATCTGGGGAAAGCAATCTGCTACAAACCCCAATTCCTTCTTGCATTAATCAAATGAATAGAGATGTATTACAATTGCTTTGCTCAACTGAACACACTTTGCAAGTGCATAAACTATCTCTCTGCTCACTGGAGGACTTTGATCCAGACTTGGTTAATTTTTTGCCTCGGCTTGAGCTCCTATTTCCTGGCACTATTCCTTGAGGACTTAACCCTTATTATTAAGGAAATTCCTTTAATTGAATTGTGCAATTCCTTAGGCTGATCATTTGACTGGACGCAACACCTGTACACTCAAGACTAGTCTACAACTGATGTTACACTGCCTTGGAATCTCCACCTCAACTGGGTAACTCAAATTCTTTGCATGCACTCGCTATTTTGGGTTGATGGATTAGTTAACTAGATGATCACTGAGTTTCACTGAAGTCCCACTGCTTAAATGACCGTCCATTAGTTCCTCCAACAATTGGAACTAGTTTAACTGAAAGCAACCTGAGATAACTGACCTTGATTACTACAAATTAACAATCACACATGTAGATCCGAACTCTGACTCCTCCAACTTGAATTTATTGAGTAAAATGGATGACACAAGCCATGTCACATGAGTTAACGTCATCAAAGTTGTCTGTTGATGTGGAAATTCGAATTTTATCAACTTAATCAAGGCAAAATCAAATTGAGAATTTTTTGTTGCATTTTTCAACACTCCCTCTCAGTAAGAAAGGGATTATCAACCGCCCCTATCCTGTAGCTGTGGAACTTGAACTTCCTTCTTGACAAGGCCTTTTTCAAAATGTCAGCATCTTATTTCTTTGTCGGAATGTACTGTAACAACATTATCTGCCTTTGCACACAATCTCGTAAATGGTGAGACTAGATTTCTATATGCTTGGATTGATCGTGAAAAACATGATTTTCAAAGAGATTGATGCAACTATGATTATCACTGTTGGATCCATCATCTAACCAAACAATCCAACAAGTATCTTTCTCATCTAGATCATCTCACATGCTACTTAACTTGTAGCCATGTATTCTACTTCTACCGAGCTGAGTGCCACAGATCTTTGCTTCATGTTGTACTAAGAAACCGCTGTGAACCAAACATTGAAAATTACACATGATGTACTCTTTCGGTCTAAAGGACTTCCCGCCTAATCTGCATTTGTGAAACCACACAACTTTACTCTCTCTATCTGCTTGTATCATAGTCCAAACTGGGTAGTGCCTCTGAGGTACCGTAGGACATGCTTAGTTGCCTTCTCAAATAATTTGGTTGGCCTAACCATAGCTTGGTGTAGATGGTTGACTTCACAACACATATATGGTCGGGTGTGCAGAATATACATTAGTGAAACCACCAACTACCTATAAATAGTAGCATCCACTTCCTCACTTGAAGTGACATCCTCTTCTAGTTGGTCGCTAGAGGTGTCTCCATGGGTTTGCAACTGTACATTGCAGAACCTCTGAAGTATTTCGTTGGCATACTTTCCCTAAGAGACAAACAATTCCCCATCATCTTGCCATACTTCCAATCCGACGAAGTAGTGCATGAGACCCATGTCCTTCATTTCAAACACTCTTGCAAGGCCCTCCTTGCAAGATCTGACCAACTTCTCATCACCAGTTAAAATCAAATCATCAACATATAAGACAATATTAGATCTTAGGGTTTTGTGATCCATAATGTAGTAAGCATGTCTTTCGGATTAATCACATAAGTATTATTTGGTCGATGTTTCGAACCCGCTAATGTGGTTCATCCTAAGGACAAAAGTGAAAAAATCTATAAATCCTAATCAATAAATAACAAGGATGCATGAGAGTCCAGAATTAGCCGTTAGAAACTAGCTGTTAGGAAATTAGTTTTTTAATTAATATATTTTTATTTTTTAAGTTTCAATTAAAAACTCATTATTATAAAGTAGTTGTTAATAGATATTTAATTATTTATTAATAACATTAAATTTATTATATATAAATTAATTATTATAATAACAAATAACAAATTAATTATTAATAATACTAAATTATTATATATAACCAATTTTTACTTCAAAAAAAAAATCTAAAACATTTAAATAAACCTATTTCTATTTCATAAATAATTAAATAAATAAAATAGATTAATAGAAATAGAATTATTTATTAATATTATTATTATTTATTATAATAACCATATAAGAATTTATTTATTATTTATTAACAATATTAACTTATTTATTAATAATTTTATATGAAATATTGATTTTAATAACCATTTTTATTTATAATTTGACGAGAGTCAAATAAAAACAAGTCAATAATATCGACTAACCCTATTTCTATTCCAAAAATAAACCAATAGTTAAAATACAAAAATAAAAACAAAATATAATATTAACATATATGAAATTACTCAAAAAAGAAGAAGGATTAATCAAGATAAAAGAGCTGGAATCTAGCTCTTATTCAATTTCCACCCATTATCCCTATTGAGATTGCTAGGATGTTTCTTGATCTCAATAGCTTCTCTATGCTTCCTATGGTGGAAATGATCAACCTTGGCAATGACCTTTGCATCCTCAATGCAAACATGGTGCTTATATTTCTTTGCATACTTTGCAAGGGATGATGAGCGAGATCGATTGTGCCTTATGTCTCCAGTATGTTCTTGGACTCTCTTTTTAATAGAGAGTCATGTCTCCCCAATGTAGGGAACCTCGCATGAACATGGGATCTAGTAGACTCCTTTCATGTCCTTGGGGTTAATAGGGTCTTTGACAAATCTCAAAGAATTTCTAATGGTATTAGTGGGCTTGAAAGTAGAGGAGACAATATTTTTATTTAGAATATGGGAAATCCTGTCAGTGGTCCCATGGATAAACGAGAGTTACACTTTAGAGATTGGGCCATCACTAGGAGGTTTAACCCTTGATTATTTATGGGTTCTTTGGAAAGCCTTGAGGCCTTGAGATCTGCTATAGCCATTATTTCTAAACACTTTAAGAAGATGAGATTTTTCCTCTTTTAAGTGCATCTCATCCGAAATTCTTAAAGCATGGGTGGCAAGAATACTAAGAACCCCAAATTTTTGTGTTGGAAAGAAATGAGAATTGGAATGAAGATATTGTTCTGTGTGAGTTTTCTTGCGAAAGACTCAGTGAGAAAGATAACTATTATTCATTCTAGAGAGAAGGATGTCCAAGAAAGGAAGACACCCATTCTCCCCAACCTCCATTGTGAATTTGATGGAGTTTGATTGAGAATTAAGATGGTTAAGAAACAAATCCAATTTTTCGCGACCATGATGCCAAACGACAAAAGTATCATCAAAAAACCTCTTCCAACTTTTAGGGAGAAATGGAGCTGAGGCTAAGGCCGTAGTCTCAAAATATTTGATGAATAAATTAGCAACTATAGGGGAAAATAGATAACCCATCTCCATCCCACTTGTTTGTTCAAAGAACTCACCTTGAAAACTGAAGAAAGTAGAGGTGAGGCAGAGGCCAACTAATTTGGCAGTGTCATTGTCAGTGATCTTATTTATGACATCAATGGCCTCTTGAATAGGAATACAGGTATAAAGGGAAACAACATCAAAAATCGCCAACAAATCACCAGGTTCCAGTCTAATATCCTTCAATTCTTTAACAAAGAAGGCAGAGTCCTTAACGAAGGAATCAATGCGACCAACAAAAGGTTTGTCTGAGCTAATAATTTAGCAAGAAGATATGTAGGACCAAATATTGTGTTAACAATAGATCTGAGGGGGACCCCAACATTATGAATCTTGGGCATGCCGTAAATCCTGGGTGTAAGGGGTTTGCTTTGAAAAAGCTTCTTACAAAGAGGCTTAAGGGAATTAATAGAATGAATAGCGATACATATTTCTTTGTTAAATTTTTCAATAGGATTCTTATTAAGCTTGATGTAACTACCACTATTATAGAGATGGTCAATCATTTTATTCGAATAGTCTAATTTATCAAGAATGACAATCGCTCCGCCTTTGTCAGCTTTAAGGATGACAATGTCGGGGTTGTCCTTTAAAGCTTTAAGAGTAAGAAATTCATCTTTGCTAATGTTTCTTTTGGGAGGCTTAGCCTTCCTAAGAACGATAGCACAATCCTGCCTTATAACCTCTTTAACATTATCAGGGAGGTCCTTAATGCCAAATTCAATGTTGCAAATAATGTCATTAATGGGAACCTTATTAGGGGCTTTGGCAAAATTAAAATTTTTATTTAAAAGATTAAAAACAGAAGGATCAAAATGTTTACTAGAGAGATTAATAACATTTTTAAAGGAATAAGAGAAAATATTACTATTATTATTATTATTATTATGATTCATTCCGTCATTTTTGTTATTACTATTATTATTATTTAATTCTATATTATTATTATTATTCAATTCTATATTATTATTATTATTATCTCCCGCATTATTATTGTTACTAGTATTGTCATGAAAAGGGTTGACCTTGTTATTATTATTATTATTATTCATACTAAAATTATTATTATTATCATTAAAATTAATAGTTGTTAATATTGTTATTATTTAGACCCTTCATATTATCAAATACACTGACCGAATTCTTATTACCACACGCTATGTTATTTAAATCATTAATAATTAAATTATTATTATTTATTAATTTATTAGAGCCGTCTATGGGAGAAGAATTTTTAGGGAAAATAAAATTAGGATGGTTAGTATGGGAAGGTGTGCTAAAAGAGGGATCAATGAAGGTATGGGGAATTGAAACAAGATTGCAACAAGCAGAATTGATACATTTAAGATCTGGAAGGTTTGACAACGAAGGAAAATGAGAAGACACGGTGGCATAATTATCGGACTAGTTAGAGGAGGAAAGACGACAAGCCATGGGAATGAGACCAGGTCCAACAGAAATCGAAGCAACGGATGATGAGGGGGTTTCAGACGCAGGGGAGAGGATGCTTGGACACGGTCAACAATAGCACGACTGGCCAAAACATCACTAATATCGCAACTTTGAGAGGACGGTTCAGTCTTATCTGCAACCTTGGGATCAAAATCGATTAACTGAGAGACAACCATATCAGGAGAGGACCTCATGCAAGATATTAAGCAGATTTCATTATTGCCCAGCCGATTGGGAGACAAATCCGTTAAATTAGCTTCTTTTCTCGAGCTTGTCGATGGCAATTTATAACAGAGGGACCTTTCGGCAGTGTTTGAAATGATGGAGAGGGATTCCTTGCCAGAATCCGAGGGATAAAAAATAGACGATACAATATTAGAATTAGGTGAATAATTCGACACCTGGTTATGAACCCATGCGCTCAGGGCAAAAATCTACTCCTCGCTGATCCGACCTGATGCTTGATGAGAAAAGGCTTGACTATCTGCGATTGGAGAGAGGACATCTTATAGCCTGTCAAATTTTTCCATTTGCTTCTTTTTTGAAAGTTCTTCAAACCGAAGAGATTTTGCAGCCGACTACCATCAACCACTCCCCAGAGAGAGCCAGACCTGCCATTTTCCATATCTAAATGAAGAGAAAATAACTTGGATGACAGGAAATTAACAACCCTCCTAATTTTACAAATTTCAGACTTAATTAAAGCTAGACTAGTTTTAATAAAAATATACCAGTTCTTTGAATTATTTAAACGATGATTAATACGAGCGAAAACTGGAATCATTGGTGCATCAATGCAAAGTTTAAGAACCATAAGATCATATTTTTTCTTTGCAACTTGAAGTCTAGCTCGTTCAAATTAACGAGCTTTATCAACCATTTCCCTTCCGTGTAGGGTTATAATTTTAGATCTTAGGATTTTGTGATCCATAATGTAGTAAGCATGTCTTTCAAATTAATCACATCATAATTATTTGGTTGACGTTTCAAACCAACTAATGTGGTTCATCCTCAGGATAAAGGTGAAAAAATATATAGATCCTAATGAATAAATAACAATAATGCATCAGAGTCTAGAATTAGCTGTTAGAAACAAGCCTTTAGGAAATTAATTTTTTAATTTCAATTAAAAACTAGCTGTTTTAAAGTAGCTGTTAATAGATATTTTTCTTAAAACTTGTTTAGCTTTAATTAAGTCTGAAATTTGTAAAATTAGGAGGGTTCTTAATTTCCTGTCGCGCAAGTTATTTTCCCTTCATTTAGATCTGGCAAATGCCATGTTTGGTGCTCTCTAGGGAGTGGTTGATGGTAGCTCGACTGTAAAAGGTCTTCAGTTTGAAGAACTTTAAAAAAAGAAGCAAATCGTAAAATTTGACAGGCTACAAGGCGTCCTCTCTCTTGTTGCAGATAGTCGAGCCTATTGTCATCAAGCATCAGGTCGGATTAGCAAGGAGCATGTTTCTGCCCTGAGCGGATTGGTCCATAACCAGGTGTCGAATTCTTCACCTAATTATAATGTGGTATCATCTGTTTTTGATCACTTGGATTCTGGAAAGGAATCCCTCTCCATAATTTCAGATACTGCCCGAAGGTCCCTCTGCTATAAATTGCCATCGGCAAGCTCGAGAAAAGAAGTTGATTTAACGAATCTATCTCCCAATTGACTGGGTGATAATGAAATCTGCTTAATCTGTGCACGAGGTCCTCTCCTGATATGGTTGTCTCTCAGTTAGCCGATTTCGATCCCAAGGTTGTAGATAAGGATGAACCGTCCTATCAAAGCTCTAGTACCAATGATGTTTTGACCAACCATGCTATTGTTGACTATGTTAGGCATCCTCTCCCCTGTGGTCTGAAACCCCCTCATCATCCGCTGCTTTGATTTCTTTTGGACCTAGTCTCCTTCCCATGGCTCATCGACTTTCCTCCTCTAACTAGTCTGATAATTGCGCCGCCATGTCTTCTCATTTTCCATTGTAGTCGAACCTTCTAGACCTTAAGTGTATGAATTCCGCTTGCCGCAATATTGTTTCAACTCCCTGTGCCTTCGTTGATCCCTCTTTTAGCACCCCTTCCCATACTAACCATCCTAATTTTCTTTTCCCTAAAATTCTTCTCCCATAGACGACTATAATAAATTAATAAATAATAATAATAATTTAATTATTAATGATTTAAATAACATAGTGTGTGGTAATAAGAATTCGGTCAATGCATTTGATAATATGAAGGGTCTAAATAATAACAATACTAACAAATATATTAATTCTAATGATAATAATAATAATTTTAGTATGAATAATAATAATAATCTCAACCCTTTTCATAACAATACTGGTAACAATAATAATGTGGAAGATAATAATAATATAGAATTGAATAATAATAATAATATAGAATTAAATAATAATAATAGTAATAATAAAAACAACGGAATGAATAATAATAATAATAATTTCTCTTCTTCCTTTAAAAATTTTATTAATCTCTCTAGTAAACATTTTGATCCTTATGTTTTTAATCTTTTAAATAAAGGTCTTAATTTTTCCATAGTCCCCCATTAAGATTCTCATTAATGACATTATTTACAACATTGAATTTGGCATTAAGGTCCTGCATGATAATGTTAAAGAGGTAATAAGGTAGGACTGTGCTATCGTTCTTAGGAAGGCTAAGCTTCCCAAAAGAAACATTAGCAAAAATGAATTTCTTGCCCTTAAAGCTTTAAAGGACAAAACCAACATTGTCATCCTTAAAGATGACAAAGGAAAAGAAGTTGTCCTTTTTGATAAATCAGACTATTCGAACAAAATTATTGACCATCTCTATGATAGTGGTAGTTACATCAAGCTTAATAAGAATCCTATTAAAAATGTTAACAAATAAATATTTACCGCCATTAATTCTATTAATTCCCTTAAGCCTCTTTGTAAGAAGATTTTTGAAAGTAATCCCCTTGCCCCTAGAATTTATGGCATGCCCAAGATTCATAAGGCTAGGGTCCCCCTCAGACCTATTGTTAACACAATAAGTGGTCCTACATATCTTCTCGCTAAATTCTTAGCTCAGAGACTCAAACCTTTTGTTGGTCACACTGATTCCTTTGTTAAGGACTCTGCCTCCTTTGTTAAATAATTAAAGGATATTAGACTGGAACCTACTGATTTTTTGATGAGTTTTGATGTTGTTTCCCTTTATACCCATATTCCTATTCAAGAGGCCATTGATGTCATAAATAAGATCACTGACAATGACACTACCAAATTAGTTGGCCTTTGTCTCACCTCTACTTTCTTCAGTTTTCAAGGTGAGTTCTTTGAACAAACCTGTGGGGTGGCGATGGGTTCTCCTCTTTCCCCTATAGTTGCTAACTTATTCATGGAATATTTTGAGACTAAGGCCTTAGCCTCAACTCCATTTCGCCCTAACAATGGAATAGGTTTGTTGATGACACTTGTGTTGTTTGGCCTCATGGCCGTGGAAAATTAGATTTGTTTCTTAACCATCTTAATTCTCAATCAAACTCCATCAAATTCACAATGGAGGTTGAGGAGAATGGGTGTCTTCCTTTCTTGGATATCCTTCTCTCTAGAATGAATGATGGTTCTATTTCTCACCGAGTCTTTTGCAAGAAAAATCACACAGAACAATATATTTATTCCAATTCTCATCAGTTTCTAGCACAAAAATTCGGGGTTCTTAGTACTCTAGCCACCCATGCTTTAAGAATTTTGGATGAGATGCACCTAGAAGAGGAAAAATCTAATCTTCTTAAGGTTTTTATAAATAATGGCTATAGCAGATCTCAAGGCCTCAAGGCTTTCCAAAGAGCCCATAAAGAATCAAGGGTTAAACCTCCTAGTGATGGCCCAATCTCTAAAGTGAAACTCCCATTTATTTAGGGGACCACTAACATGATTGCCCATATTCTGAAGAAGAATAATGTCTCCTCTACTTTCTAGCCCATTAATACCATTAGAAATTCTCTGAGATCCATAAAGTACCCTATTGACCCCAACGACATGAAAGTAGTCTATTCGATCCCATTTTCCTGCGGGGTTCCCTGCATTGGGGAGACCGAATGCTCTATTAAACATAGAGCCCAAGAAAATGCTGTAGATATAAGGCACAGTCGATCTCGTTCATAAGCTATTGCAGAGCGGACCACTAACAGGATTTCCCATACTTTGAAGAAGAATAATGTCTCCTCTACTTTCTAGCCCATTAATACCATTAGAAATTCTCTAAGATCTGTAAAATACCCTATTGAACCCAAGGACATGAAATGAGTCTACTCGATCCCATGTTCCTGCGGGGTTCCCTACATTGAGGAGACTAAATACTCTATTAAACAGAGAGTCCAAGAACATGCTGCAGACATAAGGCACAATCGATCTCATTCATAAGCTATTGTAGAGCATGCAGAGAAATATAAGCACCATGTTTGCATTGAGGATGCAGAGGTCATTGCTAGGGTTGATCATTTCCACCATAGGAAGCTTAGAGAGGCTGAGATTGAGAAATATGCTATCAATATATATAGGGATGATGGGTGGAAATTGAGTAAGAGCTGGATTGCAGCTCTTTTATCTTGATTATTCCACCCCCCCTTTTTTTGAGTAATTTCATATATGTAATATTATATTTTGTTTTTATTTATGATATTCGAATTATTGGTTTATTTTTGGAATAGAAATATGGTTAGTCAATATTTTTAACTTGTTTTTATTTGACTCTCATTAATTTATAAATAAAAATGGTTGCTAAAATCAATATTTCATATAAAATTATTAATAAATAAGTTAATATTGTCAATCAATAATTTCTTATATGGTTATTATAATAAATAATAATAATAATAAATAATTCTATTTCTATTAATCTATTTTATTTTATTTATTTATTTATAAAATAGAAATAGGGTTTTTTTTTCCTCTGGAAAAATCCATAAATATTGCATTAATGGGCAAAAAATTTACAAGAGAGTGTCTATTTGCCAGTATTATCAGTTTTGCTATTAAGTCGCATTACCACGCAGGGTATGCTCAGCTGTTACAGTGTTCTGTACATCTTTTTCAAAATATCAAAAAACATTTCAGTATGAGTCTATATTAGATCTGTTAACTAAAAGCAGTTCCTAATGAGCTATTTGCTGACCCAAGGTTGGGTATCCTGGGTCTATATACGGTCGATGAAAAAACTTTTGTTCCTGCTGATCTTTCACCTCTGTAATCTCCCAGATGCCTCTGTTCATCAGCGCTGCCTCCTTGGATAATTTGTCGGCACCCTTGTTGTGTTCCCTATATATGTGAGAAATAGAAATATTGTTAAAAGCTGATTTGAGTGTCAATGCTTCATGTAATATAATGCTGAGTGAGTGCATGTGACAAGTAGCTGTGCCATTTATCCAATTTATGACGATCTGTGAGTCCCCAAAAATATTGACGCTAGTGCAGTGGTGCCTCAAAGCAAAGTGAAGTAAGTGGCGGAGAGTGATGAGTTCTGCGTAGTTATTGGTTCCAGATCCCAGTCCAGCCTTGATTCTGTAGTGATGATTCTCAGAAATATGAAGGATGATGCCTCCTCCACAACTTTGCAGGTTTGCTGCCCCATCGAAAAAAGCCCAAGGCGTACCAGGGTCGATGGGAGGAGGAGGGGTAGGTTGGCGAGATGAGGGAGGGGGTGGGTCGGGTAGTTCCCTCAGGGCAGCTACAATACTAGCCTCGAGCAGTGGCCATTGTATGGGCTTGTTGTCAAATATCACTCTGTTTCTAGTTTTCCAAATAGCCCAGTTTACAATAATGGGAAGATTAATGGTTTTTGAACCTCTGTTATTCTTTTCCCAAACAGTCCAAGCGTTAATGATATCAGAACCAGCCCAATCACCCGCGTAGTTAATGAATGGCTTGAGGTTTTTCCACAGGTTCAATGTCGAACTGCAGTTAAGGAAGATGTGATCTGTAGATTCCGAGTCTGCCTTACATAGTACGCACCACGAGGGGCCATGCTGGGCTCTTTTCATGAGCTCGTCTCCCGTTGGAATATAAAATAGAAATAGGGTTATTTATGTGTTTTAGATTTTTTTTTAAAGTAAAAATTGGTTATATATAATAATTTAGTATTTTTAGTAAATAGTTTCTTATTTCTTATTATAATAATTAATTAATTTATATATAATAAATTTAATATTATTAATAAATAATTAAATATCCATTAACAACTACTCTATAACATGTAGTTTTTAATTTAAATTAAAAATTTAAAAATACATGAATTAAAAAACTAATTTCCTAACGGCTAATTTTGGACTCTGATGCATCGTTGCTCTTTATTCATCAAGATCTATAGATTTTTTCACCTTTGTCTTGAGGATGAACCACATTAGCTGGTTCGAAATGTCAAGCACATAATACTGATGTGATTAATCCGAAATACATGCTTACTATATAAGACAATAATAAACAATTTACCTTCTACCAAGATGTGATAAAGGTTTGCATCCGCTTCACTTTTGGTGAAGCCCAAACCGGTGAGATAGCTATCGATCCTAGTGTACCAAGCACGGGGTACTTGCTTGAGACCATACAATGCTCGCTTGAGTCTGTACACATGAGGCTCCCAATCAAAAGTCTCAAAGCCTTCTTGTTGCTCAATATATACATCCTCCTCAATAACTCCATTGAGGAATGTAATTTTCACATCCATTTGGTGGATCTTCCACCCCATCTGTGCAGTCAGAGAAAAAATTGATCTAATGCATGTGTATCTTGCTACATGACAAAGGTCTCCTCATAATCAATCCCCTCAACTTGAGAGTACCTGTTGGCCAAAAATTTGACTTTGTACTTTTCTATTCTTCCGTCTGTTGCATGCTTTACTTTGAAGATCCATCTCGAACCCACAAATAATTTATTTGTTGGTCATTGGACCACTTCCCAACCACTATTCTTTACAATGGATTCATATTCCTCCACCATTTCATCAACCCATAAAAGTTTCTCCACTACTTCCTTGAAAGAGGATGGCTCAGTATTTACAATCTTAGTCATTAGAGCCATGTAGCCAATGTACTGATCTGGTGACCTTCTCTACTTGTGTTGATTTGAAGGAGCACCCACATTCTCCCTCACATCCTGCACAAGTCGCTCAACTTCCTTGATCTTTTTTATACCTTCTTTGGATGGTTCTACTTGAGTGGCTATTTCCACTCTCTGCTCCTCAACTTGTGGATTTTCCATTACTTCTTGAGGTTCCTCCTTTGGAGCCAAAAGCTCCTCTTCTTGTGGGATTTGAAACCCCCTCTTAAGAGAGCACCACATTGCTTTATCTTCATCAAATTTTACATCCCTTCGCACAACTGTCATTATGAGGGATGGCAAGTTTGTGGGGAGTTTCCGTGTAACCCACAAATACCCCCAATTTTGCTGTCTACTCTAGCTTCTTTATTCTTTGGAGACATGGTAGTAAACAGAGGCTCCAAAAATCCCGAAGTGCGACACATCCAAATTTCTCCCCGTGAGAGCCTCCTCCGGTGTAATCATGCCCAGAATCCAATCAGGACTCTAGTTATGCAAATATACTGTTGTGTTGCATGTCTCGACACACAAATGCAGAGGTAGGCCTTGATCATGCAACATCGCCCTTACTGCTCCCACAATGCTACAGTTCTTTCTCTCAACCACCCCATTCTGCTTTGGGTTGTGGGGTGTTGTCAAATCTCTTCGAATACCTTCTTTTTCACATAAATTTTTAAATTCACTCAACACGTACTCACCTCCATTATCGATCATGAGAGCCTTAACTTTATTGCTTGTCTTTTTCTCAACCAATGCCTTGAATTCTATGAATTTGGAGAATGTCTCATCCTTCTTCCACATGAAGAAGATCCAAAACTTCCTTGAGAAGTCATAAATAAAATGACAAAATGTTTGTGCCTGGCAGTGGAGGCTGTTGAGAAAGGTCCACAGACATCAGAGTGGATCCTTTCAAGGACTGCATGTGGTTTGCTATCCGATCATGGAATGTGGATTTTGTGTACTTCCCCAAGGTACATCCTTTGCATACATCCTATTACTTAAGTGCTCCTTTAGGGAGGCCTGTGGTTATCTGCTGCATGATATTCAGAGCGCCATGATGCAAATGGCCAAGTATTCTATGCGAAAGTTCACTGACATCGTGTCTCTACATATTCTCCGCCTTTGTGCTATATGCAAAACAATCCTCCACATCTATCTTGTACATGTTCTTCACACAAACCTCGATCTTCTTCACCTATTAGGTGGTTATGTGTCTTAGGAATGTATTTCCTTTGTTGAAGATCACATCATAACCACGGTCTCCCAAAACTACAACAGAGACGATATTTTTCTTTAGGCCCAAAACGAACATGACATCCTTGAGCCTGAGAGGGGAGCCAAACACCCTTTGTAAGGTGACTGTACCAATCTCGGTTGCGCTATACCTTTTGTTATCCCCCATCTCGATGTGCATCTGCAATTTTTTTTTTTCCAGGTCATTGAAAAAGTATCTACACCCTTTCATGTGGAACAATGCACCTGAGTCCAAGTACCACACTCTCCCCATTATTGTGCTAGCCATGCATGCATAGAGAGTAAATTCAAGCTCAAACCGTGAAGCCAAATCTCACCTGCTCCTCCTCCCAAGGTCTTATTACTTGTCTTTTTCTGTGGACACTGCGTGGCATAGTGTCCAAATTCATGACAATGGAAGCATTTATTTTTTCACAAATCATTGTTCTTGCCCCCTTGAATGGATTCTAGTTTGGATTGAGATTTATTCCCTTTTCCCTTATTTGCCTTTCTACCCAATGCAAATTTTTCTTCATACTTTCCCTTGGATAAAGTCTCATCTCTAGTATTTTGCCTTATTTTCTCCTGTACCAAATCAGACCATAAGCGCTCCCAATTCGGTAGTTTCTCCCTCCCGTTCACCGAATCGTGATATCTATGCCAACTCTTGGGAAGGCCTAGAAGGGCTAGGCTTACCAAGTGATTTTTAGGGAAAATAACACCGACTCCACACATTTCATCACGACATTGTGTGAACTTGCTCAGATACTGTGGTATAGTGTCATTATTCTACATTTTGATACTTCAAAGTTTATCCTTGAGCACCAAGTTCCTGTGATCACTACTATTCTTGAACAATTTTGTCAGTGCTTTCTACATCACGAACAAAGTTGATTTTCCATGGATAGTACTCCCTCCAAGATTATTCTCCTCACCTTGGCTACATCTTTATTTCACTGTGCAAGGTCCTAGACATCAGTTGTTGGTGGTCTTAGAATATTTGTCTCTACATATTTAGGAAATCCATTGTCACCCAATACTGCCTCCATGCGGTCCTTCCATGCAAAAAAAATTTATGTGCCTTCTAAGGAATACTCTAGCCTTAGTCCATTGAAGGTCATATTCTCAACTTTAAAGAAATCCTGCTACACTGATCTTCAAATTCAAACCTCTGAGAAACAACTTTGAATTTCCTGCTCTAATGTGAATCTTGCTCTGATACCATGTAGAAATTAGGTTGTATATTTGCAACTTCTCATGAAGTTTTAATCAAAATCACAAGACACAAACCTACTCTACTGCTCTACAGACATTAATTCACAATTTAGAACAAAAGTCTCAGACATGCAAGAAGAAATAACACACATGCAACAAGTATTTTATCTGGGGACAACAATCTGCTAAAAAGTCCAATGTCTTCTTGCATTAATTAAATGAATAGAGATGTATTACAATTTCTTTGCTCAAATGAGAAGCAAGTGTATAACTTATCTCTTTGCTCACTACATGCCTTTGACCTAGACTTATTCAAAATTTTGCCTCAGCTTGAGCTCTTATTTCCTTGCATTGTTACTTGATGAATTAGCCCCTATTATTTAGGAAATTCCTCTAATTCAATTGCGGAATTCCTTAGGTTGATAATTTGATTGCATGCAACCCCTGTACACTCAAGACTAGTCTACAATTGATGTTATACTGCCTTGGAATCTCATTAGGGGAATTTTGAGGTCTAAAATGGGCCTCATAAAGAAATTATAAAATAATAGTGGAAATAATAAAATAAGATTAGATTACATTATCAAATTTTAGAGGGAAAAAAGAAAACTATTTGCTCAACTTGTATTTTCAACTTATCTTCCTATGGGTTTACTCAAATTTCGAGCGGAAACACTCGTTAGATGCAAAATTTGATTCCTCATCCAAGGAGTACCCATGTTGCATACTTTTGATGGACCCTACTACATAAAAAGTGATAAATACATAAAAAATATGATTGCAATCACATTTTTTCATGTAGTTATCACTTTTCATGTAGTAGGGTCCATTGAAAGTATGCACATGGGTACTCCTTGGATGAGGAATTAAATTTTGCATCCAAAAAGTACTTCTACTCGAAATTTAATAAAACCTTAGGGAGATAAGTTGAAAGTATGAGTTGAAAAAGTCGTTTTATTATTTTATTATTTTGTAATCTTTTTACTTTTTTACTCCAAAAATGGTGAATCATCCCCCATGGTTGACATCATCAACTTGAATCCTATTGGTTTTTATAAAGTTTATTTTGGTTGTACATTTTTCTTAGGAGGCCCATTTTAGACCTCAAAATTCCCCTAATGCCACCTCAACTGGGTAACTCGAATTCTCTGCATGCACTAGATATTTTGGGTTAATTGATTAGTTAGCTAGATGATCATTGAGTTTTACTAAAGTCCCACTACTTAACTGACCTTCTAATAGTTCCTCCAATAGTTGGAACTAGTTTAACTGAAAACATCCTGAGATAACTGACCTTGATTGCTACAAATTAGAAATCACAAATGAAAAATTGAACTCTAACTCCTCCAATTCGAATTTACTGAGTAAACTAGGTGACACAAGCCATGCCACACAAGTTAACATCATCCAAGTTGTCTATTGATGTGTAAATTCAAATTTTCTCAATTTAATCAAAGCAAAATCAAGTTGAGACTTTCTTGCTGCATTTTTCAACATCCACTCTTATGACCACTTACTAAAGGATTGTAATTGATTGACTTATGACCATTTAGTGAAGGATTGTAATTGGTTGACTCGACATATGGTATGGGTGAAAAAGAAAGAGGTAACAACACAAGTAAGCCTTATCTTCTCGCTCCTACTCGTGGCACTAAACTTCATCAGCATATGTAATTTCTCTTTGTTCCAATCAAATTTAGGGGGCCTATCCATGAATTTCAATATCCCTACTTAGAAATGTCCTTAGGCTCATATTTGGGTAAGTTAATTTATTCTTCCCCCCATCACTCTCATTCTTTTAATATTGATCTTAAATTGGCTCCTTTGAGGACAACATGCCTACTCAAGTACCTAGGTTAAATTTTTTGTTGGGCCTCTCTAGTATCTCTAGGCCTTAGTCCACCCCTCTAATCCCCCTTCCAAACCTCACTTTATCTAGAAACACTTCTATTGCACCTCTCCTTGGAGATAAGCCCTCAACCCCTTTTGAGGTCCCTTGTCTAGAGAAGCCTCCCTCTCCCTTAGTTCACCTAAATTATAATCTCATATTGAAGTCTAGAACTCAATTCCCTACCATTCAAGGAGTCAAGAGAGGTTTAAGTTATTGTGAGAACAAGGATTAAAAATCCCCTCAAAGGGGTCAAAAATATTATCTCTCTCTTGCCCAAAAATAGTCAAGTTTGAAAGTGCATTTAAAGAAGCAACAATTTCTCTGAGGGCTTCTTAGAGAAAATTCCTAGGCGACCTCCTTCCCATGATTATCATATCCTTAAAATGTAGGGGATTGGCTAGGTCCTCTAGAAAACTTGTAATCAAGAGGTTGATGGATACCCATAAACCAGCAATTTTATTTCTTCAAGAATTGATGGTGGATGGGAATTTTTGGTCGCGAATGCCTAAGGTTGCTTGAGAGGCCTAACCAGAGATTTGATGTTGAATGCTCTAAAAATTCATACTATTTTCCTATTCATGCTAGCTTAGGTGTCACTCTCCACTTCTAATATGATAAATATTGAATTCATGTGTTTGAATATATATGAAACATGTATGGATCAAAGGCAATTTTAGGAGCAAACCTCTCAAAGGTCCTTGATTCTATAGCACATGTCTTAATAGGGGGAGACCTAAATTTCACGCTAGGAGCTAGTGAAATATGGGATTTAGGAGCATAGATAGACCCCCTCACTAACTTCTTAATTCAGTGTAACACCTTTTTCCACTGGAAAAATCGTAATCTTTCATTAATATTGAAAAATTACATGTTGTAGATGCCTTCGGCATATGCTGTAATCAGATGTCAAAAATGTTGCTTTTTAAAAGATGCAGTAATCCGTCAACACCGCGCAGGGTGTACAAATACAAGGAAGTATCATGTTAGGCAGATATGATTATGTACATGTGGGGGAAAATCAAAATTTTCGCCCCTTTTTCTTCTCAACTTTTTTCGAAACCCCCTGTGTCTCTGTTGGACTTATCAGTGCAAGTGCAGTTTCAGCCACAGGTTGTGGGACTTCTTTTTCAGAGTCTGACGAATCTGATATATGATGTTGTTTGTTGTTGCCCATGTCCATAGTGACTGTTGTAATTGCTTGTGTTGTTTCTACTTGTTCCTGTGGTATATTATCTTCCGCTGTTGGTTCTGTGTTCATCTGGCTGGGCTGTTTGGGATTTGTAGTCTCCATCTCTTCTTCCTCCTCGTCATCTGAGTCAGGTGGGGGAAATTGCCATCCCTTCACTTGTTTTTCTGTTTTCTTCTTTCTTCGATTGTCTTTTTTGGCTGCTGGGCATGTGTTTTGTAGGTGTCCTGTTTGTCTACATACTCGGCATCTGAAGGCAGTATTTTCGTAGTCTAGACCTTGTGTCTAGCTCCTCTGTCTATGCTTCAGCTGTATCTGGTCTGGCAGGCCTTTGCTGAGGTCTACCTCCACACATATCCGAGCATATGTGTAAATTCTTTCCTCCAATCGCTGTGTGTCCCATTTGATGAAGCGTCCGATGGTATTTCCAATTCCAGCTAGTACTTGATCAATCCAGAGATGTATTGGGAGGTTGTGAAGTCGCACCCAAACTGGCATTTTGGTAACAACCATTGTATTTGCGTCAAATTCAGGAAACCATGGTGTGATGAAGAGACCTGTAGATCCCCAAAACCAAGGTCCTTCCTGTATTATTGCGTCCCTGTCAGCTGTTGATAGGAATTTTACTATAAAAAACCCTTTGGAGCAGAGGTGTATTTCGCATTGCAGGGTCCAATTCGTGAAGATCCAGTGGAATAAATCCACTGGTTTGGGCCAAAAGCTGTTAAATCTGCATATTATTGCTTGCCTTTCATAAACATTACAGTAATCCTCTGTTTCTGGTGTGTCTATGTTATATACTGGGGTATGATCCAGTTGTTCCACAATATATGGCCTGGCATCCATCCCTGTTTGATTTGATGCTGTTCATTCTTTATTTTTCCCCTGTAGGATGTCTTTGAAGGAGGTATTACTTGGTTTTTTCCCTGCACTTGTACCACTCCCTTCAGCTCTGTTATTGTTCCTGCCATTTACAGAAGCTCCCCCTCTCATTCTCAGATTGAGTATGATTGTTGACAAGGGTTCAATCTGGTATTCCCAAAGATATTTTGTATCTTGAAGAGCTCTGCCTTTATATATCAGATTTTGTGATCTGATGGGGAAACCTAGTTGTTTCATGATCATCTCCTGCACCTGCTTAACAGTATCCGATTCTTTAACCCAGATAAATTTCGATTTTCCTTCAGGTAGTTTAACAAAAACTTGGAATCTTCTTGCCGGAGTTTCAACTCTTGTGCTCGATGGATCTGATGCAGAGATTTTGTTCTGAGCCTTTTGCATGTCCCATATCAATGGTTGCGGGTCCAGATCTGACAGGCGCTGTGTCTGATTTATCATACGGGATCGATCTTCCTTGCGGGGATCTGATTCAGAAAGCCCAGATCTCGATCTGAGCGAACTCCCCTGAATCTGGATAATAAAGGGTCGATATACCTTATCAAGGTCTAGATCTAATTGTCCAGGGTTCGATCTGAACCGGGTGCCTCCGAGAGATGGGAATGACTCCCATGCAGGGCTCCATGGCGGAAAGGAAGCCAGATCTACGCCAATAGTAAACAGATCAGCTTTCTGATTTTCAATAAAAAGAAAAACTCCATACCTTATACAGGGTCTTCGATTTTCCACCCTGCGAGTTCCATTGTTGTTGTAGACCGCTTCCTTGTCACGCTTGTTCTCGTTTCCAGCTATGGCCTGTAGGCAGCCTAGCAGAAAGCCGTTCCAACTGTTTATTTTACCCCAAAGATTGTCGGCGGTCTTAATCGTCTGGGAGTTACCCAAACTTGACAGATCTTGGCGGGTAGGGTATTCGATTAGATCTGAGATCTCTTGTACAGGTGTTTTCTGTGTCGGATGCTCAACGATGGTTTTGGTTCCTCCATGCGTCAACAGGCCCTCTAGGGTACCCAAGAAACAAGGAGCGTGAAACACCGCGTCCATCTCCAGATTCGATCTCGGATCTCTCTCCCGCTTCCGCCGAGTTCTATATCACTTGGATCCATTCAGTGTAACGCCTTATATTAATATTAATAATAATAAATAAGTAAATGATTAAACTTAACTTCGGAACCAAGTTCCTTAATGAGGGTGAGTATATAATGCCCCATAGTAATAATACTAATAATTAATAAATAAAATATTATTAATATATACATAAATAAAACGATAAATAATAAAGAAAATATAATAACAGAAAATAAATAATAAATAAAGAAAACAAGATAATAATAATAAATCATAAACTAAAGTTCTAAATAAATATATATAAAATAAACTATATAAATAATAAGAATAAGTTTAAATTTAATAAAAAGTAATAATAAAATAAAAAAAAATTAAATTAAGAAAAAAATGTCGACTTAAGTAAAACTTAAAACAAAGAAATAAAAGTTGGCATGTCGACACATGGATTGTGTGCATGCGGATCCCTTTCTATTTTAAAACCATTTTTTCTATTTAATGGACGAAAATGGAGATGAGAAGCATTATTCATCCTTTTTTTGAAGGAGAGTGCTATGAGACAAAGGATTCCTTTGACTTAGTACTTGATTGAGGGTTTGGGGTTGGCCAGCTGTAGAAAGATTATGTGTAGCTATGCCTATGGTTGGGTGGAGAGTCGTCCCCAAAACTTTGTTGCGGTCAGCAGGATCTAAGTAGCGTTACAACTTCAGAATCACAAGTAAGGTATATCATCATTATAGGTAAGTTTTTTGCTCATGGTTTTTGAAAATTCTATGTTAAATAGTTGATAATTGTGTGTTGATTATTTATTATATAAATTGATGTGATTAATTGTATATTTAAATTCTAGGTTGTTACATTTAAAGCATTGAAGAAGCTAGAATCGTCAATATCCATCCATTAAAAATCTCCCCTACATAGAGGAAGATGATGCCCAGAGAGATAATTTTTAAGAAGTAAGATACCCTGTCAACCCGAGAAATCCATGTGGCGGGATCCTTGCCATCAAACTTCCTCATATCGATTTTTGGAATATGGTGAGTCTTCGATCCAACATTAGAGTCTATGGAATCATGATTAACATTTCTTTTGTTATCATCATGAGTTTCCTTTAGTACCCTTTCACCATTAGTGACCATTTCTTGTAGCAACTTATTCATATTTATCTTCAATTCTTCCATCTTATCATCCATGCCATCAATTTTAGCGTCCATGCCATTCACCTTAGCTTCCATGCCATTCACCTTAGCTTCCATGCCATCCATCTTAGCTTCTACGCCTTTCTTTAAACAATCCATCTTAGCTTCTACACCTTTCTTTAAACCATCTATCTTAGCTTCTACATCTTTCCTTAAACCATCCATCTTAGATTCTGTTTCTTTTTGTGCAAGTGACACTTGTTGCACTTGTTCTTGTAATTTTGATATATCATTTAGAATTTCTTCTTCTTCTTCATGAGTCATGCTAGAGCTTTCAGGTTCCTTACTAGGTGTTTGCATTTTATTTCCTCAGGGCATCAGTTACCGATAATAGTGCTCTATTAGCCCTTTGAATTCCTTCAAAATAAATTTTCAAACCACTCTTAAGCAAAAAATTTAAAAGAATCTACACTCCTTTTTTTCACTTTGTAGGAGCTCGATATTGCCTTTGATGTATCTCTGTATTTTCAGATCATCTAGTTCTGAAATTGCAACATGTGGTAGCCCTCTATGTCATCTTTCCAATGCCACCAGTCTGATCCAATTTGGATTCTCCAAGGAAGAGTTATGCGAAATCTCCCACAGTGACCTAATTATAGACTAGTTCAGTAGAGCGAACTTGTACGACGTGCCACGAGTCACTATTTCGTCCTTTGGCTCTGAAAAATATATATACAAAAAACTACAGTTCGTTCTCTTTCTGCACCTTCTTACGAAATTTCAATCCAATGTTCAGGGAAAAAGTTATGATGATTTTACTGAGGTCACTGTTTGGAATGTAATTCAGGAGTCTGCAAAAAGAGAAACTTCCTCAGATCATATCTCCGCAAATATAGTGCAAAAGGCTCTAAAATTTGGACCTGAGATTCAGGGCAATGTCTTCTCAAATGGGTTTTTTTTTTAGCTTCTAAAAAATCGCATAAAAAAGTTATGGCGAAAATTCCATGATGACCTGTTTGGAGCAGCGAAACCCTAGAACCGAAAGCTCTGATACCAAATGTTATGAAACCAGCTCAAGAAAAGATAGAAAAGATAGATCAACGCCTTAGAATTCAACCTCTTTGAGGGGGCAAGCTCCTTTACATTACATAAATGAACATTTCTTGGATGATTCAAATGACAAAACCTCCTTTCTATATATAGGAGTCTAAGGAGTCACAATATAACCCAGCCGACCTAACAATAATAATATAAAGCCACAAAAATAACAATAGAGGGATTCTATGGGGCACAGTAATAACAATATGGGGACAATAGGGGCACAACAATATTAATAAGGGGTATAACTACAATAGTAATGGGGTAATCACTAGTATTATAGGGACCCAACATGTTCATGTTGTTGACAATCTCTTCCCAAGGTCTGACGATGGGCTTGGTAAGTGTAGACTGAACTTCTACATATGCATGCAAATATTCTCTTTCAATGACTTGATTAATTTATGGAAGTTGATGGGAGTCTGTATCAAACTCAAACATATGATTGTTCTGAACAATAACAAGTTCAGAGTGATGACTACATTGTTGTAGCTCTTCTCGCTGTAGTTGCGACTCAAGATGCAAAAAATCAATGTTTTATTGTGCATTTTGTAGACAAATCTCAATATGAAATAGAGTGCCCTTTCTTATTTTTACCATCCTATCAATAGTGGAATGTATTATAGTATTCAACGAATCTAATGCATCATCAAGTTTGGCCATCTCTCAACAACTCAAGTCATCAAAAGATGGGTGTTAGCTTTTACCAGAAAATAAATATAGATATAAATGTTAGATCATTGCATTTGAGTATTGTGTTATGAAAAAAATAGTGAAAATTCTCTTAATGGTGAATCAAGTAAATCTCCCAAGCTGCCCACAACACCTTTACAATAAAAGAATGGGAAACCAGGGACTTGTATCCTTGTTTTATACAATTAAAGAAAAACATTGAAAAATATATGGTGAATGAAAGTATTTATATAAAGATTTACGATGCATTCAATGCCTCTTCATCATGTCAATGCACCATGAGATTACTCAATTCATGAATTATGTTTGAAGTTTACAGTTTATGGAATTCTTTGAAGTATGATTACAACAATGTCAAACTACACATATAGACTGTTGTATCTCATTGCTTCAATGTTGCATTATTATCATAGACAGGTGATATCGAGGAGACTCGTTGTTGATATGGATTGGAAACTCAAAGAAATTTGATGTGGATGATGTGGTCGAGTTCAAATGGTTTTTGTAGCAACGAGTTATTTGGTTTCCAATGTATAGGGGCATATGAATGAACCAATAGATATAATCACTAGTGCATAATATGCCTAAAAAACTAACCATAATTGAGAAATTTCAACATAATTCAACATTTAATTGAACCAATGGAATAATATATATCACCATATCACATTGAACCAATTCATACAATAACATATCACCACAACACGTTCTTCAAAAAATTATTCAACACACATATAAAGGTATTGTGCACAACTCACAGTATTTGATAGAGTTTAATGCACTAGCTCACATCACTTCACGGTATTCATAAAGCATTTATGACCGTATAGGACCAATGCACATACTGTCACCATACCATAAGCTAACAGTCCAATGCACATATACACCAACATAGAATCAATCTTCAAAAAGAACTTAGCTCACATACAAAGAGAAGGTATAAACCATATGATATAATGAGCATATAAAGAGCATAAAGTAACATGAACCAACACTCTCAATAATATTCATGCATATATAAATATGACCTTCAATGACAATTAAATGTTCAAACAATACCATCACATATAACATGAGTTACTCATAGTCTTCAAGGTAGGATTTCAACAAAGAGATTGTGGAGTAGGTAAATATCCTATGCGGACAGAGGTGATCCCTCTAGAATAAGAGTGGGTCTAGCCGCAAACAGAACAACCTAATGTAAACTTCCTTAGACTAGAATAGAATAATAGGGCCTACCTATTAGAACACTAATTCGCTTGATGATGATCTCGCTCCTTTGCTCCAGCTTCCTTTCATTCTTTCCGTTCAAATACCTGAAACAAACACACAAGAGACAACAACAAATGTGATAGCATACAATTACATTCAATCTACTTAAAAAGTCAAGGAATCTTAAGCGATCAAATGTAATATGACACTCAATATAGGAAATAAACAATTATTTGTATTGATATAAAACTCAGAAGGAAATACAACCAAAGTCTTGACGTTACAAGTCTCCTCTGACGTTCCGGGTTCCAACACCACTGCTAGCATCTCATTGTTGGCCTCAACAATGGAAGTTTAAGGCTTCTTCCCTTTAGTTCCAAACCAAACCAAACACACTATTCTCCTTTCACTAACATAAACTAGAAGGCTAAAGCTATAGATATCTTGCTAGTTATTCAAGCTCCCAAAAAGACTAGTTCAACTTGGAAAAGGAGGATTTTATATAGCTTTGATGGAGGGGAGATGGTTCCTCTTATGATGGGAGAGGGCTTATCTCTTTGGTTTGTTCATTTTAATAGGGAAAAGGAGCCCAAACAAACTCTCTCAGCTCTATCCAGCCTAACCATTTACCAGACTACCGTTCACAAAGCTTCTAGACCTGGAAGCTTTGACTCCATTTTTAAAAACTTGCCAAAAAGAGGGTCGGTGCGAGTGGTGAAGGGCTCACTTGTGTCGTTTGGTGTTAGGCCTGGTTTCAAACTCTGCAAATCGACGCGAGGAAGGAATTGAGCATTGGCGCCAGTCTTGAAAACTGGGATTGAAGGAAGATTCTTTGGAAATGATGCAAGAGAGGAATGTTCTGCACATGAAGAGGGATGTAAAGGCATGCTCTTCATGATGGGAAAGAATATAGAGTTCACTGTAGAGGTCCTCCAGGATCGAGGAACAGGGAGTACAGGGACAGTGACAAAATGCTGTGTAATAGATGCCCCCTAAAGCGTGAAGGTTGAACTAGAGTGAGGGGTGAAATGCTTTACAAGTAGATGCGTGGAACCAGAGACAATTGTTGGAAAACCTGCAAGCAAGCATAGATACATATACATCATTGAAAACTCTGATAAATGATACATGAATCGTGGTATGGACATAGCCATCCAGAGAATGATCATGTAAATGGATCCAAGGTATGGGTGCAACCATCTAGTAAGGAGGATCATATCGAACCCAAGGTATGGTCGCAACCATCCAATAATGAGAAGGATCACATATAAAAACTCATGGTATGGTCGTAGCTATCCATTTGAAAGAGACATGTACATCAACATGATCATGTCACATGGCTTTGCAACCTGGATTTTAGTAATCTTGATCCAGGTGGATATTGGTGGCCACCCGCCTATTCCACTTGGACCCCCAACACTGGCTCTTTCAGTTTTTTCGGTTTCCTTAATTGCAACACAGTTTACTATTTTTGGAAGTTTTTCGGGTCCTGAACTTCTAGAGTTGTTTTGAGGCCCTAAACGACGTTTTTAGGGAAAAATGAGAGACTGGAAATGTCCCAAACCGGCTTGCTGATTTGCTTTTGGCCTTCTCTTCAAGATATTCGAAATGAGGTATTATGATAGCCAAACAGAGATCGTATGCCAAATTTAGGACCCCGGGAAGTTGATGTACTAATTTACCTAAACAGGGCCCACAATTTTGATGCTTCATCTCCTAGGGTTAGGTTTTTGGATGTTTAGGGTTTTCCATTATTTCTCAATAATAAATAGGCCTTTGAGTCTCATTGTAACATAGTTCAGAGGCATGTAGCCGCCACATCTCTCCTTAGAGATAAGATAACATCACCCGAGCTATCTTATTTCCATTCTGTTTATAAGCATAGTTCAATATTTTTCCATTAATGAAATGAAGTGTTTTTTTGTTGCATCTCTATGTTTATGATTATATCTGTAAGTTGTTGCATACCTGTTTAAGTTCGGATCAGTGGTACCAGAGAGGTCTTCTCTTTCTTTGTTTTATTTGCATGTCCCTAATGAGGTCAGGGTATAAGGAACTAGGGCTCGATCTGGTTTAACCATTGCAGGATCAGCCTTGCAAAACCCGACGACCTCCCATGGCAGAAGAAAAGAAAGACGAGGGGGCAGGAGATCCTTTCAAAATGTTGCTCGAAGAAGCTCTCGAGCGACAGAGGGACACGATGATGGATAACTTTGCCCAAATCCTTCGACAACTACCCACAGGTGATGCATCTTCATCCAGCAGCCACTCTGGAGGTGCCACTCCTTTTAAGGTACAAGTTAACTTCGATATTCCCATATTCCAAGGCCTGATAGATGCAGACGTTGTAGATAAATGTTTAAATCTATTGGAAGGATATTTTTCAATTCATGACGTTTCCAATTGGGAAAAGATTACGTTTTCACTTCTCAAATCCGTCCACACGTCAAGGGCTGGTGGGAAACCTACTGTGAACAAAAGGATGAGAGTGAACCCTCGCTGCTTTTAGCTGCACCCAGTTGGAATTATTTCTGAGACGCAATCAAGGAACAATATTACCCTGTCAGGAGTTATGAGGATAAATACATACATTGGATCACGCTACGGCAGGGAAGGGACCAAGATGTGCCGTAGTTCACAAATAATTTCCATACCATTTACACGATGCTGGGTATCAAGGATACTGAGTGGCATTTGGTGCTCAAATACCGCGGATGTCTACACATGTACATCCATGATGAGATGGAGTTCGTGGACATTTCCTCGCTCGACACGGTGTATTGGTATGCTGTAAAGATTGAGCAGAAGTTTAAATAGTAGAAGCAAGACTTTGGAGTTGTGAATCCAAAGCAAGGAAAAGGCACCCCAAAACCATAGAACAAGGGACCAAGCCAAGGCAAGTCTACCCAGGACAACCCGTTGAAGCCACAAGCAAAGAAAAACACCACAAAGATGAAGAAGGACACGGGAAAATGGTGTGATTTCCATAAGAGCTCCACTCACAATACAAGTGAGTGTCAGGCCAAGCAGTCACTGGTGGCCGAGTTGAAGGCTTCTGAGTCAGATGAAGGTTCTAACTCTAAATCAAAACACGATAAGGGGACTGACAAAGAGAAGTAGATCATTGATGCAGAGCCTAGTGCCACTGTGGCCACCACAAAGATCCAAAAAATTGATCCTGAAGACCCAGAGGAGGGGGAACACCTCTTCCACTCACAAATGTGGGTGGGGTTCTCCGCTGCAGTTCATTGTCGACAGCGAGAGCCAAAAGAACCTCATTTCAATAGAAGTCGTGAAGCATCTGGGCCTAAATACTACAACACATCCATAGCCATACACCATTGGGTGGCTTCACCAAGGACGAGATCTTCGCGTCAGCCAACAGTGTTGCCTTCCCTATAGCATCAAGCCCTTCACGGATGAGGTATTGTGTGACGTTGATCCTCTTGAAGTTTTTGATGTATTTTTAGGACAACCATACTTGTGGAAGCGACATGTTGTATATGAGTCTAGACCTCGCTCTGTGATTATTACTTTGGCTAATAAGTTGTACAGGATACCGGAGGTAGCCCCGCCTACTGCCATCTCTTTGATCATTGCAAAGCAATGCAGTAAGATAATTTCCCAGACCAAGAAATTCATTTTCCTTATGATTTGCCTCCAAGTCAAGAAGAAGGTTGTGGCCACGACTCCCAGGCAGGACTCCTTTGCACAACAACAATAGATGGACAAGGTCTTGGAGGAGTACAGGGACATTTTCGCCTCGCCCACAGGGGTACCTCCACACTGTCAGGTCATGCACTCCATCGATCTGGCCCCGGGCGCACTGCCTGCCCAATGGACTGATCTATCGACTCTTTGCTATAGAGAATGATGAAATCAAAAGGCAGATTCAGAAACTACTATAGAAAGGGCACATCAAGCCAAGCTCATCACCCTGTGGAAGCCCAATTGTATTGGTACAGAAGAAGGATGGGACCTGGAGACTCTGTATTGACTAATGGGCACTGAACAAGATCACTGTTCGGAATAGGTACCCAATCCCACAGATTGATGACCTTCTGGACCAACTCAAGGGGTCCAAATATTTCAACAAGATTGACTTGAAGTCAAGTTATCATCAGGTGCCTATCGAACCCTTCGATGTGTGGAAGACTACCTTCAAATCCAAGGAGGGCCTTTTCAAATGTTTGGTCATGCTGTTCGGATTGACGAATGCCCCTGAAACCTTCATGAGAGTAATGGACAACATCTTGTGGCCCTTCACCAATGCATTCGTGGTGGTGTATCTAGATGACATCTTGATCTTCAACCAGAGTTGTGAAGAACACCTCCATCAGATTCGGCAAGTCCTTCAAACCCTCTAACAACACAAGATGTGTGCTAACTTGGAGAAATGCACCTTTGGCCTGACCCAAGTTCAATATCTGGGGTACATCATTAATGAGGAGGGTGTACATGTTGAACCATCTAAGATACAAGTCATTAGAGATTGGCGAGCCCCAACCACTCTAATAGAGCTCTGCAGCTTTTTGGGTCTTGCCAATTTCTACCACAGGTTTGTGTTGGGGTTCTCTCATATCACTAGGACTTTAAGTCAAGTCACCAAGGGCGAAGCGAAAGCAAAGTTTGGTCGGAAACCCAGCAGTGAGCATTCTCTGAGTTGAAGAATCGTCTTTATTCTGCACCAGTGCTCACATTACCAGACCTGCAACAACCATTTGAGATTGACACTGATGCCTCCGACTATGCTATTGGGGAAGTTCTTACTCAACATGGGCATCCAGTGGTTTACCACAGTGAGACACTTTCAGACACAATTTGAAAGTACCCCACTTACGAAAAAGAAATGTATTCCATTGTGCAGGCCTATCATCAATGGAAGCATTACATTACGGGGAAGTAAATAGTCATCCACACAGACCACCGGTATCTACAATTCATACAGACACAAGGGAAGTTGCAGAATGATCGCCATCAGAAATGGTCCACCTATCTGCAAAAGTTCCTTTTGAACATTAAGTATAAGAAGTGCAACACCAGTAATGTCGATGATTGCCTCAGCAGACCATCGGTCATGGCACTGATCACTGTGCTCGACTCCTGTGGGCATGAGACGTCGGGGTGGCCACATGTTTACAAGAGTGATCCAGAATTTGGCAGCATATACCGGACACTCCTGGAAGCGAAGAAAGTTGCAAATTTTCACCTTCAGGATGAATTGTTATGCCACTTGGGACACATATGTGTTCCTTCAAGTGAGCGTGCCAAGATGATTTGGGAGGCGCACTACAGTCGGGTCGCTAGACATTTCGGAGTAGAGAAAACAATGGCGGTATTGTAGAAGTATTTTTATTGGCCTAAATTTTGTCAGGATGTTGGGAAGTACATTAGATCCTACATCACTTGCGCCATTGCCAAACCAACCATTAAGAAGCAAGGTTTGTATACTCCTCTACCTACTCCTAGCCGACCTTGGGAATTTGTCTCCATGGATTATATGTCGGGCCTTCCTTCTACTAAGCACGACAACGATTGCGTTTTCGTGGTCATTGATAGATTCTCTAAGATGGCCATCATGGCACCCTGCAAGAAGAGTATCTCAGTAGAGGCCATTGTTAAGCTCTTCTTTGAGCGAGTGCGGGTACACTTTGGGATCCCATAGTTCATTATCTCAGATCGAGACATCAGATTCCTAACTGCATTTTGGTCAAGTCTCTGGTCGATGCTGGATACAAAACTCACTAAGTCCATGACTTTCCATCCCCAAACTGATGGCCAAATAAAGGTTGTCAACGGAATGATCGTACACATTCTGTGCATGTACAACTCGAAGCATCCACGCACATGGGATGAAAGTCTCCCCTATGTCCAACACAGCTACAACAGAGCTCTCCACAGCTCAACAGGCTACAACCCCTTTCAGGTAGGGTTGGGATTTCAGCCGTTATGCCCCATTGGTGTGGCCATACCATTTACAACCACTTAGCTAGATTCAGCTCACATGCAGTCCGAAGCTGAAAGGGCTAACAACTTCATTGAGCGCATTCAAAACATCCGCCAACAGGTCCATGATATATTGGACAGGTCTAATGCTAAGTACAAGTAGTGCCATGATCAACATTGAGTGTCGCACAAGTTCCGAGTGGGCGATAAAGTTTGGCTTCATTTGTAGAAAGAGCGCCTTGCTGGGCCCCATCGCAAGCTTCACCCGCTCCGATATGGGCCATACACCATCACCAAGGCCGTCAGTGAAAATTCCTTTGAGCTCAGCATCCCACCGTTCCTTGGTTTGCACCCAATGTTCAATGTAGATCGCCTTCGTCCATACTTCCCACCATTGTTGGACACATCTGACATTGTAGAACAACTCACACCAACAGAGCTAAACCCAAACTACATGGAACATGCCACCACTGATTGGATCATGGACACACAAGTCAAGAGCAATTGCTAGCAGAAGATCCAATTATATTAGGTTCTCAAATATGGCTAACTCCTTCACCAAGGCAAGTGGCTCACCAGGGACCAAGTTCAACAGAAGTTTCCCCATCTCATGGAGGAGCTCAACGCAATGGGTATCATTGCTTCCTATGGGGGGAGGAATTATCCAGGTGGATAATGGTGGTCACCTACCTATCCCACTTGGACCCCCAACACTGTCTCTTTCAGTTTTTCGATTTCCTTAATTGTAGCACAGTTTACTATTTTTAGAAGTTTTTCGCGGCCTGAACTTCCAGAGTCGTTTTGAGGGCCTAAACGACGTTTTTAGGGAAAACAGAGAGACTAGAAATGTCGAAAATTGGCTTGTTGATTTGCTTCTAGAATTCTCTTCGAGATCTTTGAAACGATGTATTATGATAGCCAAATAGAGATCGTATGCCAAAAATACGACCCTGGGAAGTTGATGTACCAATTTACCCAAACGGGGCCCATAGTTCTGGTGCTTCATTTCCTGGGGTTAGGTTTTTGGATGTTTAGGGTTTTACATTGTTTCTCAATAATAAATAGGCCTTTGAACCTCATTGTAACACAGTTCAGAGGCATGTAGCCGCCACATCTCTCCTGAGAGATAAGCTAACATCGCTCGAACTATCTTATTTCCATTATGTTTGTAAACATAGTTTATTATTTTTCCATTAATGAAATGAAGTGTTTTTCTGCCACATCTCTATTTTTAGGATTATATCTATAAGTTGTTGCGTTCCTGTTTAACTTCAGATCAAATTGGAGCCCAGGGTCTTGTGATTCCAACACAACCCAATCAAAGTAAAAATTCTAACATGTAAATAGATGTGTCGAAGTCGAACAAGCTAGAACGTCACTTGATTACCGGTTGATGATGTGAATCGTTAACAAGCGCGAGAGAAACTACCAATAATGACAGTGGCTCTCAAGGTACCATTAGTACAATCTATGGAATGTGAATAAGGAACTAAAGTTGAACACTCATGAAATCACCCGATCGAAATCCAATGATGTGAACTTGTCGTCGAGTGCAAAGAAATTGCCATTAGGGCATGCAAGCTCTAAGGTACTGGAAAGGAGTCTCTCGTTCAACTTCCTAGATAATGCGCTGAAGTCAACAGGAAGTGACCTTATCTAAGGAGGGCCATGATGTATCCCACATCATCAATGTGAGACAAAGGAATTTAATGATTATGGATGATATAGAGAATTAGAAATGAGTGTAACTGCAGAAGATTAACTCTTGAACATATCGACAACATGACTCTGGAGTTTGGCAGATTTTGGATCCATAGAATTGGAGATCATGATGATGTGGAAGAGATCAAATGGAAAGGAAAAAATGGACGGCCCAACCCAGGAAAGTCAACGATGAAGTGTGGATATCCCAACCCGACATGAAGAAGAAAGTTTCATGTTCAAGAGTGAGCTGCCGACACAACTGATAGAATTTCCCATTTTTCCCCACCATTTTTGGTAGGTACCCCAATTATTTTTGATCGCAAGCTTGAAGGGGATAGCATGTGCTTGCACTGTAAGTCCATCCTTCGGATGAATCCGACCTATTAGGATTAATGAGCCCTAGGAAGGAGAAGCTTATTTCTGTTTGACCATGTCAATGAAGGAGTACCTTTTTCATAAATAGTCTATCCCAGCACGAAAAAGGGGTAACCGCATATTGGGTAAACGGCATTTCACAGACTTTAATGAGTTCAAAATGAGAAGAGCTCGACAATCTTTTCGTGTTTTAAGGGTTGAAAAAGAGCTGAAAGCAGACCCCCCATCTTTATTCTCTTTAACGAGTCAAAAAGGGAAAAATACTCGGCAATCTTTTCATTTGAGTTTTTAAAAGGGGTAAATGTATATTGGGTAAACGACATTTCACAGACTTTAATGAGTTCAAAACGAGAAGAGCTCGAAAATCTTTTTGGGTTTTAAGGGTTGAAAAAGAGCTGAAAACAAACCCCCCCATTTTTATTCTCTTTAACGAGTCAAAAAGGGAAAAATACTCGACAATATTTTCATTTGAGTTTTTACAAGTCTAGAAAAGAGCTTAAACACGACTCCAACACCATCATCAACTATCCATCACTTGTCGCTGCACAAGAAGCAAACACATTATCCGATTTCTAAGGTAAACATAGGCAAAAAGTGCTTTTAAAACCCTAAAATATCATGAAAAATGAATAAGAAGGGGAAGAGTAAATCATTTTTTACCATCTACCTTTTTTACCTTGCTTGGAACAATTTTTACCCATTTGTGCCTTAAAACTTTAGGAATAGATGGCGACAGATCCAGGAGGCCTATCGACGAACCATTCATTGTAGGTAAGAGCTGAGACCCTAAGCTTCATTTTCATAACTCTTTTTCCTATTTTTAACCATTTCTTAGATTTTGTGAGGGGATTTTTGCAAAAAAAAATTCGCCCTCGGTTGACGTAAGATCCAGGATTGGGATCGTGCCAATCGAGGGTTAATAGCATAGGCACCTGCACCATCGGCGCTACTGTTTTTAAAAAAGTTGTGTCGGCGAAGAGAGAAGAAAAAATTTCATTTTTTCCCAATTTCTTTGCTGCAAATCTGAAATTTCTTGGTCGAAGACTAATGTTGACTTGAATACATGGTGTTTACAGGCAAAATACAATGAAAAAATGGTTGATTGGAAAGAACATGAGCACGAGGAAATTGATGCACAAGCATTGGCAAATCCAAACTGTCTAGATGCAGTGAGGAACTACAGGCTCCTCAAATTCTTCCTTACACCAAGCCTTCAGGCTCAACCTGAGCTGTTACAATACTTGATTAGTCTTTGGGACGTTGGACGAGAAGTCTTTGTGATCCGGGACTAAGAGCTGGAGTTAGAGACTTCAGATATCTACTTCATCAATAGACTATCCTGAAGAGGGGAACCAATTAATCTATATGGGTCCAGGCCCATTGGGGCACGAGTGAACATGTTGCTTGCATAACATTTTCCAAAAGCACTGAAATAAAAAAGTGGCAAGGTTGATATCATGAGTGTTAATGAACTTTTATTGAAAGCGCTGCTCTTGACCATAAGCAGAGTTGCTAGGGATCAAGCATTGCATGAATCCAACAAGTCCAAATTCCAGTATACCATAGACTGCACGGTGCCCGCTGTCTTCAATTGGGCGGAAGCCATGAAGGTGAACACGAAGCACCAGTTATCCAAAGCCATGGCAGGGAACCTGAAATAGTTTGGATATGGTTCTGTTTTGGTGACTTTCTTTTGAAGAGGATCCCACTCTTTCACTATCAGCTGGTAGAGGTAAACCCCCCAATTTCCATGAGACCCACAGATGGTCTGATGGAGTGAACTGATGCCCAGAATCGACAGGGACCAGCATATGTCATACAAGTCCGCCTTCTTTTTGTGGTTGAGTGTCGGCTGGTTGTGGTATTGTTGGCATTATGATACAGGTGTTGTCCTTGATGGAAACTCACTCAGATGACAGATCACAGTGCAACAGGTTAATAGCAAAGAATTAATGACCAGACTACAAAGAATGAAGAAAAAGAGGTATACGCAGGTTCACCTTGCCAAAGGTGCATATACACGCGGGTAAACAGAACAAAAGGAGCGTATAATGTACACACGCACTTTCATAGAATGTAAAGCGCGTATATCTTGGAAAACTAAGTTTTGGTCCAAGGTATTTGGCCCATGGTATTTTGACCCATGGTATTGGTCCAAGGTATCTGGTATGAGGTATTGACCCTAGGTATTTGGTCCAAGGTATTTGTCCTAAGTGGTTTTGGTCCATGGTATTGAGAAAGGCATAAAACTATATAAGGAGGAGAATATCATTAGGAAAAATGAGTGCAAGGATTGAATATATGATGAAGTGTGAGATCCAATATGCAGGTTATGGATGCTTTGCTTGATCTGAACTAAGGATGCACCTATGTGGATGATGATGGATGATGGATCGGGATCTTAAGGCTTGGAATGTATTATCATTATGTGGTTTGATCATGGATAGACTAGATCTGAATTACTGATGCATATTTTATTCTATAAATGTTATGATATGCGTATGACTGATGTCTTGAATAGCTGCAAAGTTATGAGTAAATATTTGCAGATCTGTACGCGGGTTCGCTTTGGTAAAAGTGCATATACACACTAGTTCGGCTCATCAGAGTAGCATATACATTATGAAATATGATATATGAATTTGCAGATGGTTCTAGTGGTTGTTGCAGAGTTCTGGGTTCTGCTCTGTGTTCTAGTGACTGTGTTTTGATGATAGGCCTTCAGTGATTCAGTTGTGGGTGATTCAGAGATTAAGTTTCAATGATTGGTTAATGCAATAGTTGTATTGCAGTGGTGATTGATTTTGAGCTTCAATGCTGTTGATAGGTCCGATATGAAAATTGGATGAAACATGGCCTTCAGATTATGGTGTTGTGTTCTAGGAGTATCTAGTATGAAAAATTATGAAACGTGGTCCCTGGAGGAAGAGAGAAGGTCGTAGTCTTCTGTACGCCGACGCCTATGTACTAGTGAACATATCGGCCAGTATAAGAGCCAGGGGGTTGGAGCTCCCTTCCAGTAGTAGCTAGAAAACGAGTGAAGGTTGGAGCCTTCAATAGGCCGGTGCCTACGTACTAGTAAACAAATCAGCTAGTACAAGAGCTAGGGGGTTGTAGCTCCCTTCCAGTAGTAGTTGGAGAATGAGAGAAGGTTGTAGCCTTCTGTAGGTGGGTGGCTGCGTATTGGTATGAGTCTGCGCCAATACAAGATTGTAAACAAGTTTTCTTATATTAAAAAGAAGACAGCAGCAGGTGTCTTTTGTCTCACATTGGGTTTCCACCTTATATCTTGGTGTTCATGTGTGTTTCTTATGTGTGATGGTCTGTTCTGTTTTTACTGCACCTGGTTACTGTTTATATGGTTGATGAAGTACTGATGCATTGATTAAAGATCAACATATGATGAATTAACTGAATCATAAGTTTGTTGGATGTATGCTAGTTGCCTTAAATACAGTTGCGTGTACACATGAGTTCCCTTCACTGAAGTAGCATATATAAATATGATTATGGAAATGAAAAATTTATTGATTTTCTAATACTGATTCACCCCCCCTCTGAGTATTATTTCCAACAATTGGTATCAGAGTAGGTTCTTTGGTAGAAGCTTGATCACTTGAAGGAGATCCGTAGAAACAATGGGAAAGAAGCTAAAGAAGAAAGTGCCTCAGAAGAAGAACACAACTCAAAGGAACAGTGACAGCAGGAGAAGCAAGGATTCAGATTCCAAATCACCTCAGGTTGAAGAAGCATCAGATAAAATCAGAGATCAACAAGATCTATTTAACAAAATGGAGTGTGCCCTCAAAGAAGAAGTTACCAGATTAAAAGCTCAGCTGGAGTGTGCCTTCAAAGTACGTCAAATGCTACAGGATGAAGTGATATCATTGAAAAATAAGCAGAATGAAGAACTACCTCAAGCAGATAAAGAACAAGAAAATGAGATTCTCAAATTAAGGCATCAAGTGGAAGAAGGAAGAAAGGCTGAAGAAATCCTGAAGAAGCAATATCTGTAAAAGGAAGAACAACATCAAGTTGAGGTAAATATCTTAAAAGGTAAATTAGAAGAAAAGGATAAACTGTTACGGTTTCAAGATAGTACTAAGATTCTGGATAATATTCTTAGTAGTCAAAGGTCTCCTACCATCAAAATTGGTCTTGGTTTTCATGAATCTGTAGAAGGTGGATCTGGCTCACAAGGTGAGGCAAGGAACTCTAATGCAAAATCTAAAATGCTCAGAAAGGAGATGAAATGTCAACCCCATCAACAACGAAGGAAAGAAATTATTCAAAGAAAATCTTTTACTCCTAACTGTGGAAGTGATAGTCAGTGATTTTCTCAAATGAATAATTTTGAATGTTACATATGTCATAATCTTGTACATGTTGTAGCGAGAGGCAAGAGTAGAATGGTTCAAGACGCTTGCACAGAAAGATCATCATGTTCCAGGTAATTTAAGGGATATTGTTTTGCTTGCAATATGTTTGTTCACAAAGCCATTGGCTGTTATAGAAGGAATAGGAAACATATGAGATTTTATTCTTGTAACAAGCTTGGACATATAGCAAAGGAATGCATGAGCAAAATTCAGCCACCATACCAAAGGGAGAAAACATCATCACACGCAAAGATATGGAAGAAAAAGGAAGTACAGTCAAAAAGATGTGGCATAGCAGAGTATATAGATATGACAGACTCAGAGGGAGCAGAAAGTGTGAAACTTCAGTGTTCTAAATCTCATACACAAGTTTCATGATGACAAGTTGCGTATATGTTGGTTTGAGGAAAAGCAGTGGGACAAACTCAAGAAAAAGGGTCTGATATGGTTTAGTTAATTATTTGCTCTGTTTGATGATTGTTACAATCTGCTAATGATGTATGGAAATGTGTTATTTAGAAGTTCTTTTGATCCTCACAAGTTAACTTGATGTATATCTGATTGATGATGATGCCTTGATACTTCTTGCTGATATATGCATGATCAGATCTGATAGTGAATAGATGGAACAGGTTCAGGGGGATCGTATGCTTCGAATAATGCATTGTTGGCAATATGGTTAAAAGTCTTTGGTGATGATGCTTATGTGGCTAAATGATACATCTTGCTATGGTACTTGGGGTCACATTGTTGGTATTCAGATCAGATCCATGAATGATCACTTAAGTGGCATAATATTGTTGGTTGGCCAAGAGAATGGTATTGCAGGTTATAGGTTTGGATGCTGTTGATAGATGCTTATGGTGTAGATCATATATGGTGTGTGATAGTTGCTGATGATTATCATGATCTTGTTTAGATCGATTGTTCTTGTTATAAATGTCATGTATATATTTTGATGTAAAGTTCATGAAAAGACCTAATTTGTAACCCCACTTTGCATGGGAAGGATGATGTAATAAATTCTCTTTCAGTCATGTATAAACATTTGGTATATCCCCACTTGGTTGGGTGGATGAGTAAAAAATGGTGTATCCCCACTTGGTTGGTCGATTGATGTATGAGTCATTGGTGATAGGAAGGTCATACTCACTTAGTTGAGTTGTAGAGTCATGTTATTCTTTTGAAAAATATTTTTTTGCAGACTCAACATGTGCTCAGGGGGAGCATGGACGGATTGGTACATCTTAACATGTACAAAGGGGGAGCTCAATCAGAGATTTCAGCATGTACTCAAGGGGAGTATGGACAAAATAATGTATATCAAAGGGAGAGAATATCCTAGTCCACCCTTTGCCTTTGATGTCAAAGGGGGAGAGTGACTTGGTGTGGTTGTTGCCATCAAGTCCAAAGGGGGAGATTGTTGGCATTATGATACAAGTGTTGTCCTTGATGGAAACTCACTAAGATGACAGATGACAGATCACTGTGCACCAGGTCAATAGCAAAGAATTAATGATCAGACTACAAAGAATGAAGAAAAAGAGGTATACGCAGGTTCACCTTGCCTTGCCAAAGGTGCATATACACACGTGTAAATAGAAAAAAAGGAGTGTATAACGTACACATGCACTTTCACAGAATGAAAAGCGCGTATATCTTGGAAAACTAAGTTTTAGTCCAAGGTATTTGGCCCATGGTATTTTGACCCATGGTATTGGTCCAAGGTATTTGGTCTGAGGTATTGACCCTAGGTATTTGGTCCAAGGTATTGGTCCTAAGTGGTTTTGGTCCATGGTATTGAGAAAGGCCTGAAACTATATAAGGAGGAGAAGATCATTAAGCAAAATGAGTGCAAGGATTGAATATCTGATGAAGTGTGAGATCCAGTATGCAGGTTATGGGTTTTTGATGCTTTGATTGATCTGAACTAAGGATGCACCTATGTGGATGATGGATCAGGATCTTAAGGCTTGGAATGTATTATCATTATGTGGTTTGATCATGGATAGACTAGATCTGAATTACTGACGCATATTTTATTCTATAAATGTTATGATTTGGGTATGACTAATGTCTGGAATAGATGCAAAGTTATGAGTAAATATTTTCAGATCTATACGCGGGTTCGCTTTGGTAAAAGCTCGTATACACGCTGGTTCGGCTCATCAGAGTAGCGTATAAACTATGAAATATGATATCTGAATTTGCAGATGGCTCTAGTGGTTGTTGCAGAGTTCTGGGTTTTGCTCTGTGTTTTGGTGACTGTGTTTTGATGACAAGCCTTCAATGATTCAGTTGTGGGTGATTCAGAGATTAAGTTTCAATAATTGGTTAATGCAATAGTTCTATTGCATTGGTGATTGATTTTGAGCTTCAATGTTGTTGACGGGTCCAGTGTGAAAATTGGATAAAACGTGGCCTTCAGATTATGGTGTTGTGTTCCAGGAGTATCTAGTATGAAAATTTATGAAACATGGTCCGTGGAGGAAGAGAGAAGGTCGTAGCCTCCTGTAGGTTGATGCCTACGTACTGGTAAACATATCAACCAATACAAGAGCTAGGGGGTTGGAGCTCCCTTCCAGTAGTAGCTGGAAAACGAGTGAAGGTTGGATCCTTCAGTAGGCCGGTGCCTACGTACTAGTAAACAGATCAGATAGTACAAGAGCTAGGGGGTTGTAGCTCCCTTCCAGTAGTAGCTGGAGAACGAGAGAAGGTTGTAGCCTTCTACAGGTGGGTGCCTGTGTACTGGTATGAGTCTGCGTCGGTACAAGATTTTAAATAGGTTTTCTTATATTAAAAGGAAGACAACAACAGGTGGTTTTTGTCCCGCATTGAGTTTCAACCTTATATCTTGGTGTTCATGTGTGATGGTCTATTCTATTTTTACTACACTTGGTTACTGTTTATATGGTTAATGAAGTACTGATGCACTGATTAAAGATCAACATATGATGAATTAACTGAATCATAAGTTTGCTAGATATATGCTAGTTGCCTTAAATACAGTTGCATGTACACACGAGTTCCCTTCACTGAAGTAGCATATATAAATCTAATTATGGAAATGAAAAAGTTATTGATTTGCTAATACTGATTCACCCCCCCTCTCAGTATTATTTCCAATAGGTAGAGGATTGGTCATATAGTGGTGCTGACTTCCTGGACGATCTTGACATGTCGCTCCTAGAGGGAGAAGATTTTGATGATGGGGGTAAGCAAAACAATTTTTATTTTTTGATTTTTTATTGTTTTTGAAATATATGTATTTGTCACATTTCAATTTTGTAATTGCAAATGAAGGACTAGAGCGACTAGTCGGGATGTCCCCGATCGCTAGACGCGTTTCTCGACAGTTTGAGATCGCTCCTTATCAGGAAGGAGTCGATAATGAGGAGGAGATTGCGTGGAACCTTAACAACTTGACTAGAGGCATCCCAGAGTATGCTCAGGTGGGTGACATCCCATGCCAGTATCAATGGCACACAGTGGGAGTGTCAGATCGGATCCGCCATTTACTGACTCGAGTAGTACGAGTAGTGACATGCTATCATGAGCACCATGCTGAGTAGTCCATAGTTTTAGCATTTACAGTTTTGCGGCATGTGAGCCATGGATGTACTGGACACATATATTATTTTTTGGGTTTTTGATGTATGACACTCAAACATTATCGACATCTCTCTCTCTCTCTCTCTCTATATATATATATATATATATATATATATATATATATGCTATATTTCCTGTTTACTATGATACAATGTTTTATTTTTCACATGTTGCGTAAATGTCTGTCTAACACATAATTAGCTAATGCATCTATTAATGTATTCATATGTCTAGGAATATGATGATATGTGATGTAATCAAAATTTATTTTCAATGGAAGATATGCAAATACATTCTCAATATGTGAGGGTTTTTGACGGAATATTGCCCATTGAGCTGAAGAACAAGAAGCTGTGAATCAAGGTTAACAACCATTTCCTGAATGTTAAGAGTGATGGATTCTGAGAAGAGTTCGATAACCGTGCTATATTCAACAATGTTATTAGTTGTTTGACCCAAACAAATACCTTGAAGATCAATCAACTCACCATTAGGAGCGTAGATAGCCCATGCCGCTGTAGATAGATTCTGGGTACTACGTAAAGCACCATCAGCGAAATCGACGTAAGGATTCATAGACATATGCAAAGCAGGTGAAGACACAATAAGCAGGAAATCTGCTTGAAAAACACACCAAACCAAACTTGCACAAAAATGAATAACACACTTATTTACAAAAGTAATCATGATGATGACTTAGGAATAGTACTTTTTGATGGAGTCCATTTCCGGACTTTGGTAATCAATCAACAACGAGGAAAATTGGAGTTTTACCGTTGACATGACATGTAAGCATCAACTTGGCCAAATAATAGAGTAAAATTCATAGAAGGTTGTGCCCCCATGCCCTCTAGGCGAGCGAAGGTTACGAGTCGTAAGATGAAAACCCCATTGCGATAATGGGTCAATGGTAGAAACTCGAAGGGACAGGGTAAACCTGAACTCATGACGAGGAAAATATGCCCATAGTTGAAATATCTTGACAATGTGAGGATAAACTGAAATTTCAATAGTTAGCATTGCGATAATATTACCCATGTTCCCTTTCGACCAAACTTCATGGGTCATAATAGGCGTCTGAAGTGGTTGGGTGGGGAGACGAGAAGAGAACTTCTCAAGACAGGTAGAAATGAATATCAAGCCAGGCAAGAATGAGGAATGATGAGGATTATCATTCCATGGTGCTTCCTCCAGAGACATGATTTCCATGATACTTTCGTCAGAAGGGAAAGTATCAGTTAATGGATCGGGAGAATCTGAAGAACAAAGCCACGGGGATTGAGAATATGTGTTAAGAGATGTTCTCGAAATAACATGATCAGTAGATATCGAAGCTGAAGTCGAAAGAATCTCCACATAATTGATCTTGGTAGGGCTTAATGACATGAAATCACCCCATGTATCAACAATATCAAGAGAGGGAATGACCCAAGGATTAGACTTAACCTAGATCATGTTTACTGAGGCAACATGCGGAGGTGGGAGAGGAAAAATACCCATCAAGGTGGGATCTTTAAAAAGTCCAACCCCACATGCTCATAAGGAGCACCGGTATGCTTCACGTAAGGAACATTGCCATCCGAGGAAGAAGAAGTAAAGAAAGACAACTATTCAACTGTGACAATTTTCCCTTGATGAGGAAAACAGAGCACACAGAATAGTGAAGAGGCCACAACATGCATAACATGGGTCCAACTCCGTCTGAGTAGAAGTTTATAATTAATATTTGCATCCACAATTTCTACTTCAACATGTACTATCTTGCCTTCTAAAGTAATGGAAAGATTAGGAAGGACACTGAATGGTCGAGAATCACACCCATAAAAGGCTTCCAAAGTGTTAGGTGATTGGTTCAAGGTAGGAGAACCAATTTCCTTCCAACAAGAGATAGACATGATGCAGGTGGAAGCACCTTCATCAATGACAATCTTGTGAATTATCTTCTCATCAATGATGACCTGAATGAGGAAGGAAATCTAATGAGGTAAGTGCAGAACATGGTTTTCCATATAAAAGAAAATGAGATTGGAATCAAATGGATCAATACCTCCAATAGCCAACAACAATGCTTTTTGCTAAGAAGGACATATTTGAAGGACCTTTAGAGCAGACATAGTTGATGGAACTTGAGCCAAATCCTCAATAATGTTATAATGCTGAGTGGCTTGGCATTTGGATTATACGAGGACTTTCACAACACACTCCGAGGGATGTCGAATAGCAGAATCATGATTAGGTCGCTCTATATGGAGAGGACCAAAGGTAGATGGGATAGAGGAGGAAGGGGCACCTTCTTTCTCTTTCCCTTCTGTCGGAGTAGGTGTTTGATAATCTTTCAATCTGGTAGCCGCATTTATAGGCATACTATTCATAAACACTTGGGAACCTGAGGAAGCGGAAGACTGCGGTTGGTTTACCATTTGGGTTTGCTGGGATTGAAAGGGCTCTTTCAAGACAACCGGGGTCCCTTTGAGCAAGCGACTAACTTCAGATCGTCGAGGACAATATTTGGTATAGTGATCCTCCTCAAAAATGAGGCATGGATACTTAGGCTTCCTTTGAGAAGCATCACCAACATACGGCTTAGGAGGGCCCTATTTTGGGGCATCGAATTTGGCCTTGCCTTTGCCCTTATTTTTACCTTTAGAGGATTTGTCTGCTGCGGTAGATTGAACAATGTGAACCTTAGAGGTTTTACCAGGATGAAGAGAATTTCGAGATGGATTATTGGAACCAGTGTTTGAGACCACCTTATGCTTGGAAGAAGGTTTCACGGGGGTCTGAGACATAAAACTAATCACTCCATCAATAGGTGCGGTAGCCGATGAATTTGATTCTGCTAGATCGGATGATGGTCTTGGAGCATCGGGTAACATATCATATAACGTGCCAGATTGCGAGTAGATGAGTTCTAAATAATAGGCACGAGTGATGGCTTGCTCCTCAGTGACACAACCACCCATAGCTATGTCCTTAACAAATTTTCTGATGAATGACTTGGTAAACCATTCTTTCAGCAATTGATCAAAAATTTCAAACTTGATCAAGCGACGCCGATGCCTCCATTCATGGATGTGATTAGAGATATGGGTTGTAGTGTCTTTCTTAAGGGACGTAAGAAGATGGGTGCTAGTTTCATAGCGAACCGGTAACTGAAAATGTGTGAGGAAAGACATAACAAGAGTGTTGAAGTCATTGTAGGTACCTCAAGGCAATTTGATGTACCACTTGGCTGCAACACCTGTGAGGGTTCATTAAAAAAGTCGTAGATGAATGGAATCATCAACATACAAATTGGAGGAGCACCAGAGGTGATATGTCATCACGTGGGCTTGTGGATCCTCCTTCGATTTTCCCTCAAACTTCAGACAATCACTTGAAATCTTGGATGGAATTGGAGGCCAGTATGGCGAACGAAGAACGGGATCATTCATGAGTCTAGAAACATATGGAAGCTCCAATGTGGCCAAGAATGGAAATTGTGTATTACAAGGCATTTTGGGCCTTTGAGCAGGCCTAGAATACATAACCCATCCTTGTTAGTAAGGATTTTGTCCATATGGCATCTGATTTTTCCCCCACTGTAGGTTACCTTGCCTGTAGGGAGGATTCTAACATGGGTAGCCTTGATAATATCCAACCATAAGCTGCTGATAAGAAACATACGAGTTAAAAGGTTGTTGAGCCTATTGATCTTGGACATACAGATTTTGCACCTGCTGCCCTTGGACATACAGATTTTGCACCTGCTGCCCTTGGACATAAGAGTTTTGAACCTGCTGCCCTTGAACATAAGGATTTTGCACCTTCTAACCTTGGGCATAAGGATTCTGAACCTGTTTCCTTGGACATAAGGATTTTGAGTCTTCTACTACAGGACTTGACCTTGACCTTGCAAAGGTTGACCCTGTTGATATGAGTACAAGGGTTGTTGCTGCTCGGGCTGACCTTGGTGCTGCTTGGGCTAGCCTTGCTGCTGTAAAGGTTGTCCCTGTAGTTGCAGAGGTCGACGTTGCGAGGACATAGGTTGAGAAGATGGTGAACAAAATGTTTCTGCGACTACAAAGTTTGTTGCGACTGTTGCAAGGGTTGCCCTTGCGGTTATTGCAGTTGTCCTTGTTGTTGCACTGTCTAGCCTTGCTACTACAAGGATGGCCCTTGTTGCTGCGAAGGTTTCCCTTGTTGCTGCAAGGGTTTCTCTTGATGTGGAAAGGGTACTTGGATAGTTCTTGGAGCGACACCTTGAGGGCACTGAAAGTTCTCGAATTGGATCTGGCCATATCCACTAGGCATGACGAATGGACTAGGTTGAACATAAGGTCCATCTTGAGGGACATAAGGTGGATTTACCATCGCTTGTGAACCATATGGAACATAAGGAGGTTGGAATGGAATCTGAGCCACATATGGCTATTGGTACTGGACATTACTTGATCTAGACGGACTAGCAGGGTTCGGTTGCTGGTATTGGACATTACTCAATTTAGAAGTTCCAACAGGGTTTAGAATAACACTGCAAGAGGGCTGATTCATTCCAACCATGGGAGTTTGTGAGCCACTCACATTGGTTGAGCCAAACATCATGGAGATATTCGGATCTTCCCCCCAGGCATTGGTACAACTTGTCCACTTACTGGAGCGGTCGAAGAACTTACAGATACTTGACTCGAGACTGTCAGTTGAACTAGAAGAGTCAGTTGAAATGATAAAACAAGTGGATTCAGAATGTTGGGTTGCACCGGAATTGAAGTGATAGTAGTATGCACAATCGGTTGAGAGGCTGGGTTCTGAACGAATGAACCTAAGGTAGGCATAGCGCCAGACGACCAGATAGGGTTGTGATATAACAATGAGGCACTAGGAGTGCCCGACACCAATTAAACTAGAGAGGTATAACCATGTGGTAATGAAGGCCCACTATACTCAGGGTAAATGCTGGTCGAAATGCTTCCTGTGTAAGGGAGACCTTTAGGAGGGAATTGATATCCCTGTTCATCAACTACGCGAGGAGTGTGGGTAGCAGAAACCTTTGAGTGACTCGAAGAGGAGAATGGGATCTCGCCTTCTGATTCCATGGGTGGAAAAAAATGACGATGGAAAACCAAAGATGTTGAAGGGGATAATTACAAAGGAATACCCGGTGGACTATACGGATGTTGCGGTGATATCACAACAGGATCGAAAAAAGGATTCAAAGGGTAAAAAACCAATACTTGTTGACCTTCAGGAGTTGGTGGACTCTCGGGAGTCTGGATAGGATTATCTGGAGATTTCGGGCAGATTTATAAGGTGACCCAGTATCTAATGGAGAAGTATGAGATGACAAAGGTTGAATACTCAGAACGATTCCAAGTTCAACACCTTGATCCTCGATTGACTGCGGGAGTTTGGGAAGAGGATCCCCAGATGATCTTTCAGATGGAGGAGTGGAAGAGGAACTAGGCGAACCTGATGGTTCTGCCACGATGAATTTGTCTCAAACAACAAGAGAAAAGAGATTAATTTAAGGGCTTCTTCAAAATATATTAAAGGCATACTCACGATGTGGTCCATAATAAGAATATCAGGAATGTGATCTGATTGTGGGATTTTTTTTTTTAAGACACTGAAACAGACTAGTGCCTTTTCATTTTTTAAGAGTCAAGCAAAAAGCAAAGATGACTCTATCACTTTCGGTTTGAACAAGCTAGAAAGTTCAAGTGCTCGATGATATTTTAAATTTAAAGAGTCAAAAATACCAAAACGGCTGCTCGGGATAACCTAGGAAAAAGGATTACCAGGTGACCGTGAACTGCAGAATACCTCCCGGTGAACTGAGAAGTACAGGTTGGAAATCACGTTTACGAGGTGACAGACTCAACTTCCTATGGATAAAGGATTGCAAACCTAGTGGGGTCTCCCTTTATATACGCGACGGTATGGGGAGGACAATTCCATACTAGCGATGTCTGGTACCGAAGCAAATGACAGATGCTAGGTTTAAAAACACTAGAACACGTATCTAGCCTAGACCTCTAAAATGTGAGCGTTAAGTTTCAAATGCGCCTTGGGTTAATTGAATACATTTTAAAGTTTATCTTGAAATTATTTCTCAGTTTTCAGGCCCTATCAATGTGACTCGAAAAAAAATCCTATATGCAGCTAATGAGACAAAACCCTTTCAATTTGATGAATGTTTACACTAATGAGAGTAGAGAAAACAATCAATGCAACAAACAAGCAACTGAAAGCAAGATGACTCTTCACTACTTCGCTTTTTAAAAACAAAATAATGAAAATTCTTTCCACTTCTTATCTTCCTATCAAATTCACTTCAACTAGTTCTTTCAATGGTAAAAGAAGTTCATTTCATTTCGAATGCAAATGATGATGCAATTCTAGTTTTCAATGATTCTACTTAATGCAACATATTGATTTAGCAAACTAGAATGATGTATTTTTCAATGGAATGATAAAACGAAATTTTCACATAAACACTTCAATGGAATTTTTTCAAACAATCAACATCAATCATATGCAAAGCACGAAAAAAAGAACTCTTTCCAAACCAATCATACAAAGACTCAATAGAAACAAGACAAGCAATTGTAATCTATGCTCGAAAAGATACATTCAACCAAGAGAAGAGAAAACGAAACTTTTCAAACTTGTTCAATTGAAACCAAAGCTATAAAAGGACTAAAACACAAAATGCATGGAGCAGTTAACGAACGACTTGACTCGTTGAGCACACTAACAACTGAATGGACAATGACCTAGATTCCCTAGGGCCACAAACCATCCAAGGACTCAAAAAATCAAGTAAGGAAATCTCAAACCAAACAAGCACACAAAAAAAGCTAATGAAGCTTTCTAGCCAGGGAGAACAAAGGCAAATTGGCTAAGAGGCAAAAATTATGAGGGCAAGACACACTGGTTGTGATTCAGGAGAAACCCTGATCTTCACCTACAGGAATCAGATGATTTACTAATTGAAAACAAGCACCACAAGGGAGGACGATGCGACTATTTAAGAGAAATTCGTGCTGGTCGGTGTGACCATTAGAAAATAAAATGCGCTTATCAAGGATTTCAAGGAAAAAATAAAAATTTTCAAAGATCAAAACCATATATGTCACTCTAAATTTTAGAACCAAAGCAGTAAACTAGGCAAAGCACAAAAAACCAAAGGGAAAAGGTGATACAACAAAAGTTCACACAAACCACGAAATGGAAAACAATGAAAAGAGAGGGATGGATCCCCAGTAGAGTCGCCAATTTCTGGAGTAGGTAAATCTCCTTTACGGATAGAGGTGATCTCTCTACTCCAAGAGTGGATCTAGCCGCAAAAAGAACAACCTAATTTAAACTTCCTTAGACTAGAATCAAATAAGAGGGCTTACCTCTTAGAATTCTAATCCGCTTGATGATGATCTCACTCCTTGGCTCCAGCTTCCTTTCGTTCTTTCTGTTAAAATACCCAAAACAAACACATAAGAGACAACAACAAATGTGATATCATAAAATCACATTCAATCTACTTAAAAATCAAGAAATCTTAAGCCATCAAATGTAATATGACACTCAGTGTAGGAAATAAACCATTAGTTGTATTGATATAAAACTCAGAAGGAAATACAACCAAAGCATTGACGTTTCAGGTCTCCTCGAACATATCTGGGTTCCAACACCACTGCTAGAATCTCATGGTTAGCCTCAACAATGGAATTTTAAGGCTTCTTCCATTTAGTTCCAAACCAAACCAAACACACTATTCTCCCTTCACAAACATAAACTAGAAGGCTAAAGCTATATATATCTTGTTGGTTATTCAAGCTCCCAAAAAGACTAGTTCAACTTGGAAAAGGAGGAGTTTATATAGCTTTGATGGAGGGGAGATGGTTCCTCTTATGATGGGAGAGGGATTATCTCTTTGGTTTGTTCCATCTTAATAGGGGAAAGGATCCCAAACAGACTTTCTCAGCTCTATCCAGCCCAACCATTTACCATACTTTTGTTCACAAAGCTTCTAGACCTAGAAGCTTCGAATCCATTTTTAAAAACTTTCCAAAAGAGGGCAGGCGTGAGTGGTGAAGGGATCACTTGCGCTATTCGACACTAGGCTTGGTTTAAAACTCTACAAATCGAAGCGAGGAAGGAACTGAGCACTGACACCGGTCTTGAAAACTGGGATTGAAGAAAGATTCTTGGGAAATGATGCAAGAGGGGAATGTTCTGCACATGAAGAGGGATGTAAAGACATGCTCTTCATGATGGGAAAGCATACAGAGTTAAGTGTATAGGTCCTCCAGGATTGAGGAACGGGGAGTACAAGGACAGTGACAAAATTCTATGTAACAGAGATACAACTACTTTATAATGTAGTAACAACCATCATATAACACAAAATTCAATGTAGGAGTAACACACAATGAATCAACGACAATACAAATTTTCATATAAACCTTGAGCTTAAATCAATGCACAAAGAAACCAAATGTACATAGTAGGATTTAGCGGGAATAGAGAGCCAAATTTAGGTCTTGCGCTTTAACCAATGCATATTTGAAAGAGTCTTGAAAATGCCCAGGTCTGGTGACAAACACACAGAGGAAGGCCACAAGAAAACAATGGCTCAAATTGGAGTAGGGAAGGAGAACCCCTGCTCTGATATTATGTTAAACACACAAATGGAATAGGCAAGAGATAAGTTAATCATGAGTTTCATTTACTATTCACAATGATATACATTTATAATGCATTCTTATGACACTTGGTTTTCATATTCCAAGTGGTCTCTTGGACTCCAATGACCTTTCACATTCCACACCATAACCCTTAATGGATTAGGTGTCTAACACTTTTGGTGGGGAATCTAATCATAACCCCATCATATTAGAGTTGTATTATCAAATATAAAAACCCCCAACCCTTATAAAATAATATCTTCCTAGCTAGAGGATCCGTTGTTTATATAATACAACAAACAATGTTGCCTCTAGTGTGATTAGTACTCCCTAGTATCCCCTCTTTAGTTTCTTGAAAACCTAAAAAGAGAAAAGAAAGAAACACTTACATGGGATCTAAAGAAAAAATAAAAATGTTGATGAAGCTCTTCAAGGATTGGAGAAAATTTTGAAGCCTTGGATTGGAATAATAAAGCAAAGGACCTCCTTTAGACCAAGAAAAAGAAAAGTTACAATCTTGGGGTATAGAAGGATACTCCTTGATAGAAAAGAAAAGAGTGATGATTGAATATCTATTATTTATGGCTTAAAATATGGAATGGGAATACAAATTATTTTCACAATTTTACATAGAAGAAAGTATATAAACACAATCTTGACTTAGATGGGGAAAATGGTTCATGAGATTTGAATTTTGAGGATGTTCGCTTAGCTAGGGTCCATGATTTTCAAACTGTTTATAAAGAAGAATCATGTGCATTCATTGGTGTTTTCCTTCAAGTTTCTTATAGTTTTCTAGGGTACATTGATTAGGAAGGAAATGATCAATTAATGGTTGAAGTATCAAAATAAGAACTACTAGAAATTATCCATAGTTTTGAAAATGACAAGATACCTAGACCTAATGGGCTTCCAATTGAATTCTATCTTGTATGCTTTGATATTCTATGGAAATATATCTTAAGAGTGGCAGAGTACTTTACAACCTTGAGGAAAAAATTCTCATCTTTTAACTTTACATTCATAACCCTTACCTCCAAGTCAAACGATCCATGCTACAATATGTTTAATTTGATATCTCTCTGCAACATCTTTAAAATTATTTCAAAGTTGATTGTCCATTACCTAAAGGATTTCCTCTTTGATAATATCTCTTGGGGTAGTTTACTTTCCTTAAAGGGAGAAAAATGCATTAAGATATGGGCCTTGCTTAGGAAAACCTCCCACTCTATCCACACATGCAAGAAAAAATAAATCACCATTAAGTTAAATATATAAAAATCCTTTGATTATTAGAATTAGTTGGTCCTAGCCTCTTGGAATTTCTTTTTTGTCCCTAAATACTTGGAGACTATGGTCTATTTTTTTTCTCTTTTCCAAGCCCTTGAATACAAAGAAAAATTGGGTTTTGATTCAAGGGTTGAGCCTCCAAACCTAGGTCCTCTAAGAAAAGTAATTCTCACAAGAATTCCTAATCAACTGGATAAGGAATCTAATCAAAAGGTCTCAAAATAGCTCAATTGTCTAGAGAGTTATCCTAAATGTTTTTCCTCTCATTAAGAATTAGATGATATGGGAATTTGGGAAGGGAACAATCACTTTCATTGGTAAGGGTCCCTAGATTGGAAATTCTAATAACCATATTTTACCAAATCCCATAATTCAATCTTTGAGTTGAGGGAATTTTTATTTGTTAAACCAAATCTAGAAAGAAGATCTAGAAAATGAAGAAGGTCATTGGCTATCTTGGAAATAAGTTGTGATACGGTAATATCTTTCTCCTCAATAGTCAATCAATACTTCAACTCTTCAAAATCCCTTTAAAATACCCTCAAATTAGGAAGACCAATTAACCTAGTTTCCAAACTCCTCAAGTGGCTACATTCCAAAATTTGGTTATATAGATTTAGCTTAGGACAACAAAGCAAACCCTTCACTCTAGTCGGATAAGAAGATATGGACATTCAAGTGTCTAACCAAGGCCAAATTATTTATGTGGCTCCTTATAAACAAAAAATATCCTACCTATGATCATCTTCATAGAAGAAACTTCATCAAGCCAAGAAGATGCATCCTATGTAAATCCAAAATTGAATCAAATCATCATCTCATTATGGATTGTCCCATCTCAAAATATATTTGAATAGAACCATAGAGATGTTTTGTATTTTCCTTCTCCTAGTAAGGTGATTGGATTATTTCATCTCTCAAAACTTGGTTAAATAACCATCTCACAAAGGATCTAAAGGATATTCCATTGATTTTGTGAGGGGTATTTTGTTATTTTAGAATGGTTATTTGTTCAGTGATTCCTTTCCTTCCCATATACATTGTACACTTAAAATCCTAGAAATATTGGCTACTTTTCCCCAAAGTCTAATTTTCGTGCTAAAAAATCCAGTATCAATATGTATGATCCAAAAGGTATCCCAAATGTGTGATTTCTTTAATGGGTTCATGCAAGAAATCCTATACATGGGAGGGGTGTGGGGCATTCTCCACTCTTCAAAATATTGTTATGTTTCCTCCTCAACAGGTTTGGGGCCAACCACAAAAAAATTCAATGAACTGATGGCTCTAAAGGTTAATCTTGAAATTACCAAGGACAACATATTTTCAGATCTAGGTGTATGCAATGAATCTCTCCTAACAATAAACTAGATGTTGAGAGTGTTCTCTATGCAAAAGTACATTATTTTTCCTCTATTTTTTGACATTAAAAACCTACTAGATTTTTCTCTCACGTCTCTTTCACCCATGTTTATAGGGAGAAAAAATAAGAGGCAAACTGACTATCCATGAAAATTTGTAGAGGAAACGGGTAATGGATCTTAAAAAATTATGAAAAATCCTAGGAGAGCTCCTCAAAATATCCTCACTTATATTTTGTTCAATATTATTAGAGGATGATTCTAGAAAATTATTTATTTATTTTCTTAGGAAAGCACTAAAGTTTTGATATGCAATTCAACATTATTACTTACAATTTTTATTGTTATAGCCAATGTTATTCTTTGATAATGTAATATCTTTGCTAAGATAAATTTCTCTATAGGTTTTCTCTCCTATCCTTAAGAGGAATTAGTTTCTTCCACATCCTTTTTCTAATAATCACTAATGTACTGACGCAAGGGCATCTGTAATTCTTATTGACTGAGAGGTAAAAATCATTTACTAGAGGAGTTGGTTCCTCAATGAGTGGTTTGTTAGGCTAGGATTTGTTTTAATTTCCATGTATTTCATTAAAATTAGACAATTTGTTGTAGTTTAGTTTATTTTTCCCAAAATTGTTCCTCAGATCCTATCTTCAAGGATTTAAACTGAATGGATGTAATTTATATTTATTTTCTTAATGAGAAAATCAACCAGAGAGTGCGTGAGAGTGGAAAATTTGTCTACGAGAGCTCTGTAATTGCATAATAAGTCCTTTTGCAATTTAGTTTTCACATAGTTTAGTAAACCCTGTGTTTAATTATCAATCCTAAGATCTACAAAATTCCCAATACTAGCATCATAGTGGTTGCATGAGGGCATAGAAGGGAGAGGAGTTGCCTTAGAGGAGTCGCAAGGCCGAATAGAGAGGCCCAAATAGAACTAGAGTTGAGAGGACCTGGAGTATCGAAACCCGTTTTAACACTGGAGAGGACAACACTTAGTTGTTTTTTGTTTTTGTAAGAGTTTGTCAATTGTCAGAGCCCGAGATTGCCAACTGACGGAATCGTATAACAAAGGTTTAGCCTGGGGGCCCATAAAAACTTGAATCCCAGGATCCCATTAGTTATTTTAATTAAGTGCCAGGGACCAAAGAACCAGGGATCGTCAAGTGTCGGTGAAAAAAAATTATTTTTGTTTCCCGGATCTGTCAAGTGTTGGAGGAGTTACTCAAAGATGGTTAGCCCGGGGCCCATAAAGCATAGAAAGCTTGAAGTCTCATAAGTTAATTTAATTGAGTGTTAGGTACCAGTGACCATCAAGTGACAGCGACAAAAATACTTTCCGTTCTCCGGATCCGTTAAGTGATGGGGTTGTGGGGCCCATAAAGAAGTGAGTGCATTGGTGAATTTTTCCCTTTGTAAAATGTTAAGTGTTGGAGAGGTAAATCCCCTCTGCGGACAGAGGCGATCCCACTAGCCCAAAATGGGTCTAGCAACAATCAATCACGCTATTATGCAAGTTCCTAGTTGTAAATCGAAAGTGGATAAGAAGAACCAACCTGGAATCCAACGCTATTGTCGTAGACGAGTCGATATCTCCGTTCTCCAGCTCCGGCAGGTCACAATCCTAGTGATCTCCGCGTATGGACACCTGCACATGCAAAGAACGAAGCGAATACAAGCATAAAATCCACGATATACAACTATATATCAGTCAGAAAGGATATAAATCAAACATCATCATCATGAACAGTAAGATTGGAACCATAATAATAGTCGTTTATTAATGAACAAACAGAGAAAATTACAACCAATGTTCTGACGTTGAATCTCTCCTCTGGCTGGGCAAGCAGCTACATATGCCTTGCAATAGATCCTTCTCTCTCTCTTTACTTGTGGATACACAGTTCAGACTTCCGGCAGCATAAACTCACTATAATCAATACTAGCACCAATACATCAGAACTCAAGAACTCCAGCACTTCGGAACTAGCTTGTCAAGTGCATGAGGATGGGCTTTTATAGATGGAGAAGGGAAGAAGATACAATGCATCCAGACACTCATTGTGGATTGACATTATCCCAAAAAAGCTGCTGTGGATAGATGATGAGTCTCGACATCTTTAAAGCCAGCTTTATTCCAAAAAGACTGATGACAATAAAAGGAAAAAAACATCCGGGCGCGCGTTTGTCAAAAATCTTTCCCAAATTTGGTTGGCGCGAGTGTTGTTCTAAGACAGAGCGCCAATGGTCGCACCCTCTTTTGAGGATCTCATTTATTGGCGCGGGTAAGACACTGTGGACCCGCGCTAATGGAAAAAGGGCACTTTTCAGGGATATTTTGCAGAAAGTGTCTTCAAGGAACATGAAGTACATACTCAGGGGAACATAATGCAAGTGTTTTTAGGTTATGTCACTGCTCACAGGTCCCGGAATACGTCCTCCAATGTACGGAAACAGGGGTAACAGGGACGGTGACCAATGGTGACAAATTACTGTGTAACATTAAGTGTGAAACTCGGCAGGTAGAAAGCCCATAACTAATTTTAATTGTATTATTAAAGAGTTCTAGGGACCTGGGGTCATGGGATTTGTACTAAATAGAGAGTGCACAAAGTTGTTTTGTGCCTATTTCCTTTATAATTTCCCCACTACATTGAAATATTACTGCTGCAATTTTTAACAGGGATTTGATCATGGGGGTTGAAGGAAGTGCCTTTTCAAGGGACTAATTCCTAAAGGGATTGATTTAAGAAAATATTCACTGAGATTTTCATCAAGTGGTATCAGAGCAAACCTTGTGTCTGCTTCAGGAACAGGAGAAGGATTCATGCCACCCATAGTTGAGATAGGTGTTGGACGAGGTGCAAGAGGACAAGGACATAGACCAGTTGCCAACATATAAGTGTTGAGAGCAATGAAATGGCTAGAGGAAAGAAAGGCAATAATGGAGACTGGTCAACATAGAGAACCAAAGCTTGAAGATGAGAGTTATGAGGAGGAATAAAATGTAGAAGAAGAAGTAGCAGAAGAACCAACTGAGGCTAAGGTTCTAAGAGAATTTTTGTGTTCTGTCATGAAACCAACACCAAATCTATCTTCCTACATAATCAATATGAATCTAGAGGAGTTGATCGACTGGATCACATATATGGACAAGTTATTTGACTATGACGAAATGGATGAAGAGAAGAAGGTCAAGTTCGTAGTGACAAAATTGAAGGGACATGTAACTCTTTGGTGGGATGGTGTGCAAACAGAGAGGAGAATAAAGAACAAGCAGAAGATTAAGAGATGGGATAGGATGGTGGTAAAGCTAAGAGGGAAATTTTTGCCAAAGGATTACTAGCTGACTTTGTTCAGAAGTATGCAGAACCTTAGATAGAGAGGTATGACATTAAGGGAATATATAGAGGAGTTCTACAAAGTGAACATTAGAGCTGGATATGTGGAAGAGTTTGCAGAGAAGACTACAAGGTACATTAATGGGCTCATATTGGACATTCAATATGAAATAAGTGTATTGTCTCCTAGGACAATAGAGGAGGCATAACCATTGGCTTTGAAATCCGAGGAGAAGATTGTAAGGAAAAAATTAGGAAGAGGTAAAGGTGCTTCTAGAAGTAGAGGATGACAACAAAGAAAAGGGAGGTTTGCTGCATCTACAGATGGGGCTATTAGATATAGTCCATAATGACAACAAGAGGGAGAATCTAGAGGCAAAATATCCTTTTATAGAGGACGAGGAAGAGGCAGAAGAGAGGTTTGCTGCTACAGGTGTGGCAAACTTGGAAACATGGTGTATGATTGTCCAAAGAATAGAGAACTAGGCCAAAGGAATGTTGTTGCATCTCTAGTAGAAGAGGTGGAGGAAGAGGTGCATGAAGCATATAATGTGCTAGAGATATGAGAATTCCTGATGATGATGAAGGTGTTGATCAAGGAGGAGAAGGAAGTTGTTGAGCCAGCTCAGAGGAGATTCTTGTTCTAAATGTTTTGCAAGGTGAAAGGTAAGCATTGTAAAGTTGTGATTGATAGTAGTAGCATAGACAACCTAGTGTCCATAGAGCATGTAGAGAAGCTATAGTTGAAGAAGTAGAAACATCAAACACCCTACAAGGTGTCTTGGTTGGAGAAGGGACATCATATTTTAGTGAATGTAGAGTGTGAGATAGAGCTACATATTGGTAGCTACAAAGACAATATTTTGTGTGATGTGATGCCAATGGATGTGTCACATTTTTCTTGGAAGACTGTGGTAGTTTGATAGAAGCATGGTTCATGATAACAAGATGAATACTTATAAGTTCTAGAAGGATGGCATCAAGCATTCTTTGTTTCCATTATAGGAAGAAGGGACTTCTTGAAGCCATTATTCAATGACATTGTTGATGAGTGGAAAGGAGATTCTACAACAAATGCAACCAAAGGAGGTAAATATTGCTATTTTTACAAGCCTAAAATAGTTCTTACTTCTAGTAATCTCTTTGATTTATCATTTTCTCCTACCACATATTGATGACTTATTAGATTGTTTGAGTGGTGCCTATTGGTTTTCTAAAATTGATTTGAAGAGTGGATATCATCAAATCAAAATCAGAGAGGGAGATGAAGGAAAGACTGCATTTAAAATTAGTGAAGGTTTGTATGAATGGATGGTCATGCCATTCAGAATTTCTAATACAACTAGTTCATTCATGAGGTTGATGAATGAAGTGTTGAAGGATTTTATAGGAAAGTTTGTGATTATTTACCTGGATGAAATTTTGGTGTGTAGTCAGTGAAAGGAGGAGCATCTGAGGCATTTGAGGCATGTATTAGAGAAGTTGCTCGTAATTTTGAAGAAATGTTACTTTTTGAAGTTAAAGTTGGTATATCTAGGGTTTGTGATTTCGAGAGAAGGATTAAAGATGGATTCAGGTAAAGTAAAATCTACCCTCGAATGGACCTCTCCCAAAAGTGTTTTTAAAGTTAGAAACTTTCATGGTTTGGCTAGTTTTTATAGGAAGTTTATTAAAAACTTCAGCAAGATGAGCGGACCAATTGTAGAGATAGTGAATAAGAATCAACAACCATTTAGGTGGACTAATGAAGCTAAAAAACGGTTTCAGATGTTGAAGAGGAAGATCATAGAACATCCAATGCTTGCTCTTCCAAATTTTAATAAGCCTTTTCAAGTAAAGACTAATGCCAACAATGATGCAATTGGAGCAGTGCTTAGCTAGGAGGACAAACCTATAGCCTATTATAGTGAGAAGTTGAATGAGGCCAAAAGAAAGTACACAACCTATGACAAAGAATTCTATGCAGTGGTTCAAGCTCTTAAGAAATGGAGGCATTATTTGTTATCTAGAGAATTTATTTTATACACTAATAATCATGCTCTACAGTATATAATGCAACAACCTAAGTTGAACCAGAAACATATTAAGTGGGTTGAATACTTGTAGAGTTTTACATTTCTTTTAAAGGACATTAATGGTCAATCTAATAAAATTGCATATACTTTGAGCATGATACATCGTTTATTACAAAAGAGTCAAATTCAAGTGTTGGGATTTTACTTTATAAAGGAGTTATATGAGGAGGATGTAGACTTAAAGGAGACCTTTGAATCTTGTAAGAGTAAAACTTTAGAAGATAAGATTCCATGGCTTGATTACATGATTCAATATGGACTGCTTTTCAAAAACAACTAGTTGTGCATTCCAAACTGTTCCATGAGGGAGAACCTGATTAAAAAGAAACACAATGGAGGCCATAAAGGACATTTTGGACAAGACAATAGTTATGACTATTTTAAGATATATAATTGTTGAAGAATTTAACTTGTGTCGGTCTTCATAATTGTACTTGATTCATAATGAAATGTATTTACCAAAATAAAGAAAAATAAAATTTATTATTAAATAAATTGGCTTATTAAAGCATGTATTTCAACCTTGGGTCAATTGTTTTTAGATTCTATCCATTCAAGACTTCTAGGGTTTATGACAAGTGTCCTTGTCCATGTCACAATGTAAAGAACCCTTCTTGGGAATTATTTGTCAAGAAAGAAAATATTTTAATGTGAATTAGGTCAATTAGTCCTCCTCCACCAAGTCGGCCTCAAGGAAGGACAAGTCGACCTCATTAGAATAATATGATCACCTAAGGTGACTATATATAAGTAGAAACTCAAATAATTTGGAGGACATATCACAAAAATTAAAATTTCAGTAGTTGGGAAGCATAGAAAAAGTGTAAAGTTCAATAAGGAAGTTGGAATCGAAGTTTTTGGGTATCTTTCTCTCTCTCATGTGCAACGAAATTTTGAAGCTGCGTCAAGGTTGAAGCTGTGAAGATGTTGCATCAAGATCAAAGGTGTGAAGATGATACATCAAGGTCTAAGGTGTAAAGTTGTTACATCAAGGTAGAAGTTGTGAAGCTGCTGGAGGGGTTGAAATTTTGTAGTTGATGGGGAGGCTGAAATTTCGAAGCTATTGGTGAAGCTAGGTTGAAATTTCTAGGTTGAAATTGCTGGACAAGAAGAGACTATCAAAGGTTGTTATATCTCAATGAAAGGATTACTTGGTGGAGGAGGAAGGTCTATTTGTTAAGATCTTGGTTGTCTCACTGTCATTAGAATCTAATGAAAGAAGAGTTCTTGACTGGGTTTTCCCTTATATAGGGGTTTCACCTTGGCTGTGCGCCTACCTATGGTGTCCTTAATCTTCGTGTTTTGATTTTGGTAATTGCCTGATGAACTAAGGTAAAAATAATAACACAAGAAAGATAGTAATAAATTAATGAAATCACAAGTCATTATAAACTAGAGAAAATCTTTCTGCCTTTTCAATTTTCCAACATGGTATCAGAGCTAAGGTGAAGAAGGAAGAAAAGGAAGTGTGAAGATCTATTGAAAGTAGAATTAGGAGAATAAGGAGTCTTAAGAATTTGAATAAGGGTCATGAAGAGAAAGGATCATATAAAGGGATAATCCTACCATCCACAAGAACTATTTCAAACCCAATGAAGGGAGAAAACAAACTAGAAGGAGCCTCCAACTACAGGGCATGGAAAAAGAAGATAGATCTCATCCTCGAGAAGAATAAATTTTTGGATCTATTTTGAGGAAATTTCAAGAAGCCTACAAATGAATCAAGTGAAGCATAGAAAAAAAATTTCATAGAAACTGAAATATTGGTGATGAACCTAATAGTGGATGGAGTAAATGACAACCTCATTCCATATATATCCAACATAGATTCCGCTCAAGAAATGTATGAGGCTCTATCTAAATTATTCACAATAAAGAACATTGGTGAAATTGCAAGCCTCAAGAATGAATTAATAACTATTAAGATGACGAAGGAAGGTACTATGGCATTCATATTTATAAGGATATATAGAATCAAAGATGAAATTCAAGCAACAAATTAAATCGTACCAAAAAAAGAGCTCATGATTATTGCCCTTCTAGGCTTACCAACATTGTGGAGTGCCTTTGCATCAGGAATCAATAGTTGGAAGGATACTCCAATGTTTGAACAAATGTGGAATGCACATAGTCAAGAAGAAGCCATAATATTGTTAGTAAGCAACAAGAAGGAGGATGAAGAGGATAAAATATCAAATGGTTATTTCGCTCATCACAAGAAAAAGGGAAACTTCAAGAAGTACAAAGGACCAAAGAAGAAAGTAGACCTATCAAATATTGAATTTTACAATTGTCACGAGATGGGTCACTACAAAAGCCATTGTCCAAAGAATTGAAGTAATAAGAAGAGAGAAAGGGAACATGCAAATGTTGTTGATGAAGGACCACCAAAGAAGAACAAGATGGAAGAATCTAAAGTCAAAGACTTATTTGTTAGGGACTCTTAGGAACATTATCCCTTACATATCCTTCTGTTCTAAGTTTTGAATTGTTTTCCTTTATGTTTTAATTTCTAGAACTTGTAGGTCTAACATGCTTTGTTAGAACGTTTTTGAATTGTTTTGATAAAGTTATGGGTATTTCTCAATATTGGATTAAGAGGGAGCCCTCACCATTTTACCAAAGATAAGTATCTTACTCCTTATATTATCTTTTATTTCCTCTCTTATTAATATGTGTTTGTATTATATGGTAATAACCTTTCTTTTTATATTTCACTTGTTTACGAAAGCTTGTTGAATGCTTAAGGGTTATGGAGGAGACCTCAAAGGATAAAACTTGACGCATGGTAGAATTTTTGTTACAAAGGAGTCTCTTCAAGAATTTATGTCCTACAAGGTTTGTTAAGAAACAACTCAAAGGTATGTCTTAGACCATAAACTTTGTTCTATTCATAATAAAGGTATACTCATTCCTTTTTAAAATATGATTTATATTACTAACATCATTATGTTTAGGGTTTTGGATCACAAAGATTCTTTTTAGGGTGATTAATCATTGAATCTACCCTCATTATCATTATTGTGGAACCATAAAAAGGGTTAAGCATAAAACCATAACCTAAGGGTATGTCAATATTAATTATGAAACCCTAGTCTATTTAGGGTTATTGATGGAATCCAGAATTCCTATTCTTTTGATGTTTTGGTATTGTTATGATAAAATCCCTAGTCCTTTAGGGATTTCTATTTAAAGTTATGTAATGAATCCCTATATCTTTAGGGTTTATGAGCAAAACCCTTATAATATCTATAGTAATATCCTAGGATTAAAGCCCTAGTTGTATGTTCGTCTGTCTGGTCGAAACCCTAGCATGGAGAAAATTCATTGTATTTCTGACTTTGATGTTTGTGTCTTGGGTTTATTGATAAGAAATGTTAATTCATGAAATCCTAGATATATATATATATATATGTGTGTGTGTGTGCGCTAACCTAATTGTTGATGCTCATAGTTTGTAAATTTTAGGATTTGTAACAAAGCCCTAGCAAAAGTTTGATTTTCTATGATATGATGATATTGTTTCTGATATGATGACAAATCTAGGGTTTTCAACAAACCCTAGTAGAGTCTAAAATGTATAATATAATTTCTATTTGATTTGCTAAGGATTGGTGTCTCTAAGATGGAATATAGGGTTTGTAATGGATCATAGTAGAATTTGTCTTTTATCTCTGAAAATAATATTAATACCCTAGATAGATTGATACTGATTTCTTGATTAAGTTATAGTCTAGGGTTTGTAACAAAACCCTAAAAATAAGTTAAAGTTTAGAAGTATGTGTCTCTTGTTGATTATGAACCTAACTAGGTTTAGGTATTTTTTGTCTAAAGTATTTGATTATTTTGATGCTTCCATTATATTGACATAACTTTTATACTATTAAATTTGTGCTTCTATATATGTATTTAGTTGTACTTGCTATTAAATTTTTGCAGGTACACAATCTTAAAGATGATGAAGATGTCGATGTGAGCATCATGAATAAAGCTATAAGGATTATGATGATCAAGTGACCTTGATACTGTAAGAAGGAATGAAGCATGAAAGACTCTCCAATGTTATAGAAAAAGACAATTGTTGATCTCTCTAAGTTAAGAAGAAATATGGTTAGAAGAAAAGAGCACATCTCCCCAGTTAAGAGGAAAGGAATATTATGATAGTCATGATGGATACCTTGAAGAAGAAACCAGAGAATGAATGAATGCATTACAAAGTATTGAGGATGTCTTTGTGTTGCTGAAGAAATGAAAGAATAAAATATTCTGACTAGTTGCATATGAATAACTTGATATAAGTGGCATTAGGATGATTAAGGACCCCAAATGTTTGTGCTTACTTATATGTATTTGAAAGTTTATTACTGATTTAGGTTATGTTTGAATAGGTAAATATCTCAATAAAGAAGGACGAACACTTGGGAAACATGCTTGGACAAATGGATATATCTAGTTTATTAGGGAGATATGAAGCATCTAATGGAAAATGCTTGGGAGGACATCAGGCTGACCTATGTGTTGATGTATAGATCCCGAAGAGGGAGGGTGGCATTGGTCATGGAGCTCTAACCTTGGATACGCACCTAGATCCATGGGTTGATGGTTGTCTAGTAAGCCTGATGGTACCTAGAGTGGCTGAAAGCCTGAGTCCATCTTAGTCCCACTCGGATAGATTACCCTGGTCGAGAATCTAGTCCATATCACTGAGTGTGCTGAGCTCTTTGCAGTTCATTTTGAGATATTCCATGTACCTCTATAGATATAGGTTATTATGAATACCTCCCTATGTAGAGGGAGTGTTGAAGAATATGATTAGTGTCGGCGTTCATAATTGTAGTTGAGTCATAATGAAATGTATTTATCAAAAGAAAGAATTTATTATTATTATTATAAAATAAATTGGCTTATTAAAGCATGGGTTTCATGTTTGGGTAAATTGTTTTTAGGTCAAAGTATCCATTGAAGACTTCTAGGGTTTATGTCAAGTGTCCTGGTCCATGTCACAATGTAAAGAGACCTTCGTGGGAATTATTTGTCAAGAAAGCAAATTATTTTAATATAAATTAGGTCAATTAGGCCTCCTCCACCAAGTTAGAGTCAAGGAAGGACAAGTCGCCCTCATTATAAGAATTCAATCACCTAAGATGACTATATATCAACAACAACTTGACTCGTTTCAAGGACATATCACACAAGTTCGAATTGCAGTAACTTGGAAGTAGGAAAAAGTATGAAGTTCAAGAAGGAAGTTGGAATTGAAGTTTTTGGGTCTCTCTCTCTCTCTCATGCACAACTAAATTATGAAGCTACATCAAGGTCGAAGTTATTGCATCAAGGTTGAATTTGTGAAGTTGTTGCATCAAGGTTGAAGTTGTGAAGCTGCTGCATCAATGTCGAAATTGTGAAGTTGCTGCATCAAGGTTAAAGCTTTGAAGCTGATGCATCAAGGTTGAAGTTGTGAAGCTGTTGGAGGGGATAAAATTATATAGTTGTTGGGGAGACCGAAATTCTGAAGCTGCTACTAAAGCTGGGTTGAAAATTCTGGGTTGATGCTGGGTTGAAGCTGCTGGACAAGAAGATATTATCAAAGGATTTTGTATCTATTTGAAAGGATGACTTGGTGGAGGAGTAAGGTTTATTGGTTAAGGTCTTAGTTGTCTCATTGTAATATGAATCTACTAAAGGAAGAGTTCTTGAGTGGGTTTTCTCCTATATAGGGGTTTTTCCTTGACTGTTTACCTACATCTGGTGTCCTTGATCTTCATGTTTTGGTTTTGGTAATTGCTTGATGAACTAAGATAAAAACAAGAATACAAGAAAGATAATAATAAATTAAGGAAATCACAAATAATTATCAACTAGAGAAAATATTTTTGCCTTTCCAATTTTCCAACAATTAATATTGGTAAAAAATGAGATATGATGTGCAAAAGTTTGTGAAGAGGTGCAGAACCAGTCAGTATGACAAAGGAAGAAGCCAAAGAACTAGATTGTATACCTCATTGCCAATTCCATAGAGGCCTTAGGATTCAATAAGTCTGGATTTTGTTTAGGGATTTCCTAAAGCAAAGAAAGGCGATGATTCTGTCTTTGTAGTTGTAGATAGGTTTTCAAAAAATGGCTCATTTTATTCCTTGTGCTAAGACTAGTGATTCTAGTCATATTTCTAATTTGTTCTTTAAAGAAGTAGTAAGGCTACATGGAATTCCCAAGAACATTGTTTCAAACAGGGATACTAAATTCTTGGGACCTTTCTGGAGAAAATTGTAGAAGAAATTTGACACAAAACTGCAGTTTAGCTCAGTGTATCACCCACATAGTGATAGTCAAACTGAAGTTGTGAATATGAGCTTAGGAAACATTTTGCGTAGTCTAATTGGAAACCACCCTAAATAGTGAGATCAAATTCTACCACAGGTTGAATATGATTACAATGAAAATCCTAATAGAAGAACTAGACAAAGCCCTTTCCAAATTGTGTATGGGATGAACCCATAAGGAGTACATGAACTCAAAAATTTGGGAAGAAAAGAGCAGAGGAGTGCATCAAGAGAGGATTTTTCTGCAACTATAAAATATATCCATGACCAAGTGAAGCAAAAATTGTATGAAAATAGCTTGAAGTATAAAAGTAGGGCAGACCTTAGTAGGAAGGAGCATAATTTTGATGTTGGAGATCTTGTACTTGCACATTTGAGGAGAGAGAGATTTCCAAAGGGCGAGTACAACAAACTGAAGTTTAAAAAGATAGGACCCTACAACATTCTAAAGAAATTTTTTGCTAATGCTTATGACCTTGGATTGCCACATGGAATTGGAATTTCACCAATTTATAATGTAGCATGCCTATACAAGTATGATCCTAAGGTAGAACAACCAACCAGTAAGCAGAAGCAGCAACCAGTTCCATGGGAAAAGCAGTTGCCAGTTGTTGAACTTTGTAGCCAGAGAGGATTTTAGATAAAAGGTTGATCAGGAAGACCATGGAGAAAGAGGAATTTGAGTACTTAGTTAAATGGAAGGAACTTCCAGTATCAGATGCAACCTGGATGACTACCACACTTATACAAAAAAGTGGAAAATACATTGAAGAGCACATGGGCAGGAGCCCATGAAACATTTGTTCCTTGGGAATATGATTCAGGGGCATCCATAGTTCTTATTGAACGAGAGGTCAAAATAATTTACTAGAGGAGTTGGTTCCTCAATGAGTGGTTTTTTAGGCTTGGAATTGTTTTAATTTCCATGTATTTCATTAAAATTAGACAATTTGTTGTAGTTTAGTTTAATTTTCCCCAAATTAGCCCTCATATCCTATATTTAAGGATCTGAACTAAATGGATGTAATTTTATATTTCTTTGCTTAATGAGAAAATCAGCCAAAGAGTACGTGAGAATGGAAAATTTGTCTACAAGAGCTCTATAATTGCATAATTAGTCTTTCTGTAATTTTATTTTCACACAGTTTAGTAAACCATGTGTTTAATTATTAATCCTGAGATTTGTAAAATGCCCAATACAAGCATTGAAGTGGTTGTAGGAGGGTAGAGAAGGGAGATGAGTTTCCTTAGATGAGTCACAGAGCCGAATAAAGAGGCCCAAAGAGCACAAAGATTCGAGACAAGGCAGAGTATCAAAACCAATTTAACACTCGAGAGGCCAATACTTCGTTGTTTTTCATTTTTGGAAGAGTCTACCAATTGTCGGGCACAGGATTGTCAATTGATGGAGTTTCGTAACAGAGGTTTTTCTCGAGGGCTTGAAAAACCTAGAATCCCAAAATCCTGTAAGTTATTTTAATTAAGTGTCGCGAACCAGGGAACCAGGGACCTTCAAGTGTCGGTGTCAAGAATTTATTTATATTTTCTAAAGTCCCATAAGTTAATTTAACTGAGCGTTAGGGAACAAGGGACCATGGACCATCAAGTGATGGCAATGAAAATACTTTATGTTCACCAGATCCATTAAGTAACAGGGTTGTGGGGCCCATAAGGAAGTGAGTGCATTGGTGAAGTTTTCCCTTTGTAAAAGGTTAAGTGGGAAACCCAACAGGCTAGAAGCCCGTAACTATTTTTAATTGTATTATTAAAGAGTTTAGGCAACCTGGGGTCGCGGGATTTGTACGGAAAAAAGAGCACCTGAAGCCGTTTTGCGCTTATTTCCTTTATAATTTCCTTGCTACATTGAAATATTCCTACTAAAATTTTTAACAGGGATTTGATCCCAGGGGTTGAAGGAAGTTTCTTTTCAAGGGACCAACTCCTAGAGGTACTAGTTTAAGCCAATATTCGTTGAGATTTGCATCATATATTCCCTTTCTTCAAACAGTTTGGGATCCACTTAGTTTCAACTTTTTCCATTATTTAATAAAAGTCAAGTTTCACTATATCTTTGTGTTTTCCTTATAAATCTATATATCATTTCATTTCCTTCATAAATTTGGATCAATGGTATTAGATTGGTTTTCTCTTTATCTATGTAATGCTCCATCCCACCCCCTTGGAATTTCCCAAGCCTAGTGGGAGGTGTTACTTTAAACTAACCCAATCTCTATAGTTTCCTCATGGAAATGAGGTTACAAACTTTCCTTCCTTCCTATATTTGGTGGAATTAACTTGGGAAGATCCCATCCAATCCATCTTGCCAAGAACTTTTAGACGATGTGAATTGTACCCTGACCTGACTCATGGATTAAAAGTTATGTCATTTGAAATTTTGGGCCCTCTTACACCCCATGCCACATCAACAAGTCGCCTTCCTACATGCTCCCACGTGGCACTTCCACCTCATAAACAATCCATGATAGCGCCTGTCACATCATAGAACCACCGTGTCTTTTCACCATCACACCACACTTGAGTACTAAGAGAATTGCGCTTCCCAATTTTCGCATTGTGGTAAACACTTTCACATCAAGTGATGAGATGGCTATTTGTCTTACCACTTCTGTCCTATCTGTCAAATCCATCATCTACGCTTCGGTCATAAATTGAAATGCACAAGCCCTCTAGGGATATGCACTCTATGGTGATGTGGCTCCGAGCCATGTTGACTTCCTCATAAACACCACGTATCACCCTACAACCGGTGGCACTAATAATCACCTCCACATGTCTCTCATCATATTGAACCCTACATGGCTTCCATGTAGGCTCACTTACCTATGTGGCCTCTTACCTCCTCATCCCAATTGAGGGTCCCACCTATTTATGGGTCCTTCATGTAATTCCATGAGTCACTGCTATATATTTATGGTCAACTGATGACCATTCCATGTTAATTTATGCATTCTTTTCGCTTCCTCAAAACATCCTTTTCCCATTCACCTGGACATGATTTCTCCCGTACCCAAAGACATTTGATCATGTTTACTAATGTGTTGTAGCGGCTATAACCACCCTCCAAATTTTTCCTTAGCCTCGTTTTTGAGCCTCCCTACCAACCATCCGTAGCAACATTTCTTGCACTCTCAAGCACACAAGATTCAACTGAGTTTCAGTGGCCTGCCGGTTTGTGCATGTCAGCTTGCTTGTCTCCCTTCGGCAAGCTGACATTTCGAACTTAGACTATTTGTTGGCTGAGACACTGCCCTAGAAAATTGCTTAATTTTGGAGGGGAACTAGCCTTCCCTCCAGAAATTGCACAAATTAGCTGAGAAGCCTACTGGGAAACATAATTTCACAGAACAGTCAGGTAGTCCTCCTTTAGAAAAATGCGCAATCTGACCCAGCACTGGGCTTTAGCCCAGAAATTCTGCAATTCTGGGAGGCAGTGACCCGCTCAGCCTAGAAATTGCACAATGCCTCACATACAACCAACTCTTCTCAGCCTAGAAACTGCTCAAATTTTCATCCTAGGCTCATAGACCGATGCATGTGCCTTCAGGTTGACCAGTTCCCTCTGGGACCGAGTAATGCTGATTTGCATGCATGAGCGACTTTTACCGAAATAGCAAAAGGCAGCATGTAAAAGGCATCCCTAAATTTTAGGGATCTATTTTTAGCAGCCAGAGGTTACATGCATAGATAATTTTAGAAACCTTTCGCAAAGTGTCGCTTCTTCCTAGATTTGTGGCATGTGTGTCATAACCTCGATCTTATCAAAACTTATGAACTGGACATTGCAAAGCTCATTCCTCACATCGATCTTGTAGCTCTAACATCCCACATTGCATCCATGAGTCTTCAAAACTTTCATCTTAGCTGTTTCAGGGTAAATCTGCTTTTCATGTCTTGCACTACGTTTCTGTCGCTTTTTGTGTTTTGCTTTGTGTAAGTGTTGTCTGTTTGATTTCAATGAGTGCTTGCTATCTTTTTAATGTATGTTAGCTTGTAGAAGCACCATTTCAGTTTTTGTTTACATCTCACTGCTATCGCATGCATGTCACTGTTTTTGCACTGATGGTTGCTATTGCGGCGACTCGCTTCACACACATGCATGCTTTCCCATTTTCTGAATCATGCACTTATTATTTGCATGCATGACCATTCATTCTTGTTTACACTCAATTTCAACATGCATTCAGACTTCTCATGTTTTCAGTTGCCCGTCGATGGGTTTGGGCTGCCTTGGCCTAGACCTTGCCTTGCCCAAATAGCATTGCGCATTTCTAGAAGTGAAGGCTCTGCCTTCCCTCTAGAAATTGCGCAAGTCTAGCCCAACACTGACCTCTAGGATTGCATTGCACAATTCTGGGAGGCAGTGCCTTGCTGGCCCTAGAAACTGCGCAGTGCAGTTTACTGGTTTGCATGTCACTGCTGACTGAAATTGTGCATTACGCAGTTTCAGTTCTCAGCAAGCTAGGCTGGACTGTGCTTTGTAGAGTTCCAGTAGTCAGTCAGCCTCCCAATATCTCTAACCATGCCTTGTGAAATTTTGGCAGTCAGTCTCTGAGTCTCCTGGTGAAAATTGTGTAATCTTCACAGACAGTCACATAGGTATGTTGCATATCAATCCTCCAAATTGTTTTTCTTTCCAACTGATAGATTTCTTGCCATGAGTGGTTATATGTCTCCAAGTATCACATGTGTTAGTTTTCCTCTCAATAGCACAAGTACAATGGCTTCTAGGATAGCAAAGTCAAAGACACTGTTGAGAGCGCAACTGAGGATGCAGTCGATCAAGTGTATATGAACTTGCCTATCTATGAAGACATCAAGTTGTTCATAGAAAAGGATATCAACATGAAATGGCATCAACATCACTGTGAGCAGCACCATCAGCAACAAAAAAAGGTAGAAAAACTGCATGCGACAAATGCAAGAGGAAGGTTGTTGACAAGACATAAGCGGATCCACTTATGATGAAAGCAACTTTGGAGATTGAGGCTATGAGGTGAAAACACGACAAGAGGATTGCGTGAAGGTAGAGAAAGAAATAGAGGAGTTGAGGGTGCTAAAGAAACAACTCAAGGAAGAATAGGAGCTACACAGATGAAAGAAGGAGTTGCAACAGGAACATGTATAGAAGGAGGCACAACATGCATAGACTGATGAAACTACGACCATATAGGTTATAGACCTAGGTCAATAGCTGGCACAGAGCAGACAAGGTGAGCAGTGTTGTCGGTCGCATGTAAGGTTTTTCAGGAGCATGGATGTCATTATGCACACACATGCGATCCCACCCATTGGTACACTCACCGAGGTGAAGAAAAGAAGCAAGTCCGACTAGAACTGAACATGTATTTTGACAAGTTGTTGCGCATAGTCACCAACAGACACTTGAATATAAAAAAAAAAAAACATTATGCATCATTATGTTGCTAGTCCAACTACACTCAAGATGATGATGCACATATTATCAGACGAGTTGGACAGAGGAGACATATCAGTGTATCCAGATGCAACAGAGGCAAGAGTTCATTTTCAGTAGGATATCACCATTGAGTGCACAAACACCATCACAGACGACCAAGCTTGGCATCAGTTCACCATCGTCGATCATCGCGAGGATGTATAAGAGTTAGTCTTCCCACAATTGTTTGAGTCTTAGTAATAGCTTACATGGCTTGCTGAAGCCTATTTTGTCTCACATGGGTACATGTGCAGATTGTATGTAACATCTTGGAAAGTGAAAGTCCAAGTGTCGATAGTTGAATGTAACAATCATGTAGTAGGTGAAGAGTCATGAGGGTAGGTGAAGAGTCACAAAGGGGAATGTCAAGGGTCACCCCACCCTTTGCTATTTATAGAACCTCATAACTCATTGAACAGGCTTTTGGGCAACCAAGCTTCCGATAGGAGTATCATAAAGAAAGCTTGGAGAGTATTGTAATGAGCCTTGACTTCTCCATAGTGCAGAGCTAGTACATCTCTTTGGAGGAGCAGGCGGCAGTGACTGTAAAATTTCGTTATCGGGACTAGTGGTTGGTCATGGTTGTACTATATGATTAGAAGTTTCACTTCTTAATATAACAAAGCCAACACATTTCATGGATGTGTTGTTATTGTATTTCAGTTATCTTGGTTACTCTAATGATATATGTATATGTTTGCTTACGCATGTATGAATAGACTCTTTCTATATATGTATGTATAAATCTTACTGAGATGTGTTGTAGGTTTAACCATCACTTTGGATTGTTGGTTCGCCTACCTTCTAGTTCATGATGCATCTTTGCTCATGTGTTCCATTTCAAGTTGTGTGTTTACACAGGTTTCCAAGGGGTGCAATCACCCCACTTTCCGTGTGTTAGAACCATTCATGCACCTTCCTTGGCTTGCTGTGCATGTCACACCCTTGCTACCAACAAAGACATCTTACTTACCTTTGCACGCAACGGCAGCCAAGGCAATATCGTACGACCCATTGTTGGGACTCCTACACGAAACGGTCTAAGGTCTTGTTGGTACTTCTTACTAGGGAGAGACCCTTACATGTTGGCAGGTCCAACACCATTAATATTTTGGTGCTAGAAGGACGGCTAGATGAAAAGCTTAGTCCTCGCAATCTATTTTGAATCTTCGTACATCTATCATGGAGTTTGTTATAGTTCACCCTCCAAAATGTCTATCCAATGGACATATCTTTCACGTTGAGAGGTAATTGTGGGATCACTTGTCACGAATCATGTATGATGGTGAAGGCGAGGTGACCTTGCCTGAGCACTTAGATGACTTCCATGTGCTCATGGAGAACATGGAAGATTAATGAAATAGAGGTCTGTTCGCTGCTCGCACACACACTTCATAACCACCCATTGTGATGGTGCGGTACGCTGCCTCATAACTCTGTGCACTCATTCAAGTAGTTCAACGATCTAATTGAATATTTTTTTCACCATTTTGATCCTGGAGCACTTGATAAAAAATTGTTAAAAGAACGGAAGGCCCCGCATAAATCACCTATGGGCTTTTAAGAGTGATTCAGTCTATTCATGTTTGAAGCTCTAAAAAGTTAGATGAAATCCCAATATCTCATGGACAGATTTGTATATTTCCTTAACAAGTCATTCCATCCCAAGATGAAGTTGAATTTCAAGCCCCGCTCAACATACTTCAGTGATGAAGCTGTGCAATCATAGATGGAGATGGTCATTGTCACAAGTGACTCTCGGTTGTCCCCTCATCAAACAACTTCACCACCACAAAGTGATGTGGGAGAACATGCACACACGTTTATTGAACTGTCACATCCTCCCAACATCACTTCTCTCAATTTTCGCAAAGATTTGGTTGTAAATCCCATGTGTTGTCACAGGCAACCTCCATCTTCGCATTTTGCTGATCCTCCAGATTGCACTATCTTATGTTCTTCCATTTCAGACTCAACACTTGTTGTGAATGAGGATCAAGAAATTGATAGAGTTGGTGTTTGTGATGCAGGTAAATTCTCGGTGTGGACACAAACAATTCCTCTATCCCGAGAGAGTGGGTCTAGCCATAAACAAACAATCTAGTGAAAACTTCCTTAAGCTAGAATCAAATAATTGGTGATGATCCTGCTTTCTTACTCTAGCTACCTTTCGTTCCTTCCGTCGAATACCTGAAACAAGAAAACAAGCAACAACAACAAACGTGATAGCATACAAATTGCATTCAACCTACTTAACAAGTCAAGGAACATTAAGCCATCAAATGTAAGATAACATTTTAATGTAGGAAATCAATCAATAGTTGTATTCATATAAGTTCATAAAGAGATTACAACCAATGCCTTGATGTTGTTGGTCTCCTCCGACGTATCTGAGTTCCCACATTTCTACTAGCATCTCATGGATAGCCCCAACAATGGAAGTTTTATGGTTTCTTCCCTTTAATATCAAACCAAAACAAACACACTATTCTCCCTCAAACATAAACTACACAGCTACAAGCTATAGATATCTTGGTGATTATTCAAGCTCCAAAAATACTAAGACTGAAACTACATCCAAAAACTAGTTCAGCTTGGGAAAGGAGGGGCTTATATAGCTTTGATGGAGGGAATATGGTTCCTCTTATCATGGGAGAGGCATTATCTCTTGGGTTTGTTCCATCCTAATAGGGGAAAGGAACCCAAACTGACTTCCTCGGCTCCATCCACCCCAACCATTTACCAGAGTTCCGTTATGAAGCTTCAAGACCTAGAAGCTTTGACTCCATATTTAAAAAACTTGCTAAAAGAGGATTTGTGTGACTGAGACAGGGCTCAGTAGCGCTGATTGGTGCTAGTCCCAGTGTTAAAATCTATAGATCGGCATAGGGGATGAACTGGTCTCGTAAACTGGGGTAAAAGGAAGATTCTTGGGAAATGATGCAAAAGGGAAATGTTCTTCTCATGAAGAGGGACATAATGGGAGTTTCTTCATGATGTGAAAACACATGAGGGTCACTGTAGAGTTCCTCCAAGATTGTGGAATGGGGAGTACAGGGACAGTGACAAAATGTTGTGTAACAGATGCCCCATAAAGTGTGAAGGCTGAACTAGAGTGAGGGGTGAAATGATTTACAAGTAGATGTGGGGAACTGGAGTCCGTCATCAGAAAACTTGTCAGCAAGCATACATGTACATATCTGAAATCTTATAGTCATGCCTGATAAACATGAGAGATACATGAATCCATGGTATTAGCACAACTATCCATCAACAAAAAGATCATGTGCATGGATCCTCGGCATGGATGCAACCATCTGACTAGAGGGATCATATGAAATAGATCCATGACATGGTCGCAACCATCCGTCTAAAGAATCATGTATATAATCATGAATGACTCATTATTCCTCACAACCTGGACTTTTGTAATCTAAGTCCAGGGTCTTGTGCTCCAACATGACCTGATCCAAGTACAAATTCTAACATGTGAATAAATGTGTTGAAGTCAAACATGTTAGAAAGTCGCTTGATTACCGGTCAATGATGTGAACCGTCAATAAGCGGAAGAGAAACCACCAATAATGACAATGGCTCTCAAGGTACCAGCAGAACAATTCACGGGGTGTGAATAAGGAATTGAATTCGAACACCCATGAAATCATTCGATCGAAGGCCAATGATGAGAACATGTTGTCGAGTGTGAAGAACTTTCCACTGAGGAATGAAAGCTCTAAGGTATTGGAAAGGAGTTTCTAGATCAACTTCCTAGATAATGAGCTAAAGTCGACAAGAAGTGATCCACCGAAGAAAGGTCATAATGAATCCTTCATCATCGACACAAAATGGGAACACAATGAATGAGAGTAATCCAAGATGATCAGAAAATGTATAGGTAGGAAGACTTCTCTTGAACATATGGATGACACGACTTCGGAGTTTGGCAACATTTCACATCATAGGATCAAAGGTCATGGTGACGTGGTAGAGATCATATGAGAGGTTTAAAATGGATAACCCAAAACCCAGGGAGGCAAGTGACAGAGTGAGGATGTCCCAAAAGTCTTTCGATTACCTAAAAGTTGTCCTCATAAATGCTCCTTTGCTGCACCCTCTGAACTATTGTAGTGATTACTTCCTTTATCTAGCTGCAACCTCTAGTAACATTGCTATGGTGTTGGTACAAGATGATGACGAAGGTAATGAACATGTTATTTACTACCTCAGTCGCAATCTCCTCGACATCGAGACACGTTATGCAAGTGCGAGAGAAACCACCAATAATGACAATGGCTCTCAAGGTACCAGCAACACAATCCACGAAATGTGAATAAAGGAACTGAAGTCGAACACCCATGAAATCACTCGATCGAAAGCCAATGATGTGAACTTGTCATCGAGTTCGAAGAACTTTCCATTAGGGCATGCAAGATCTAAGGTACTAGAAGGGAGTCTCTCAGCCAGTTTCCTAGATAATGAGCTGCAGTTGATAGGAAGTGATCGTGTCAAAGGAGGGCCATGATGTATCCCACATCATTGACATGAGACAAAGGGATGCAATGATTTCAGATGATACAGAGAATCGAGAGTAAGTGTAACTATAGAAGGACTAACTCTCGAACATATCGACGACACGACTCCGGAGTTTGGCAGCTTTTGGATCCATAGGATTGGTGGTCATGGTGATGTGGCAGAGATCAAATGGAAGGCAAAAATGAATGACCCAACCCATGAAGGTCAATGGTGAAAGGAGGATATCCCAACCCGACATGAAGCAGAAAGTGTCATGTTCAAGAGTGAGCTGCCGACACAACTGATAGAATTTCTCATTTTCCCCCACCATTTTTGGCAAGTACCCTAATTATTTTTTAATTGCAAGCTTGAAGGGGATAACATGTTCTTGCACTGCAAGTTCATCCTTCGGACGAATCCGACTTGGTAAATTTAATGATCCCTAGGAAGGAGAAGCTCATGTCCGTCATGGTGATGAATCTGATGTCGTTTAATGTTTTAACGAGTCTGACAAAGGTGTAACTTGGTATCATTTTCATGTTTAGAGAGTTTGAAAAAGACATGGAAAAGAAAACTCCACATGGTCCCTTTTTGTACATTTGTGTCTCTCGAGCTCGAAAAGGTAGAAATCGATACTTGAGAGAGCTGCTTGACCATTTCAGTCAGGGAGTACATTTTTTGTAAATAGTTTATCCCAACTTGAAAAAGGGGTAAACATATATTGGGTAAATGACGTTTCACAACCTTTAACGAGCTCAAAATAACAAGATCTTAGCAATATTTTCGTGTTTAAAGAGTTGGAAAAGAGATTAAAAGTGGACCCCCCATTTTTATTCTCTTTTACAATTTAAAGAAGAAAAAATACTCAGCGAGCTTTTCATTTGAGTTTTATGAGTCAAGAAAAGAGCTAAATGTGACTCTAGTACCATCATCAGTAATTTGTCACCTGTTGATGCACAAAAGGTAAACGCTTTATCCAATTTTTGAGGCAAAAAGAGGTTAAAAATACTTTTAAAACCCTAATATTTCATGAAAAATGAATAAAAGGAGGAAAAAGTAATTATTTTTTACCATTTTACCTTTTTACCTTGTGTGGAGAAATTTTCACCTATTTGTGCCCTATATTTTTAGGAGCGGATTGTGGGAGATCCGGGAGGCCATTCGATGATCTTCCAGATGCAGGTAAGAGCCGAGACATTTAGCTTCATTTTAATGCTTATTTTTCCTATTTTTAACCATTTTTTTTTTATTTCTTGAGGAAGATTTAGCAAAAAAAATTCGCCCTCGGTCGGTGTGATTTCTGGGCACGAAATCACGCAGATATAGGGTTATTACCTCTGTGAATCGTGCTGTCGGCGCTACTATTTTTAAAACAGTTGCACCGATGCTGTGAACACAAAAAATTCAAATTTTTGCTCGGAATTCTATGCTTTTATCCAAATTTCTTTAGCCAAGGATGATTATTGACTTGATTTTATGGTTTTTGTAGGAAATCACAACAAAAAATGGCTGATTGGAGGGAACGCAAGCATGAGGACATTGATTCATAGGAAATGGTAGACCCAAACTACTTGAATTCCCTAAGAGACTGTGGGCTCCTCAAATTCTTCCTCACACCAGGTCTTCGGGCTCAACCTGAGTTGCTGCAGTGTTTGATCAGTCTTTGGGATGTCAATTGGGAAATTTTTATGATCCGGGACCAAGAATTGGAGTTGGAAACTTCCGACATTTATTTCATCTCAAGACTGTCCCGAAGGGTGGAACTAGTCAATCTGTATGGGTACACGCCTATTGGGGTAAGTGTGAACATGTTGTTTGCAAAACACTGTCTGGAAGCACTAAAATCAAAGAGTGGCAAGATAGAGATCATAACTGTTCGAGATCTTGTGCTGAAAGTGCTGCTATTGACCATAAATAGAGTGGCTGGGGTGGCTGGGGCTTAGGCACATCATGAGTTTAACAAGTCCAAGTTTCAGTATGTTATAGACTGTACGATGCCAACTATCTTCAATTGGGCAGAAGCCATGAAGGTAAACATGAACTGCCAGCTATCTAAAGCCAAGGCAAGAAACCTGAAGCAGTTCTGCTATGGTTCAATTCTAGTGACCTTATTTTTGGTGCAGATCCCACTATTCCACTACCATCTTGCTGAGGTGGATCCGCCATTGCCACGAGATCTACAGATGGTCCGTTGGAGTGCACTAATGCCTAGAATCACTGGGGGAAAACATATGTCATATAATCTTGCCTTATTTTCGTGGATACGACGACAAGTGATTGTAGTAGAGTAGATATGTCGCTCCTAGAGGGAGAATATTATGATGATGGAGGTAAAAACAAACAATTTTAATTTTTTTTTATTGTTTTTTAAACATATGTATTCATGACATTTTGATTTTGTAAATGCAGATGTGGGACCAAAGCATCCTCTCAAGATGTCCTCGATTGCCTGTTACGTTTCTTGAGAGTTCGATATCGCTCTTTATCAAGAAGGAAGCGATAATGAGGAGGAAATCGCTCGGAACCTTGAGGGATTGACCAGAGGTATCCCAGAGTATGCCAAGGTGGGTGACATCCCACGCCAGTATTAGAGACACACAGTGGGGTATCATACTGGATTCGCCGACTGTTGACTCGTGTAGTATGGGTAGTTATGTGCTGTCATGAGCACGGTGCTGAGTAGTTCATAGGTCTAGCATTTTTCATTTTTTAGGCCTGCGAGCCACGGATGTACTTGAACACATATATTATTTTTTGGGGTTTTGATGTATGACACTAAAACATTATCGACATATATATATATATATATATATATATATATATTTTTTTTTTTTTCCTTGCTTACTATGGTACAAATGTTTTGTTTGTTTTTTCACATGTTTAACAAATATCTATCCAACACATAATTAGCTAATGCATCTATCAATGTATTCATATGCCTAGGAATATGATGATATGTAATGTAATCAAAATTTCTCTCTAATAGATAAATACGCAAATACATTCTCAATATCTGAGGGTTTCTAATGGAATATTTCTCGTTGAGTTGGAGAACAACAAGTTGTGAATAAAGGTTGACAACCAATTCCTGGATGTCAAGAGAAATAGCTTCTGACAACAATTCGATAACTGCGCTATACTCAACAATGTTATTAGTTGTTCGACCTAAAAAAATACCTTGAAGATCAATCAACTCACCATGGGGGTCATAAATGGCCCATGCTACGGATGATATGTTCCGGGTACTAAGGAAAGCAGCATCAGCGAAACTGATGTGAGGGGACACAAACATCTGCAAAGCAGGTAAAAAAAATAATTAGGAAAGCTGCTTGAAAAAAAACACACCAAACCACACTGCACAAAAATGAATCACACTATTGTACAAAAGTAGCCATGCAAGATGACCTAGGCATAGTACTTTTTGAGGTAAAGCCCATTACAGGGCTTGTATAAGGGATTTCCCTCATAATCAATCAACTCATAGGCCCCTTTCTGCAACACACGTTTAACAATGTAGGGCCCATGCCATATGGGTTCGAACTTACTTGCCCCCAACTTATCATTAACCTGATCATACAATAAAAGATGTAGGGTTTATCAATATATGCTAGATTAATTTAATATATATTTCTACAGTTATTAATGTACCCATTTTTATTGTTTAAATATTATGTTGTTGTGTAATTCACATGAAATATAGTGAAAAACTCGAGAATACAAGAAAAAAAAGAAGGATAAACCGCAATAAAGATATATTTGATAATAGAAAATAGAAAGATATGTTCACTTCCCTCTTCCAGGGGGAAACCTCAAAGAGAAATGCTCTAAATACAATCAATAATTCTTGACAACGCATTACATAAACTTCTACTGAATATATATATGTCCATACAAAGTATTAACTACCCATCGGCTAGTTTGTAATCAGAGCCTACTAACTAATTTGGGAATTATTAACAAAGAGGACCCTTTTTACAATGAGTGACTATTAACTAACTATCTAATGGGCCACATACAATAAGGGTTTGGTTAGGACCTTAAGATGCCCCCCCCCTTTGAATGAAACATTGTCCTCAACGATAAAGGTGAGGATATGTTGGGGAATCAATGCTAGTTCCTATATGACATCCTTTGGTTGCATATATTTCCATTGAACCAATACTTGATAATGTGCTAGTGCAATTAGCACTCTCTTGTATCCAATAATTCTTAAGGCCATAGCCAAATGGAATCATCTTCATTAAGTTATGGTAGGTTTCTTTGTGCTTTGTAACTTGATCCCACAACCTTATTCAATAAGACAGATGCAAAACTTGATAAATCTTGGAGAGGGATGGAAGAGCTAGTTTGTGGGAAACTAGATCAATGCATTGTATGATCTAATAAGACCCATACAATTTAGGAGATAACTTCTAGGGAAATTTATCTTTCAATGAAGCATGCCTGTAAGTTTGTAGGTGAAAGAATACATGACCCCCTTTAGCAAAATAATGCTTAGATCTGTGTTGATTATCTTATTGTCTCATTTGATTTTTCATCATAACCAAGTTTTCCTTAAGGATATGAATAGTATATTCTCTAGTGTGAAGCATTCTATCGATTACATGAACCTTGGATGTGCCTGATACATAGGATGCCATGGACAAAGTTTTTTATCCATAAACCACTTCATATGGCGTCATTTTGGTAGCTCCATGATACCTGGTATTGTGCCACCATTCAACAAGGGAATTCATTGTGCTCACTAGTGTAGCTTCTCATAAGAAAATCATATCAACTAGGTTTCCAATCACTCATTGACCACTTCTTTTTTACCATCCATTTAAGGATGATATATAATTCTCATATTTAGTTTTATGCCTTTAAGTTTAAAGAACTCATACCAAAATTTTCTAGTGAATGTGGGATCTCAATCTAAATAATATAGGTGGATATCGGTGGCCACCCACCAATTCCAGTGGCTCATGGAACAACTTTCTATTTTGGCAGTTTTTAACCATTCTTAAGTATGGAACTTCTAGATTCGTTTTGAGGCCCTAAATGAATTTTGTTGCGAAAATGGGCCGAAAAAGGTCATATACTTCATCAATAGTAAAAAAGTGTACATATTGAATAAACCTTTGCAATGGGTGATCATGTGCACCAATTGGAGACCGTATGCCAAAGTTATGATCTTGGGAAGTTGATATTCAAACTTACGCCATCGAGGCCCACAAGTATTTGGAGGCTTCATCTCCTGGGGCTAGGTTTTTGGATGTTTAGGGTTTCTCATTGCCTCTTTATGATTAAAAATCCACTGACCCTCATTGTAATATAGTTCAAAGAAGGCATGTAACTGTAACATTTCTTATCATAGATAAGATACCACAATTCAAGTTAGTTTTTTTTCATTTAGCATGTACTCAGTTTCAACTTTTTCCATTATTTAATAAAAGTCAAGTTTCACTATATCTTTGTGTTTTCGTTTTAAATCTATATATCATTTCATTTCCTTCATAAATTTGGATCAATGGTATTAGAGTGGTTTTCTTTTTATCTATGTAATGCTCCATCCCACCCCCTTGGACTTTCCCAAGCCTAGTGGGAGGTGTTACTTTAAACTAACCCAACCTCCATAGTTTCCTCATGGAAATGAGGTTACAAACTTTCCTTCTTTCCTATATTTGGTGGAATTAACTTCGGAAGACCCCATCCAATCCATCTTGTCAAGAGCTTTCAAACGATATAAATTTTACCCTGACCCGACTCATGGATTAAAAGTTATGTCATTTAAAATTTTGGGCCCTCATACACCCCATGCCACATCAGCAAGTCGCCTTCCTACATGCTACCCACGTGGCACTTCCACCTCATAAACAATCCACCATAGTGCTCGTCACATCATAGAACCACCGTGTCTTTTCACCATCACACCACACTTGACTACTAAGAGCATTGTGCTTCCCAACTTTCGCATTGTGATAAACACTTTCACATCAAGTGATGAGATGGATATTTGTCTTACCACTTCTGTCCTATCTGCCAAATCCATCATCTACACTTCGGTCATAAATTGCAATGCACAACCCCTCTAGGGATTTTCACTCTATGGTGACGTGGCTCCGAGCCATGTTGACTTCCTCGTAAACACCACGTATCGCCCTACAACCGGTGGCACTAATAATCACCTCCAGGTGTCTCTCGTCGTATAGAACCCTATATGGCTTCCACGTAGGCTCACCTACCCATGTGGCCTCTTACCTCCTCATCCCAATTGAGGGTCCCACCTGTTTATGGGTCCTTCATGTAATTCCATGAGTCACTACTATATATTTATGGTCAACTGATGACCATTCCATGTTAATTTATGCATTCTTTTCGCTTCCTCAAAACATCCTTTTCCCATTCACCTGGACATGATTTCTCCTATACCCAAGGACATTTAATCATGTTTACTAAGGTGTTGTAGCGGCTATAACCACCCTCCAAAATTTTTCCTTAGCCTCATTTTGGAGCCTCCCTACCAACCATTCGTTGCAACATATCTTGCACTGTCAAGCACACAAGATTCAACTTAGACTATTTGTTGGCTGAGACACTCCCCCAGAAAATTGCGCAATTCTGGAGGGGAACTAGCCTTCCCTCCAGAAATTGCACAAATCAGCTGGGAAGCCTACTGGGAAACATAATTGCACAGAACAGTCAGGTAGTCCTCCTTTAGAAAAATGTGCAATCTGACCTGGCACTAGGCCTTAGCCCAGAAATTCCACAATTTTGGGAGGAAGTGACCTGCTCAGCCCAGAAATTGCATAATGCCTCACATACAACCAACTCTTCTCAGCCCAGAAACTGTGCAAATTTTCATCCTAGGCTCATAGACCGATGTGTGTGCCTTTAGGTTGACCAGTTCCCTCTGGGACTGAGTAAAGCTGATTTGCATGCATGAGCGACTTTTACCGAAATAGAAAAATGCAGCATGCAAAAGGCATCCCTAGATAGGGATCTATTTTTAGCAGCCAGAGGTTACATGCATAAATAATTTTAGAAACCTCTCGCCAAGTGTCGCATCTTCCTAGATTTGTCGCATGTGTGTCATAACCTCGATCTTATCAAAACTTATGAACCAGACGCTGCAAATCTCATTCCTCACATCAATCTTATAGCTCTGACATCCCACATTGCATCTATGAGTCTTCGGCACTCTCATCTTAGCTGTTTCAGGGTAAGTCTTCTTTTCATGTCTTGAACTACGTTTTTGTCACTTTTTTTGGTTTTCTTTGTGTAAGTGTTGTCTGCTTGATTTTAATGTGCGCTTTCTATCATTTTAATGTATGTTAGCTTGTAGAAGCACCGTTTCAGTTCTCGTTTACATCTTACTGCTGTCGCATGCATGTCACTGTTTTTGCACTGATGGTCGCTATTGCGGCGACTCGCTTCACACACATGCATGCTTTCCCATTTTCTGAATCCTGCACTTATTATTTGCATGCAGGACCCTTCATTCTTGTTAACACTCAGTTTCAACATGCATTCAGGCTTCTCATGTTTTCAGTCACCCGTTGACGGGTCTAGGCTGCCTTGGCCTAGACATTGCCTTGCCCAACTAGCATTGCGCATTCTGGAAGTGAAGGCTCTACCTTCCCTCCAGAAATTGTGCAAGTCTAGCCCAACACTGACCTCTAGGCTTGCATTGCACAATTCTGGGAGGCAGTGCCTTGCTGGCCCTAGAAACTGCGCAATGCAGTTTGTTGGTTTGCATGTCACTGCTGACTGAAATTGTGCATTACGTAGTTTCAATCCTCAGCAAGGCAGGTTGGACTGTGCTTTGTAGAGTTCCAGTAGTCAGTCGGTCTCCCAGTAGCTTGAACTGTGCCTTGTGAAATTTTGGCAGTCAATCTTCGAGTCTCCCGGTGAAAATTGCGCAATCTTCATAGACAGTCACATAGGTATGTTGCATGTCAATCCTCCAATTTGTTTTTCTTTCTAATTGATAGATTTATTGCAATGAGTGGTTCTATGTCTCTAGGTATCACAGGTGTTCGTTTTCCTCTCAACAGCACAGGTACAATGGCTTCTAGGAGAGCAGAGTCAAAGACACTATTGAGAGTGAAACTGAGGATGCAGTCAATCAAGTGTATATGAACTTTCCTATCTATGAAGACATCAAGCTGTTCATAGAAAAGGATATCAACATGAAATGGCATCGACATCACAGTGAGCAGCACCATCAGCAACAACAAAAGGTAGAAAGCCTGCATACAACAAATGCAAGGGGAATGTTGTTGAAAACCCATAAGCGGATGCACTTGTGATGAAAGCAACTTTGGGGATTGAGGCTATGAGGTGGCAATGTGACAACAGGATCGCACAAAGGTAGAGAAAAAAACAGAGAAGGAGTTGCAGGTACTGAAGAAACAACTCAAGGAAGAACAAGAGTGGCAAAGATGAGAGAAGGATTTGCAATAGGAACATGTATAGAAGGAGGCGCAACATGCATAGACTGATGAAACTACGACCATACAGGTTATAGATCTAGCCCAGTAGCTGGCACCGAGTAGTAAAGGTGAGCAGTGCCGTCAATCACATGCAAGGTTTTTCAGGAGCATGGATGTCATTATGCACACACATGCGATCCCACCCGTTGGTACACTCATTGAAGTGAAGACAAGAGGCAAGTCCAACTAGAGTTTAACATGTATTTCGACAAGTTGATGTGCATAGTCACCAATAGACACTTGAGTATAAAAACATACATTATGCTTCAGTATGTTGCTGGTCCAACTACACTGAAGATGATGATGCACATGTTATAAGACGAGTTGGATGAAGGAGCCATATCAGTGTACCCGGATGCAACAGAGGCAAGAGTTCACTTTTAGCAGGATATCACCATTGAGTGCACAAACACCATCACAGATGACCAAGCTTGGCATCAGTTGACCATCGTCGATCATCATGAGGATGTATAAGAGTTGGTCTTCCCACAACTGTCCGAGTCTTAGTAATAGCTTGCTTGGCTTGCTGAAGCCTATTTTGTCTCACATGGGAACATGTGCAGATTGTATGTAACATCTTGGAAAGTGAAATTCCAAGTGTCGATAGTTGAATGTAACAATCATGTAGTAGGTGAAAAGTCATGAGGGTAGGTGAAGAGTCACAAAGGGGAATGTCAAGGGTCACCCCACCCTTTGCTATTTATAGAACCTCGTAACTCATTGAACAGGCTTTCGGGAAACCAAGCTTCTGATAGGAGTATCATAAAAAATGATTGGAGAGTATTGTAATGAGCCTTGACTTCTCCACAGTGCAGAGCTAGTACATCTCTTTGGAGGAGCAGGCGGCAGTGACTGTAACATTTCGTTATTGGGACTAGTGGTTGGTCATGGTTGTACTATATGATTGGAACTTTCACTTCTTAATATAACAAAGCCAACACATTTCATGGATGTGTTGTTATTTTATTTTAGTTATCTTGGTTACTCTAATGATATATGTATATGTTTGCGTACGCATGTATGTATAGACTCTTTCTGTATATGTATGTATAAATCTTACTGAGATGTGTTGTAGGTTTAACCATCACTTTGGATTGTTGGTTCGCCTACCTTCTAGTTCATGATGCATCTTTTCTGATGTGTTCCTTTTCAAGTTGTGTGTTTACACAAGTTTCCAAGGGGTGTAATCTCCCCACTTTCCGTGTGTTAGAACCATTCATGCACCTTCCTTGGCTTACTGCGCATGTCACACCCTTGCTACCAACAAAGACATCTTACTTACCTCTACATGCAACGGCGGTCAAGGCAATACCATACGACCCATTGCTGGGACTCCTACACCAAACGGTCTAAGGTCTAGTTAGGACTTCTTACTAGGGAGATACTCTTACATGTTGGCGGGTCCAATACCGTCAATATTTTGGTGCTAGAAGGAGGGCTAGATGACAAGCTTAGTTCTCACAATCTATTTTGAATCTTCGTACATCTATCATGGAGTTTGTTATAGTTCACCCTCCAAAATGTTTGTCCAACGGACATATATTTCACGTCGAGAGGGAGTTCTAGGATCACTTGTTACGAATCACGTATGTTGGTGAAAGGAAGGTGGCCTTTCCTGAGAACTTAGATGACTTCCATGTGCTCATGGAGAACATGGAAGATTTTAATGAAACAGAGGTTTTTTCGTTGCTAGCACACACACTTCGTAACCACCCATTGTGATGATGTGGCACGTTGCCTCATAACTCTGTGCACTCATTCAAGTAGTTGAACGATCTAATTGAATCTGTTTTTCACCATTTTGATCCTAGAGCACTTGATAAAAATTGTTAAAACAACAGAAGGCCCCGCATGAATCACCTATTGGTTTTTCGGAGCAATTCCATCTATTCATGTTTGAAGCTCTGTAAAGTTAGATGAAATTCCAGTATCTCATGGACAGATTTTAATATTTCCTTAACAAGTAAGTCCATCCCAAGATGAAGTTGAAGTTCAAGCCCCGCTCAACATACTTCGATGATGAAGCTGCGCAATCATAGATGGACACGGTTGTTGTCACAAGTGACTATTAGTCATCCCCTCATCAAACAGCTTCACCACTGCAAAGTGATGTGGGAGAACATGCACACACGTTTATTGAACTATCACATCCTCCCAACATCACTTCTCACAATTTTCGTGAAGATTTGGTTGTGAAGCCCATGGGTTGTCAAATGCATGTCTTACATCAACCTCCATCTTTGCGTTTTGTTGATCCTCTGGATTACACTATCTTGTGTTCTTCCATTTTGGACTCTACACCTGTTGTGAATGAGGATCAAGCCATTGATAGAGTTGGTGTTTGTGGTGCAGGTAAATTCTTGGTGCAGACACAGACAGTTCCTCTATCTCGAGAGAGCCGGTCTAGCCATAAACAAACAATCTAGTGAAAACTTCCTAAGCTAGAATCAAATAAGAGGGCCTACCTATTAGAACGTTATTCCCCTTGGTGATGATCCTGCTTTCTTACTCTAGCTACGTTTCATTTCCTTCCGTTGAATACCTGAAACAAGCAAACAAACAACAACAACAAACGTGATAGCATACAATTTTCATTCAGCCTACTTAACAGGTCAAGGAACATTAAGCCATCAAATGTAAGATAACAGTTTAATGTAGGAAATGAATCAATAGTTGTATTAATATAACTTCATAAAGAGATTACAACCAATGCCTTGACATTGTTGGTCTCCTCCGACGTATTTGAGTTCCCACATTTCTGCTAGCATCTCATGGAGTGCCCCAACAATGGAAGTTTTAAGGCTTCTTTCCTTTAGTCTCAAACCAAACCAAACACACTATTCTCCTTCAAACATAAACTAGAGAGCTAAGCTATAGATGTCTTGGTGATTATTCAAGCTCCAAAAGTACTAAGACTGAAACTACATCCAAAAATTAGTTCAGCTTGGGAAAGGAGGGGCTTATATAGCTTTGATGGAGGGGATATGGTTCCTCTTATCATGGGAGAGGCCTTATCTCTTGGGTTTGTTCCATCCTAATAGGGGAAAGGAACCCAAGCTGACTTCCTCAGCTCCATCCAGCCCAACCATTTACTAGAGTTTCGTTACGAAGCTTCTAGACCTAGAAGCTTCGACTCCATATTTAAAAAAATTGCTAAAAGAGGATCGACGTGACTGAGACAAGGCTCAGTAGCACTGATTGGTGCTAGTCACAGTGTTAAAATTTGCAGATTGGCAAGGGGGATGAACTGGTCATTAGTAGTGGTCTTGTAAACTGGGGTAAAAAGAAGATTCTTGGGAAATGATGCAAAAGGGAAATGTCCTTCTCATGAAGAGGGACATAATAGGACTTTCTTCATGATGTGAAAACACATGAGGGTCATTGTAAAGCTCCTCTGGGATCATGGAACGGGGAGTATAGGGACAGTGCCAAAATGTTGTGTAACAAATGCCCCATAAGGCGTGAAGGCTGAACTAGAGTGAGGGGTGAAATGATTTACAAGTAGATGCGGGGAACTGGAGTCCATCATCAGAAAACCTGTAAGCAAGCATATATGTACATATCTGAAATCTGATAGTCATTCTTGATAAACATGAGAGGCATATAAAAATACATGAATCCATGGTATTGGCACAACTATCCATCAAGAAAAAGATCATGTGCATGGATCCTTGGCATGGGCGCAACCATCTGTCTAGAGGGATCATATGAAATAGATCCACAACATGGGCGCAACCATCCGTCTAAAGAATCATGTATATAATCATGAATGACTCATTACTCCTCACAACTTGGACTTTTGTAATCTAAGCCCAGGGTCTTGCGCTCCAACATGACCCGATCAAAGTACAAATTCTAACATGTGAATAAATTTGTTGAAGTCGAACATGTTAGAAAGTCAGTTGATTACTGGTTAATGCTGTGAACCATCAACAAAAGGGAGAGAAACCACCAATAATGAAAATGGCTCTCAAGGTACCAGCAGCACAATTCACGGGGTGTGAATAAGGTATTGAAGTCGAACAGCCGTGAAATCATTCGATCGAAGGCCAATGATGAGAACATGTCCTCGAGTGTGAAGAACTTTCCATTGAGGAATGCAAGCTCTAAGGTACTGGAAAGGAGTTTCTAGATCAACTTCCTAGATAATGAGCTAAAATCGACAAGAAGTGATCCACCGAAGGAAGGTCATAATGAATCCTTCATCATCGACATGAAACGGGAACACAATGAATGAGATTAATCCAAGATGATCAGAAAATGTATAGGTAGGAAGACTTCTCTTGAACTTATGGATGACAAGACTTTGAAGTTTGGTAGCATTTGACATCATAGGATCAAAGGTCATGGTGAATTCATAGAGATCATATGAGAGGTTTAAAATGGATAACCCAAAACCCAGGGAGGCAAGTGACAAAGTGAGGATATCCCAAAATTCTTTCGATGACCTAAAAGTTGTCCTCATAAATGCTCCTTTGCTTCACCCTCCGAACTATCGCCGTGATTACTTCCTTTATCTATCTGTAACCTCTAGTACCATCGCTATGGTGTTGTTACAGGATGATGATGAAGGCAATGAACATGTTATTTACTACCTCAGTCGCAATCTCCTTGACACCGATACACGTTATGCAAGTGCGAGATAAACCACCAATAATGAAAATGGCTCTCAAGGTACAAGCAACATAATCCACGAAATGTGAATAAAGGAATTGAAGTCGAACACCCATGAAATCACCTGATCGAAAGCCAATGATGTGAACTTGTCGTCGAGTGTGAAGAACTTTCCATTAGGGCATGCAAGATCTAAGGTACTGGAAGGGAGTCTCTTAGCCAGCTTCCTGGATAATGAGCTGAAGTTGACAGGAAGTGACTGTGTTGAAGAAGGGCCATGATGTATCCCACATCATTGACATGAGACAAAAGGATGCAATGATTTCAGATGATACAGAGAATCAGGAGTAAGTACAACTATAGAAGGACTAACCCTTGAACATATTGACGACACGACTCTAGAGTTTGGAAGCTTTTGGATCCATAGGATTGGTGGTCATGGTGATGTGGCAGAAATCAAATGGAAGGCAAAAATGAACGACCCAACCCAGGAAGGTCAATGTTGAAAGGAGGATATCCCAACTCGACACGAAGCAGAAAGTGTCATGTTCAAGAGTGAGCTATCGACACAATTGATAGATATAGTTATAAGTAGAACTTCAGCGTAAATCACATATAGAAAGACCTTTATCGACGCGTTTCGAACCAACCAGTGTGGTTCATCGTCAGGACAAGTTGAAGAAACATATCCAACAATTGCATGTTATATAGTTTGAGCAGAGCCTCCAACGGCTATCTTGACCAATGGCTAATTTTGACTTCGGGACTAGAGTCAAAAAGTCATTTTGATAATTTAAGGAGTTAGTTATATTCGGTGACCATACCTTAATATATATATATATATATATATATATATATATATATATAAATAAAATAATTTTAATTGGTATTTAAGTTAATAGTTAACAACTGATAGAATTTCCCATTTCCCCCACCATTTATGGTAGGTACTTTAATTATTTTTTAATCTCAAGCTTGAAGGGGATAGCATGTTCTTGCATTGTAAGTTCATCCTTCGGATGAATCCAACTTAGTAAATTTAATGATCCCTAGGAAGGAGAAGCTCATGTCCGTCATGGTGATGAATTTGATGTCGTTTAATGTTTTAATGAGTCTGACAAAGCTGTAACTCGGTATCATTTTCATGTTTAGAGAGTTTGAAAAAGACACAAAAAAGAAAACTCCACATGGTCCCTTTTCATACATTTGTGTCTCTCGAGCTCAAAAAGGTAGAAATCGATACTTGAGAGAGCTGCTAGACCATTTCAGTCAAGGAGTACATTTTTCGTAAATAGTTTATCCCAACTCGAAAAAGGGGTAAACGTATATTGGGTAAATGATGTTTCACAATGTTTAACGAGTTCAAAATGACAAGATCTTGGCAATATTTTCGTGTTTAAAGAGACGGAAAAGAGATTAAAAGTGGGCCCCCATTTTTATTCTCTTTTACAAGTTAAAAAGGGAAAAATACTCTGCGATCTTTTCATTTGATTTTTCTGAGTCGAGAAAAAAGCTTAAACGTGACTCTAGTACCATCATCAGTAATCTGTTACCTATCGTTGCACAAAAGGTAAACGCTTTATCCAATTTCTGAGGCAAAAATAGGTTAAAAATACTTTTAAAACCCTAATATTTCATGAAAAATGAATAAAAGGAAGAGAAAGTAAATGATGGAGTGCATTGAGGACTTTCCAAAATTGAACATAAGGGTAAAAGATATTCCAGAGGAGCATAAGATTGATGTGTTCATAGGGACTTTAAAGGATAATATCCAACTTGAGGTTCTCCTTTGGGAACCTGATTCATTGGAGAAGGCATTCAGGTTAGAAAGAAAAATAGAAAGCAAAATTATGGCAACAAGGAAGCCTACCACTCACAATTATAAAGATGAAAGTGTTGTTGCCCCTAGCCTTCCACAACCTAGAAGGTTGACACCACAACAATTGGAAGAAAAAAAAATCAAGAGGGCTTTGTTACAGTTGTGATAGTGTTAAGTTATGGTATGTTCTATGCTTATAATAGTTTACTTATTTTTCTTATTATATTCCATAGATTAGCAATCACGTGTACATAAAGTAAAGTGCAGATAGAACATTAAACGATCGACAGAAAACAAGCCAAGACAAGAGACACAAGATGTGGTGGCTAGCCAGGGACAAACCCCACAATGTGTGGGGTAACACTTTGATCAAATATTCTTTTATCTTCAGTAATTCAGCAGAGAGAAATAGTACAATAAATCTGATTCATATCAGCAGTAGCAAACCCTAGATCAGCAACATCAACATTAGCGACTTCATTATCAAACTAGGGCAGACGATATCTCACAAACCGACCGTCGGATTGACTTCATTCCACCACCAAAAGTTGCGGCTTCCAGAGGAGATTCAAATGAACCTATAGTGCAGTTCAAATGAGGAGATATTCTAGGTCACGTAGGTCAATCTTTACTTCTGCAGTTGCAGCTTCAGTTTCAGCGGTTTCCGGCTTCAAACTAGGGCAGTCGATATCTTGCAAACTGTTCATCGGATTGACTTCATTCCACCACCAAAAGTTGCGTCTTTCAGAGGAGATCCAGATGGACCTATAGCACAGTTCTAAAGAGGAGATTTTCTAGGCCACGCAAGTCAATCTTTACTTCTGCAGTTGCAACTTCAAATTCAATAGCTTCCGGCTTTACATGTGTGAGAGAGAGACCCATTTCAGCGCAGTAGAGAAGAGACTCATTTCTGCGCAGTAGAGAGAGAGAGAGATGTGATGAGATGAGTGTGTTCAAATGAGGAAAAGTCCTCTTGTATTTATACACAACGTTGGTGGGTGAATAGATGCGACTGTTGGGCTTCTGAGCCTACATGAGTTGTAGGTTGGCTTGATAATAATTCCATAATCAAAATAAATTCATATCTCCATGAACACTTATCGGAATTGGATGATCTTTATATCAATCCTACACCTCTCGATGAGAGGAGTCTAATAAAAATATTATCAGCCATGAATAAGATGACCCACATGAAGTTTTTCCGTGGTTGACAATTTAGCAGATAACAAATATAGTAAAGGTCATAAGTGTGCTAAGAATAAATTATTCTACATAGATTGTGAAGAGTAGGAAGAAAAGGAACAAGAGATGTCAAAAGAAGAGGATATACTCCAGGAACAAACCCTAGATAAAGAAGAAATGAATCCAACCATATCTTGTAACGCATTGGCTGGAATTACCACTCCTCAAACTATCAAGATAGAAGGACATATCACGAAGAAAAAGGTAATAGTGTTGATTGATTCGGGAAATACCCATAATTTTATCCATTGTAAGATAGCAAAGGAATTGAATTTCTTCCTATATCCAACACCAGAGTGTCAAGTGATGGTTGCAAGTGGAGGAACCATAAATTTCTCTGGAAATTGCCATAATATCAAGCTATCCATGGGCGAATATGTATTGAATAGTCCAATGATTTCCATTCCAATGGGTGGTGCTGATGTTGTACTAGGAGTCCAATGGCTATAATCCTTGGGTACAATAGATTTTAATTTTCAAGAACTTTTCATGAAATTCTCTTCAGAAGTAAAGGAAGTTGAATTAAGGCGTATTACAGGGAAACCAGGAAAGATAATGAGCTCTAACGGTATGACAAAGATTTTAAAGAAGGAACAACGAGTTGTAATTGCACAATTATGTTCACTAGAGGTTCCCACATCAAAATCATCTATTTTTCTAGATATCCAAAAAGTCTTGGACAATCATTCCAAGGTATTTGAGACTCCCAATGGTCTCCCACTTATTTCTGATCATGATCATGCTATTCATTTGATTCAAGGAAGTGTTCCTCCAAACATCCAGTCATACAGATATCCCTATGCCCAAAAGAGTGAAATTGAACGTATGGTTGCAGAAATGCTAGAGGTTGGTATAATTCAACCTAGTCAAAGTTCTTTCTCTGCTCCAGTAGTATTGGTGCACAAGAAAGATGGTTCATGGCGCATGTGTTCGGATTATAGGGAGCTCAACAAGCTCACTATTAAAGATAAATTTCCCATTCTTGTTATTGATGAATTATTGGATGAATTGCATGGATCAATTTACTTCACCAAGTTGGATCTTCGTTCAGGATATCATCAAATTAGAATGAAGACTGAAGACATTTTGAAAACAACATTTAGAACTCATGAGGGTCATTATAAATTTTTGGTGATGCCTTTTTGTCTTACCAATGCACTTTCTACATCTCAAGGTTTGATGAATTCCCTTTTCAAACCCTTAGAAAATTTGTGTTAGTATTTTTTGATGATATACTAATCTATAGCAAGTCTTGGAAGGATCATGTTGAACATGTTGATAGGGTGCTCAAACTATTGGAGGAGAAACAATTATATGCAAAAAGCTCCAAATGTTTCTTTGGAGTACAAGAGGTGGAATATCTAGGTCATATTGTATCTCATGAAGGTGTTAAGGTAGACCCTAGCAAAATGAAATCCATTAAGAAATGGAAAATACCCACATCTATAAATCATCTGCGAGGAATTCTCGGGTTCACAGGGTATTATTGCAAGTTTGTTAAGAATTATGGGAGAATAGCAACACCTCTAACAACATTATTGAAGAAAGATGCATTTCCATGGACTCTAGAAGAAACAAAGGCCTTCGAACATCTTAAAGAGGCAATGTGCCAAGCACCAGTCTTAGCTACACCAAACTTCACAAAAACCTTTATTGTGGAATGTGATGCTTTAGGAAATGGAATCAGTGTTGTTTTAATGCAAGATGAAAGACCCATTGCTTTCGAAAGTCATCAAATCAAGGGAAAGTATTTACACAAAGCTATTTATGAGAAGGAAATGTTGGCAATAACACTTAAGAAATGGCAACCCTACTAACGAGAAGACACTTCAAGGTAAAAACAGATCATGATAGTATTAAATACTTTTTAGAGCAAAGATTATCCTTTGAAGAGCAACAAAAATGGGTCACAAAGATGTTGGGATATGACTTTGAAATCATTTACAAAAAAGGGAAGCAAAATTTTGTGGTAGATGCACTCTTAAGAAAGGATGAGGATGTGGAAGCATTGTTGTGTGCCATTTCTATTATCCAACAAGATTGGATAAATGAAGCAAGGGAGGAATGGAAGAATGACGAAGAATTATGGGCACTCATTCGAAAGTTACAACAAGATCCTAGTACATCTGATACATTTAGCTAGAAAGACGATTCATTATGGTACAAAGATCGCTTATACCTATGTAAGAATTCCCAACTCAAACAAAATATTCTTATGGAATTGCACACTTCTCCCTTAGGAGGGCACTTAGGATTTTTAAAAACTTACCACAGGGTTAAGAAGGAATTTTTTTGGGATGGCCTTAAATCGGATATTCAAAAGTTTGAGGCAGAATGTTTGGTTTGCTAAAAAAATAAAGTTGAAACAATTAAGACCCCAGGTCTATTACAACCTTTATGCATTCCAAGCCAACGTTTGGAGGAGGTTTCAATGGATTTTATCACAGGTTCACCCAAGTCCGAAGGAAAGAGTGTCATCATGGTGGTGTTGATAGACTTACCAAGTATGCACACTTCTGTGCATTATCACATCCATTTAAATCTAGTACATTTTCTACTGCATTTATGGAAACAGTTCAAAAGCTACATGGAAACCCAAATATTATTGTAAGCGACAAAGATCCCATTTTCACTGGAAATTTTTGGACAAAATTATTTTCTTGTTTCGATACTCAGTTAGCTCATAGCTCATCTTATCATCCTCAATCTGATGGGCAAACTGAGATAGTAAACAAATGTTTGGAAGGATATCTTCATTGCTTTGTATCTGATAAATAGACATAAGGGGTCAAATGGTTGCCTCTAGCTGAATGGTGGTATAACACTTCCTTCCATATTGCAGCAAAAATGACCCCATTTATGGCACTTTATGGATATCATCCACCATCCATCACATCATATTTAAGAGAAAATTCTAAGGTTCAAGCAGTGGAACATCACATCAAACATCAACAACAAGTTCTCCAACTCTTAAAGGATAACCTCACGTTGGCGCAGAATAGAATGAAACAACAGGCATATCAACATCGCAGTGAAAGAAATTTTGATGTAGGTGACTAGGTATTCCTATGGATACAACCATATAAACAAATGTCCCTCAAGCAAGCTAAGAAGAATAATAAATTATCACCAAATTATTATGGTTCGTACAAGGTGTTGCAAAAGATTGGTACCATGGCATACAAATTGGAGCTTCCTGCATCTTCTCGAGTGCACCCAGTTTTCCATGTTTCATCTTTAAAGAAGGTTATAGGTGACAAGCTCTCAGTTTAAACAATATTGCCAGAACTTGATGAGGAAGGAAAAATCATATTGGAATCGGAAGCAGTCATAGAAACAAGAACTTGATAGCTACGAAATCGATAAATTTCGGAGTATCTCATCAATTGGAAGAACTTATCCGCTAAAGATTCCACATGGGAGGATGAGAATTTTATATAGAAGCATCCAGAACTACTCAAGCATTGAGGACAACGCTTTTCAGAAGGAAAGGGGCATGTTAGGTCCCTATAATACTAGTGATTCCCCCATTACTATTGTCATCGTATCCATTATTGTTATTATTGTTCCCTTATTGTCCCCATATTGTTATTAGTATGCCCCCTAGAAATCCACTATTGTTATTTTGTGCCCTTATGTTATTACTGTTATGTCATCTTGATTATATTGTGACCCCTTAGACTCTTATATATAGAAGGGAGGTTTAGTCATTTGGCATCAAGAATTGTTCATTTGTGTAATGTAAAGGAGGTTTCCCCCACGAAGAGGTTGAATTCTAAGACGTTGATCTATCTTTTCTATATTTTTGTGAGATGGTTTCTTAACATGGAGTCCTCCACTAGTTTTAACCCAACTCAAGAATTCACTCCACAAGTAGTGTACTGCTACCCTTTTCCATACATGGTCAGGTCTCTTCTCATTACTCTTCTCCTTCTTTCTAAAACAAACCAAAAAAATAACTCCCTCTCTTCCCACTGAGATCCATTTATCTCTATGGAATGAGAGAACCAAGAACCATAATTGTGACAATTGTATGGAAGTTAGACAAATTTGTTTAGGGTCTCTTCCAAGAGTCCCAATCCGCATACAAATCCTTAACCAAAAAATATATGGATACATATATAAATTCCTTTAAATGTTTCTTTTGAGTTTCACCAAGCTTTCCTCTAAGCCTTTAATTATTAAACCCTAATTTATCGAAATTAAATGATAGTAAATGACAATAAATAACAGTAACCAAAAAATGATTTTGAGACTAGAGGTGTTACATCTAGCCCCCCTTGTTTGAAATGTTGTCCTTTATGTTTATACTTTCCCTTGAAAAAGATCAGTATATGCGTGTCGCATCAAGCTCTCATCTTCCCAAGTGGCTTATTTTGGGCTCAAGTGCCTCCAATGCATTTTAAATTGGGTCATAGCTCACCTCCACAACATTGTTTTTCTATGATGTAGAATACATAGAGGTTCTACTAGGAATTATCACAAGCATAACATTTTCTTTAATTCTATTGAGCCATTGAATCAAAATATACATTATAAAATTCATCTTACTTTTTACTTGTACATCTTGACAACTTATGATGTGTCTCAAAACAAATATATGTTTATTTTACCAAGGAAACATGAAACACATTATGGACTCGTATGTGGCTTAGTATTGCAATTTTCTATGCTATGGGTCCTATCTTTTCCAAAATGGAAGGGTCAAAAATATCGGGTTGCTAACTTTGCACAACTAGTCCACCTCAGAGTGATTTTCGTCACCCACATGGAATTCCTTGTAGTTTCTCTTTTTTTTGTGTAGGATTTATGTCTATCTTGAGTAGAATTTAAATTTTGTTTCACCTTATTTACTACCTTCTCCATCTCTATCAACATATCAGGTCCCAATATTAGCTTATCTTCTAGACTGCTCCATTTAATAGGTGTTTGACATCTTTTCCCATAAAACAATTCAAAAGGGCTCCTTTATTGATTCATGGTAACTATTGTTATAAGAAAATTCTACTAAATGGAGGTATTAATCCCACTTGTTAGATGTTGAATCACGTACATGCACAACATGTCCTCCTATACTTGATTCACCGTTCAGTCTACCCATCAGTTTTTGAGTGGTATGTTGTGCTGAATTGGATATGAGTACCTAATGCAGTAAAGAGAGCTTTCCAAAATGCAGATGTAAACTTCACATCCTTATAGGAGATTATCACTCTTGGTTGTTGAAGAAAGTGTAACTAGGTTTGATCTTCATAATTACGCAAGCCAATACAAATGATGTAAATTGTATCTAGCAAAGTATTTTGTAACTTTGAATCATGGGTTTCATGATCAAAAATGTATTTGTCTTTGTAGCTCTCATTATGAGCTCTAGGTAATAGGTTTTGTCATTAATGTTTACACTTGAAATGTACAAGTATGACTATAAGATGAAGGGTAGAATCATGTGGCAAAGTCTCCTTGAAAGGGAAGACCAAAAGGGCTACTAAATGATCCCTCCAAATGCACGCAATAGAACCAATGTATTTTTTGGCATAAAATATATTTATAATTGAAGTATCATGTCAGCTTCAAGTCTTCTAAGGAATGGGTCATGTTGGATTGTTAAGGTCTTATACACTATAAATAGACCCCATCCTCATGCATTTAGAGACACTTTGATTGTTTGTATGTCTATGCGAAGAAGGGTGAAGGAGGGATCTCCTTCTTATACGAAGGAGCCTATCAATAGTGCAAGGAAAGGGTCTATTCAAGTAGTCATAAGTCGAGAAGCATAAGGATTGTTCAAGTGTCCTTAACAACAAGGGTTGTTGTACAGGGCTAGGGCATCATCATACAAGCCATCACTACAAAGTATAATATTCGATCTCAAGTCTACTTGAAGAGTAGATACGTTTGAAGAATAAAAACTTCTAGATCAAGGATCTAGCAAGCTAGAAAGGCCATGATTTTGTCACATGTGTGGAGAATATGATCCTTGTTAGGGCTGTGATACGGTGCAATAATATTTATGTAATTGGGGTTGATTCCAGATCCAAAAAGGTTCAGATATTGGGCTAGGAAGGAGCCACTATCATAGCACAGTAAGAGAAGAATTATAAGAGCAAACTGTTCACTTACACGTTGAGAACCTACAGTAGCTTCAGGACTGCAGTAAGGGTTTCTAGAAAATCAATTGAAGGGATCATATCACCCTTGTTGAATTCATGTACTGAAGTGATCTTCTCGGCTAGTGAACTACCTTAAGCAAGAGAAGTTTGGAAGAAGGAGAGGAAGGGAGAAGGAAGCAAATCCTTCACGGTTGGTAGCAATTCAGATCCATGTTGCAAAATTAAGAAGAGATTCTAACCTTAATCTTGGAGTCACTCGATTTCAAGGGTCTTTGTATTGATCTTGGAAATTTTGTCAAGAGAAGAAACTATAAGAAGAATTACCGTGGGTTTTCCTCTAAGGTTTGGAGATGTTTTGCTCTGGATACTGCCTATATCTTGTGTTATTGTTCTTTTGTTTATTATGCATGGTAGTTGGTGGATGAATTAATAATATCTAACATATAAAAGATCTTGTTTGAATTGTCTAAAGAACAAAAATTACTTCATAAGCAGTTATTTAGATAGAGAAATCATAAACATTACTAGTCCTTTTGATTTCTTAACATGGTATCAGAGGGTTGGTAGGCTGTAGTAGATCAAGAAAGGGATGATATTGAACATTCAAGAAGAGGCAAGACAACTGAAGTTGAAGGAAAATCAAGATTTAGAATTCAGATCCACATTCTGAAACCCCAAGATCTATCAAAGTGAGGGATCTATAAGAGGAAGTTATCAAGAATCCTCTTGCTTCAGTTGAACAATAGATCCTCAAGGATAAGGAAAGCAAATCTCAAGTTTCCTAGTAGTCAAGGGTAGTCAAGCTTCCTCAATCTCCTTCAAGGCAGTCATCTAAAGTCGAGCTTCAAGGATCATTACATCAAGTAAGTATCTTACTAATTTGAGAAAATCTAATCTTAAAAAGGATGTCTTCTTGCAAGGAAAACAATAAGTTAGTTGGAGTTTCCAACTTCCTTGCTTGGAAGAAGAGGACTGGTCTCACTTTGAAAGAACAAGAAGTTATTGATTATGTACAAAAGAAAATTGTTGTTCCTTCTGATTGTCAAGAACTAGCTAATCATAACAAGAATGAAGTGAGAGCTCAAAATATTCTCATAGAATCTATCAAGGAATCCTTGATTCCTTATGTAGCCAAGCTTGAAACAACCAAAGAGATCTATGACAAACTGATAGACTTATTCTCCATCAGCACCGTAAGAGAAGGGATCTCTCTAAGGAATGAGTTATACAAAATGAAGATCAACAAAGAAGAAGGTATAACTGAATATTTCATGACGGTCTCTGAAATAAGAGATCAGTTGCAGGAACGAGGAGAAATCATGTATAATCAAGAAATGACTACGATAGTGTTGAATGAATTATCTGAGGAGTGGGGAAACTTTACAGCAAGCATATGGGCCAAGAAGGAGGCATATTCACTCAATGATCTATGGGAAATATGAAAAGTGGAAGAATAACAATTAAAGGCCAAGGAATATATTGCAATTGGATCCAAAGAGCAATCATTTGCTGCCATGTTTAAAAGAAAAGGGAAGTTCAAAAATTTTGGAAGATCTAGTCACCAACAACATCCCAAGAAAGACATGTCAAAGATCCAATGCTTTGAATGTCACGAATATAGACACTACCGAAGAGATTATCCCAAGCGAAAGAAGAATGGCAAGAGGAAGTATGAAGCAGCTCATGTCACTCAGGAAAAAAAAGACAATGAAAAGAAGTCGAAGAAGGATGAGCCTGAGGATATTTACTATGATTAAAAGATCACCTTATATTTTTCTATCATAGGTCTTATAGCATATCATGTTGTGATTCATGAACATTCTTATGTGTTGTTTAAGTAACTCTTTTAGAGAATGAACTAATTATGGATTTGGTAACATCCATGGATGAACTATTGATGAACTATTAATGAATGAGGATATGTTGAACCCTCTGGAAATACTATTAATGGTTATGATTAATGTACATTGTATCTCTTTATGTAAGGATTCTAGGTAGAAATGAATTTTTTATGTGTAGGAAATTATAATATGAGAATATCTTGGTTCTCCAAATATTTGAAGAATTTTTACAAGCAAATACCCTCTGTAAAGGATCTAGGTCAATGATACTTATCAACTACACTGCAAGTCAAATATCCCTTAAGAAGTCCATTGTAAGAATCATGATATGATTCAAGACAAATGAGGTATGTATATTTTTTTTGATATCATAATATCATGTCACATGGTTGCAGGTAGCATGGATCAAGTATGATCAAGAGAATAAAAGATCTCCTCCTCCTCATAGGGAGTATGAGGTAGTTGACTGCAATGAAGAAAATTTGATTGGAAACCCTTGGGAATGAAATGTGTAAGGATGATAGAGATCGTGAGATATGTAACCATAATGGAAGTAGTCGACATCCTGAGAATATTTGACGAGGAAATCTCCTAGAAAGATCTGGGGACTTGGATGGAAGTCTGAAAAGTTAAAGACCCTTGACTACAAATATCTATGGAGATGTGTCAACATGTCTGCAGGATGTTGATATCTACAAGGAGATGTCACTAGAAAAATGCCATCACCAAAAAGGTAATATGTGATTTATTTATTTTTTTGGTTTTTGACTTTTTCGATAAGTCTGGGTATGTATGCAGGGCCTTGGTAAGAATAGTTGTAAAGTATGTCACAACTATGTACCTCGAGATATAGAGAAATCACCGCTAAAAGAAAGGTGGAGCTAGATGGCTCTACGAAGGAAGCCCCAGATGAAGATTTGAGGAGAATGATTTCCAGGAAAGAAGGAATGACCTGATGAAGGAAAGTGATGGATGGATGAACCCTACATATGAATAATTGATGACATCAAAGTGTTGGATCATCAGTCAACCAAAAGACCCTATAAAGTATTGATAATAGAGTCCCTATTTAAGAAGGAGCTCTGGAAGGTTCCTATGAGTAAAGGAACTTGAGTGAGTTTCTGAATAAAGAGAAACTTGGAACTAATCCTTGGGTAAGAGGAAGAGTTAGACACAACATTATTGTATTCAGTTTGGAAGAAAGAATGGAGGATTGTGTAATCATCCAGCATTCGACACTCTTTGAGGATGTGGTAGGGCATCCAAAATAAGAGTGGGCAAGAGGACTGATATTCTTGAGGGCTAGGAACCCAAGATGAGAATAGTCCTAGCAGGGCATACTTGGAGAACACCCGGGTGGGGATGACCCTAAGAGAGACAATGATGATGCATGTCTATTAGTCATTGGTCTTGCCAACATTGTGTTCTCTGATATAAGTGAGATATAGAGATACCAGTCAAAGTCTTTCTATATGGAAACAATGTTGGTTGAAATGACTCTATAACAGATGGATTGAAAATTTGTTCTTCTTATGACAATTCTTTTGTGAACTTGAAAAATTGTCCAATGATCATGTATGTATGAATACCTCCCTAGTTAAAAGGGAGTGTTGAAGAAAGTGTAGCTAGGTACGGTCTTCATAATGACACAAGCTAATACGAATGATGTAAAATGTATCTAGCAAAGTATTTTGTAACTTTGAATCATGGGTTTCATGATCAAAAATGTATTTGTCTTTGTAGCTCTCATTATGAACTCTAGGTAATAGGTTGTGTCATTAATGTTTACACTTTAAATGTATAAGTATGACTCCAAGATGAAGGGTAGAATCATGTGGAAAAGTATCCTTGAAAGGGAAGGACCAAAAGGGCTACTAAATGATCCCTCAAAATGCATGAAATATAATCAATGTGTTTTTTGGCATAAAATATATTTATAATTGAAGTATCATGACGGCTTCAAGTCGGTTAAGGAGTGGGTCATATTAGCTTGTTAAGGAGGCCTTATACACTATAAATAGACCCCCTCCTCATGCATTCAGAGAAACACTTGGATTGGGTCTATGTCTATGCAAAGAAGGGTGAAGGAAGGATCTTCTTCCTACGTGAAGGAGCATTTCAACAGTGCAAGGAAAGGGTCTATTCAAGTAGTCACAGCTCGAGAAGCATAAGGACTGTTATGCTGTCCTTAACCATAGGGATTGTTGTGGGAGGCTAGGCCATCGTCATACAAGCCATCACCACAAATTATAGTATTGGATCTCAAGTCTACTTGAAAAGAAGATATGTTTGAAGAATAAAAAATTCCATATAGAGGATCTAGCAATCTATAAAGGCCATGATTCTGTCACACATGTGGAGAATATGATCCTTGTTAGGGCTATGATACAGTCCTAGAATATTTTTGTAACGAGGGTTGATTCTAGATCCAAAAAGGTTTGGATATTGGGCTAGGAAGGAGCCACTATCATAGCGCAGTAAGGTAAGCATTATAAGAGAAAATTGTTCACCTACACATGGAGAACCCACAGTAGCTTTAGGATTGCAGTAAGGGTTTCTAGACAGTTAATTGAAGGGATAAGATCACCCTTTTTGAATGCATGTATTGAAGTGATCTTTTCGACGAGTGAACTACCTTCAGCAAGAGAATTTTCGAAGAAGGAGAAGAAGGGAGAAGGAAGCAAAATCCTTCATGGTTCGTAGCAGTAAGAAGAGATGATCTTGAAGTCGTTTGATTTCAAGGGTCTTTGAATTGATCTTGGAAAAATTTTCAAGAGAAGAAACTATAAGAAGAATTGTCGTGGGTTTTCCTCTCAGGTTTGGAGAGGTTTTTCCCTGGCTACTGCATATATCTTGTGTTATTGTTCTTTTGTTTATTATGGATGGTAGCTAGTTGATGGAGTTAATAATATATAACATATAAAAGATCTTGTTTGAATTTTCTAAAGAACAAAAATTACTTCACAAGAAGTTATCTAGATAGAGAAATCATAAACATTACTAGTCCTTTCGATTTCTCAACCTTGGTATCCCATGCAACCAAAATATTTTTATCATAAATATATCTATAATTTGAACAATTTGGTATGTGGATTTGACAGTGATGGAATCATTTTATTTTCTCAATTTATCCACCTCCACCATAATCAAGTCATTCTTCTTCTTGGACCTTGACAAACCAAGTATGAAATCCAGTGTATTTGTATCCCATTTCCATTCAGGTATGAATAAGGGGTGAAATAGACCAGCTAGGTGTTGGTGCTTTGCCTTGACTTACTAACACTCTAGGCACTTAGCAATATTGACATAGGAAAAAACCCGCTACACCCACAGTATGGAAATAAAATTCATATTCTCATATGTCCCAGGAATGTCAATGACCTGGTTGGTAAACCTTCATAATCTAAGGTTAAGGCCATTCAGTTAATCTCATGCGAAGACATTTCATTAGACTTTCTATAGTCTAAACTTTCATCAATATTTCTATCGGGGTCTATACTCTTCCTTCATTAAACTTTAATCAATCCTTAAGCTCGCACAGATATAACCAATCCCAGTTTATAACTATGGTTATTCACAGACTTACCCATAAACTTCCTATCGGCGCTTTATCTCTATTATAATGTTTACATAATAAAAATATTCCAGAACACACATAAACGATACTTTTCGCCTTTTCCTCAGTCTTTGCACATTACCCGATGCTTCCCTTTATCGCAATCGCAATCACAACCTTTCTCCACCGTTAGAACATGCCTTCAAACCTCTTGACTTGTTATATGCGATTGCCTTCCCCACCTTTGATTTCATTCACTAGATCAATGGCTATCGCAATATCACATCAAACCATCATGTGACTTTGTTTCCTATCACATGCGATATGCGATCACAACCGGACTTCAATTAAATTAAAGTCGTGCCTATAACCTCTTCGGGACCACTCTCCACCAATCCTTTTTTCCCTTCAATCTCCACCACCGATCACCCTTGATCCAATGGTTGTACTTCTTCCTGATCAACAACCCAAACTGACGCTTTACAACCATTGATCAAGATCTTCTTGATCCGACGGTCCACAATGATATCGAGTCGACTACTTACGTGGCGTTTAGCCGCTTTACGGACCCAATGAGAATTATAAACCATCAACCTATCAAAGTTCAGGTCCAGATTTTGAATTAACCGGAGTGCATCTTCTGACCTGATATCCATCGATTTCACCCATCTGTAGATCTGACGATCCAGATCAGTTCTCATATTCCTCCTTCTGCCAGTACTTAGATTGAATATCTGTCGTTCATTCCTTAGCTCTATCTTATGTGACTTAATCCTGGCCGCCCATCACGAACAAATCTCATCCATTGATCTTCTAGATTCAACAGCTACTATGCATCAACACCTCACTTCTTTGCTCTTCTCTTCACCTGGGTTTTTACACCAATTATTTAATGTTCTTTTGTGGTTTTGTTTTTCTTCAGGGTTTCTGTTCCTTCCACTGTTTTGCTGCGCGACTCCCTTCTCATCTTAACTCTGCGAGTTTTTAACACAGCCACTCTAGAATCTTGACTATGATCCTTCGAATGGATTCAATGATCCATTAGGATTCTTCATATCGTTCTTCTTTCTCTGTATCTCTCCTCTGATTCTGCTGAACTCCACCTGCATATATATATGATACAGAATCTCTAACTCACACATAGATTACAATTAACCCATTCCAACACACACATAACTCAGAATTGAGTTGTTTTTATTAATAAACATGTATTTACATAGAGAATTCCTTCTCGACATGATATTTTATATCAATGACCTTTCTTCTCCTCTTTCCCATAGGCTTACAGTCTGATTGACTGACTCACTAGCTACTCTTTAGCTACTTCTCTACCTACTCCCTCTTTATGCCTTTTAGGCTTACATTTATACAAAAAGGTTCTAGTGAACTAATTTTGGTTTAGATCCTTAATCTGCTGAACTAAATCCTAAATATCCTCTAAGTCCACTTTTGACTTCTACTTATCCCTAAGAATCCTCTCTAGCTCCTCGAATCATGAAACCACTTTCTAGTCCAAGAATTTCAATTGATTTCTAAATCTCTTATCATCATTAATCTCTCATGTTCTTCTACATTCGAGAGCATTTACAAATATCCTCACAATATCTAATTAATTCATATTCTAATCACTTAAAACATTAATAATTACATACATAGGAATCCAACTTCCTTGAAAACACAAGACCCCTAAGTTAACTAGACTATGATGAAATTGTTGAGCTGAATGCTTCTATGTCGGACTCCCAAGGTTAAAATAATCATGATTTCTTGATCATGTGATTTTTTCCTTTGTCTCCCTAGATCCCATACTTTGTTCTGTAATTTGTCTTTGCTTGTTGATGTTGTTTGTTGTTGTTCTCCAGGCTTCCATACTTTATGTTGTTTTGTTCCACTAGCTAAGATTTCAAACTCTATTGTTGTATTTCTCTCTCTACTATTCCTTGGTCTTCTTACTGTTGTTTTCTTTTTAGGAACCTTCATCATCAATATTATTATTCTTTCAATCTCTATGTCCAATTTATCCTTTGATTGAAAATTACTTTTCCAATTGTTTTTGTACTCTGTCCACTCATCTTCAAACTATTGTTTGTTGTCTTCTCTTTTAAGTTGTTGGATCCTTACTACTGCCCTTTCATCCTTGACCTCTTGTTGTTGTCCAAACAACCTCTATTCAATATTTGTGAATTTACTTTCAAAAAGTAAATTGTCCTCCAATTTCCTTTGTACATGATTCCCCTCAAATACATCACTATGTTGTTCATCACTTCCAACATATTTTCCTTCTTCTTCCCTGACAAGGCTTAGTAATTGTCCTTCACTTTCTTGATTGATTCTAACAATCAATTTAACTTCTTCAAGCATAGTATCTTCATGCTTTTATTTTTCCTCATCAGTATGTTTGTCCTGGTAACTTCCATTCTTCTTCAGTTCTAAAACCGACTCCTCAATTTGAAACATGTCTGTCTCATTTTCAACAAATCCTGTAATCATAAAACAATTATCAGAATTAAAAATATAAGGCCTCATTACCTTTTCCTTCTCTGGCAATATCTCAATATGCTGCTCTGATTTCTCCGCCTCTATCAGCACATCAATATGTTCATTTGAATTCTCAAAAGAATTCATGATACTATCAACTAGTCTCTCCTCCATACCATTTTCTTCAATGATTTCTTTCTGCTTTGGTTCACAATAATGAATTCTTCCTTATGTAATGTCAATTTGCTAAACTTTCATTACCATCTCCTTTTCCTTATGATTGTCATTCATGACAATTTCTTTGCCTTCATTTTTTAGCAATCTATCTTGAGTATATATCCCCTGCTTTTCCAACCCCTTTCTTTGAAAGTCTAATTTTCCATATAACTCAATAATTTCAATTGGAGTAGAATTTGGAAATTTCACATAATTTTCCATACCTTCCTTTGTTATTGAAAAATCATCAGATGTCCTTTCTCCCTTTGCTAAATCTTTTACATAGACTTCTTCTTTCTTAACATCTTTCAGCAGATGTCCTTCTTCTTCAATACAATTTTCCTTGTTGTCCTTCTATAACCCTTCTTCTAAAGTTATCCTTGTCTCATCATCTGCGTTAATATTCTCCGGCATTTGTTATTCATCAATAACATTAATCAAATTCATTAGATTACCTTTCTGAGACAATATTCCTTCATTCTTCATGAGAATAAGATCCTGATCTTCCATCTCTATGACAACTTTAAATGACTATCTTCTCTCATTGAGTAACTCATCCATAGAATCTTCCTACTGTATCTAGTCAAATTCTTCCTCTTCTGAGAAATTTTCTTTGTCACCTTTTACTTCTATATCTTCATCTATTTTGAAGACATCTTCAAAAGGTTCCTTTATTCCTGCAATACTTGCAATCATACACAAACAATCAGTTTTAAAAACATAATACCTTGTGGTCTCACTTGATGCTTCAATCATTTCTCATTGTTGTTCTGAATCCTTCATATGATTCATAAGATATTCTATAGATACCTAATCTTCACCTTCACCCAGAATTTCACCCTGTTTTGGTTTACAAATGGACACTTCCATTTCCAACTCAGCTTCTCTGAGTTCTTCCACCAGGCCCTTCACTTGCTTCTGTTGTAGCCTTCTCTATAACTTGTGCCACTTCATTGGCTTTTCCCTCAAGACCCAACCTTGTCTTTGGCTTTCCTCAAGTATCATCCTTAATACATTGAGTTGTTCCTTAATCTCAGAAATCTCTTTTTTAAATTCCTCTTGACTCGTCCTCTTGCCATTTACCTTGGCATTCTCCTTCTTCATTTTTCTTCTGTTGTGGTCTTCCTCAAAACCTCTGTTATCTCTGTTATGACTATTAGTAGTCATCTTCTTCTCTATCTTCATGAGTTCCTCAATCACTTACTATGAGTTGCATTAAAGCCTCTGCAATAGCAAGTCCTCCTTGCTACCACTTACCTCACCAAGCTTTCCTTTGTACTTGGTCTTTTGGCAAGCCCTTGGTTCTCTATCTCTGGATCCTCTCTTGAGAACTTCTCTCCACTCCTTTTAGGCTTCAACTCATCTACATCTTCTAAGAACAAAACTGCCCTCTTGTACTTCAATCACAAATGAAATACTAGGTTCTGACCACCTCTTCTTTTACTCAGAAACTCTTACCAGTCTTCTTCATCCTTAGCAATTCTACTACCCACATCCTTTTTGGAATTGCCTTTGTGAGATGCAAAAATACCTCTGCAGTAACAAGTCTCCTTCTTGCTATATATGCCTCACTAAGATTCTCTCCTCTGAGCTCATTCCTTTATCATTTCTCTGGTTCTTTCCTCTGGAACTAATTGAGCACTCCTTGCTCTAGGTTGCTGCAATCTTCTCACTTTCCCTTGCTACCACTTGTGTATCAAAGTTATTCAAACCAAATATCATTCCCAAGCTTTCAAAAGCTTTCTTCTCAACTTCCTTCTTAGAACACTTCTTATCCTCTTTGTCCAACCTTCAATTGGATTCTTCAGGTTCACTGCCACTGCATGGTTTCACAAGAAGTCTCCATCCATTCTTCACATTTGAGTGAACCTCCACTTTCCTCAAGGAAAACAAACATCACTATGTTTTCTTTATGCTTCTGCAATGTCTTCTTAAGAGTACCACTTACTCTCATCTTATCTCATTCCTTCTACTGATCAAATTCAAATAGCCTGATCTCCTCTTGCCTGTATACACATCTTTAAAACATAACACAAAATTTCCTTAACCTGGCTCTGATACCACTCTGACGCAGGAAAAAACCTGCTACACCCATAGTATGCATATAAAATGCATATTTTCATATGTCCTAGGAATATCAATGACCTGCTTGGTTAAACTTTCATAAGCTAAGGTTAAGGCCCTTCATTTAATCTCATGAGGATACATTTCATTAGACTTTCTATAGTCTAACCTTTCATCAATCTTTCTATCGGGGTCTATAATATCCCTTCATTAAACTTTAATCAATCCTTAAGCCCGCACATATATAACTAATCCCACTCTATAACTATGGTTATTCACGGACTTACCTATAAACTTCCTATCGATACTTTATTTCTATTATAATGTTTACATAATAGAAATATTCCATAATACACGTAAACCATACATTTTTTCCTTTTCCTTGGTCTTCGCACATTACCCGATGCTTCCCTTTATCGCAATCACAATCTTTCTCCACTGTTAGAACATGCCTTTGGAACTCTTGACTTGCGATATGCGACTGCCTTCCCCATCGTTGATTTCATTCACGAGAACAACGACTATCGCAATATCACATCAAACCATCATGTGACTTCGTCGCCTCTCACATGTGATATGCGATCAAAACCAAACATCAATTAAATTAAAGCCGCACCTATAACCTCTTTGGGTCCGCTGTCCACCAATCCTTTTTTCCCTTCAATCTCCACCATCGATCACTTTCGATCCAATGGCTGTACTTCTTCCCAATCAACAATCGAAATCGACGCTTTGCAACTGTTGATCAAGATCCGCTTGATCCGACAGTCCACAATGATATCGGGTGGACTACTTACGTGACGTTTAGCCGCTTTACGGACCCGATGAGAATTATAAACCCTCAATCTATAAAAATTCGGGTCCGACTTTTGAATTAACTGGCGTGCATCTTCTAACCCGATAACATTGATTTCACCCATCTGTAGATCTGACGATCTAGATCAGTTTTCATCTTCCTCCTTCCACCAGTACTTATGTTTAATCTTCGTCGTTCATTTCTTAGCTCTATCTTATGTGACTTAATCCTGGCTGCCCATCACGAACAAATCTCGTCCATTGATCTTCTAGATCCAACGGCTACTATGCATCAACACCTCACTTCTTCGCTCTTCTCTTCACTTGGGTTTTTATGCCAATTCTGTAATGTTCTTCTATGGTTCTGGTTTTCTTCATGGTTTTTGTTCCTTCCAATGTTCTTTTGCGCGACTCCCTCCTATGCTTAACTCTGTGATTTTTTAACACAACGACTCCAGAATCTTGACTGTGATCCTTTGAATGGATTCAAATGATCCATTAGGATTCTTCATATCGTTCTTCTTTCTCTGTATCTCGCCTCTAATTCTGCTCAAATCCACCTGCATATATATATATATATATATATATATATATATATATATATATATATATATATATATATATACGATACAAAATCTCTAATTCACACACAAATTACAATTAACCCATTCCAACACACACATAACTCAGAATTTAGTTGTTTTTATTAATAAACATGTATTTACATAGATAATTCCTTCTTAGTTTGATATTCTATATCAGTGGCCTTTCTTCTCCTCTTGCCGGTAGGATTACAATTTGATTGACTGACTCACTAGCTACTCTCTAGCTACTTCGCTACCTACTCCCTCTTTATGCCTTTTAGGCTTATGTTTATACAAAAAGGTTATGTTGAACTAATTCTGGTTCAAATCCTTAATCTGCTGAACTAAATCCTAAATATCCTCTAAGTCCACTTTTGACTCCTACTTATCCCTAAGAATCCTCTCTAGCTCCTCGAATCATGAAACCACTTTCTAGTCCAAGACTTTCAATTGATTTCTAACTCTCTGAGTCTCTCATCATCATTAATCTCTCATGTTCTCTTACATTTGAGAGCATTTACAAATATCCTCACAATATCTAATTAATTCCTATTCTAATCACTTAAAACATTAATAATTACATACATAGGAATCCAAATTCCTTGAAAACACAAGACCCTTAAGTTAACTAGATTATGATGAAATTGTTGATTTGAATGCTCCTGCATCAAAGATATTCTATAATATCCCTCCTCATAATGGGCCAAAAATATTATTTTATTTTTTTATTGCAGAAAAATGTTTTGATAGCACTTGGAACATGTAAACGTAATTTTCTTTACCAAACAACAGTGCTTAATTTTTTTTACCAATAGTAATTACCATATATGGTTAACAACTTGACACATCAACAAACAACATCTATATTTATTTTAGTATCTTGGTATCATGTTAATGTTGAACTGATGTATTAGTTCCTTCTAGTACTCTTAATAAATTGTGCTGAGAACTTGCAATATTACATGGTAGCTATATTTACTATCTATTGGTTTATTTACCATAGGACAATAATGATAATATTAATTTGAATCTTGGAATTATAATGGTTAAGGCCTGAGGTCCTTTTCTGCCATGGAAGTTTAACCTCTCGATGCTTTTCGAAGCCCACTTGTGTCCTAGCGCATTGGACACTTGGTATCATCTTTAAAATTGATTAAAACTTTTATCCGACGGCTCCGGTTAATTAGAGGGTAGTTAGGGTAACAACCCTCCCTAACCCTCACCAACGAACCTCATTTTCTCAACGATCTGTGCCAATGACACCACTTTGCAACTTATCATTTTATTTTCCTTCACTGTTCACAAAATTATTCTAGTTCGTTGATGGGGATATCAAACTTGCCAACACAGATAAAGTTTCGTATTCCACCATGGTTATTATGTTTTAGTAGAAGAATCATCTTTGTATCCTGCGAGTTGGTCTTAAATAGCCTCGAATGCATATTGTAGGTTAATTGTCCATGATTGGCGAGGCAAGGTCACAAATGCCCAGCTTGGTTCGAGATAAGGTAACAATCATTGTCTTTCAACCACGAAGCTTTCTTATTCCTTATTTTTGGCAAGGGGTCTAAGTTTTCAAGTTCTCACTCTTGGTAGTGGAAACAAGGTATTTACCTTAGGTAATCTCACTCATTCCATATTTTTGGTGTTTCCCTTTTTTACATATGTATATATCTTGAACAAATCTCTGGGTGGTTGTAGGTAAGGGGTTTCCGCTCAACTCAATAGATTTGGTTCAAGTTTGGAACATTTATTCTCACTGGAGAATAATCAGGTGACTTTTCTTTCCAGGTCCTTATGATAATTCTTGGTTTGACTCAATGAAAGTTTTTCGTTTTACACAACATGTTTCTGGTTTAAGGGTTTACCTTTTTCTCATACAAAGTCTTGATTTTTCTTATAGAAATTTTCTCAGGGTTAAGGAAACCCTATGGTCGGTTGGAATTATGTAACTTATTGTCTAGTTAATAAATTTATGTGCTCTTTTACTATACTCCTTGTTAGTGGAATGAAAACCGAACTTGCAAGGCCAACATGTTACTCTTGTGATAGTTCAAGAATTCTGTCGCAATTAATCTCATGTAATTTTAAATGTATTAGAACCCTTTATTCTCATAGTAGATATTTCTTGATTATAGTTGTTATTTACATGTTGAGAGGAAGTTTTCGAGATTTAATGGACGATTATTAAACATTAATTTTTCCTTTTTAAACTAAGCACTCTTTGCTTTTCTTTAGACATATGGGCTTACCATAGGGCATGTTTATTCACTATTTCTTTTTATTATTGATGCATTGTTTACTGTATTTTGTATCTTGTATTATGGAAAGTTTTCTCAATGTTTATTTTACGCTATCAGCACTATTGGTTGATGAAAACCTGACTAAACTGAGTTGGGGTTGAATCAATTTAGTCCAATCTTGGACATTAAAATTATTTTCATTAAATTCATTAATTGAAACATTACATGAGCAACGTAAAAAGTAATGACTAAGAGTTTAAATATGTGAACAACAAGTAATAAACAAACCAAAACATCACATCAACATACAAAAACAACACATATTGACACAAGATATAAGTGGAAACCCATAAAGGGAGAAAACCACGATTTTATTATCATGGTGATGCAAAGGCAAGCTCCTACTCCTTATTACATCTGATTTTTTGTAGGCTCCAACCTACAAGAGGATGCTACCTCAAGTTTTCTGTAAGCTACAATATGCAAGGAAGGTCCAACTCCCATATGTTTTCTGTAGGCTACAACTCATAAGAGGCTCCTATCTCAACTGGCTCCAACTAGATATTTATCAAGCCACAAATTGAAAGGAGACTACAATCCCCTGATATAAACAAGAAACAACAATGTGCTGGTTTACCTGGTCATAAATATTTCATATCTCCATCTTCATTTCTGCCTCTTCTTCCCTTTAAATCTACTTCAAATAAGCTTCATATGTGCCATGAGACTAATGCATAATACCTCAACCATCTCTCAGACATTCTCCAACTCTCTAACATCTTCTTGCTTACAAAAAAACATCTTTTATAAAGAGTTTTTGTTGGTTGTTTGTATTCGACATGAGAATATGAAGTGAACAGGATTGACTCTTTGCCTTCCACTCATTCGTTTCCGAGCTCTTCTTACTTAGAATTTTAGAAAATAAATAAGTTCTCCACCACATATTATTTCAACCATCTATAATGATTAGGTACACCAATATCAACATAATGCCAAAAGTAACATTATAGAAATAACATATGAATATATAGTTGAGCATTCATTCCTCATGACCAATACGACCATTTTCCATTAATGAATCATAATAATCTCTCCAATATATTTTCCTTTACCTTGGGCTTGCATCACAATATCTTTAGGTCATTGTCTCAACAACCTTGTCTTTGTTGTCATGGAGTCTTCCTAGCCTTTGATGTCATGGAGTCTTGTCTTGTATCACAACAATTTTCTCCAATATATCAATATTCAAATCATCCTTATACAAAACACATGCAAGAATTAATGTTCTGCCAAGCCATCAAGGTGTTTTCTTCTTGTTTGTTCTATTGTCATCAAGTATACCAAGCATAACTTTGTTGCTTTTCTTTCCTGCATCTTTGCCTTGATACTACTTTGCTGCTCCTTTGTCATGTTGTTATTTCTTTGTTGCCAATGACAACAATTCCATCAATCTCCCCCTTTGGCATTGATGTCAATACTGTGTTCCTCCCCCTTTAGTTCTAAGAAGAATATTCTTTACCTTGCTTCCCTCTGCCTTTGACATCAATGGCAAGGGGGTTTTACTGTAAAAATTAATGATCATCCTCCACAATATTGTTTCTTGTTAATAACCTCCTCCATGTCATTTCATTACATGCACATCCAAGATTCACTCTGCCAAATATATATATATATATATATATATATATATATATATATATATATATATATATATATATATATAAGCTATGCCACCATATAATATCTCAATGATTGTTTTCATTTGTTGTCGATGATTATTGCTAATCTCTTGAGGCTTGAGTGTTGATAGTGTTATAGGGCTGAAATGTTATAATGTGCACTCGAGGATATCTTCATGGATGTGCCTATATTATGTATATAATGTGCTACCTTCAGGATTTTGTTACTGAAGTGTAAGGTGGTTATTTGAGATGAAGAACACATCCCTTCATATTTCAAATGCACACATCCCTCATATTTTAAATGCACAACACACGCATGTGCGCGCGCACACACACACACACACACACACACACACACACACATATATATATATATATATATATATATTCCATGTAATAAATCGAGTAGCCCACAATAATATTTTTCCCTCAAATATTTGGAACATGGGAAGAAATCGCTTATTTTGAGCATCCCAATTGGATGAGGAACTCCTCTTTGGTGGGAGAGAATTCCATGAACTTTCTAAGAAACCTGGTATTAATATATTGTACTGACCAACGCAGATGTATAGTAATATATCCAACATAAGCCCAATTGAAACACCAAGACCATTGCACAATAATATATGTCAATCATATAATAATGGTTAAAAATGAAAGAAAAAAAAACACCTCCACCTTTTATTGACCAACAATCTTGAATGAGAGGGTATAGAAACAATATATTAATATATCAATCATTCAGGACACCAAAAATTAATCCCTCCTCACATACGTGATAATCAATATGGAGGGATACCATATTCCCATGCATTATCATATTCGATGGCATAATTATAATTTATGACTGTATATTTGTTAATACTCCCTCAGATTTAGTTTTGAGTCCACATATAACTGAAGCATCTTCCAAAGAGGAATACCCTTCAGTTGTATTTTACATCAATCCAAAGACACCAGTATCCTGTACACTGCCGTTAAATACAAGGGATTGTTTCCAAATACAATATAATAGTCAGCTTGATCTGCCACAAAGCTAAAACAAAACTAGCTAAAGTTATCATGATTTCCATCAATCCATAATCGTTGTGCAAAGCTTCTATCATAAGAGTATAATTTCTCTGTTGTTGTTGTGTTATCTTGTGGGCCTATCTATCATCCAAAGAGTTTGGAGAAGACAACTTATGAAGCTAAACAGCAAGATTCATTATGCCATGTATGTATTGCACAGAGAGATGCTCCCATACCTAATGCCATCTCGGGTAGAGAAAATTATCCAATCTAGAGGTTGTGGTTTAAATACTTACAGGGCACATAGTCGATCATTTGTCAACGAATGCACATGAATGGAGGGCCAATGAGCCATCCCAAAAAACAATATATCGACCGTTAAAGCGTTGCCATACCAATGCTATCGAATCATAATGTTCTCAACTCCAATATTAGAAGTATGTCCAACTATGTATTGGTCCGTATTAATGCTGCTCCAATTTGGTTGTACAATAAGAATGTTAACAACCTACACCTCCAAGGACATTGTAATGTAGATTCAAGGGCAGACTCATGATATATCAAAGTTGAAAAAATCTCCACCTTGGTAAAACTTCAAGCATTAAACGATCCCATTAAATGTATTAAAAAACCGTTGGAGTTGAACTGACAACACATATATTAACGTTGAAATTGATGGAATGTTGGAATATATTTAACACTGCGATCACCATATTAAATTAACTCGCACTATATTTTTCTGTCGATCATTCACCATAATATAGGCACACCATGATATAACAAATCATTATATATAATCCAGTATTTACAACTCATTCATATATATATGTATATATATCAATGTTGTGGCATATATGTGCGAATATAAATGATGCTCCAAGCTAATTAATTTTGTTTATAAACCGACACTATTTCATATTAATGTTGCTTCAATGTTTGAACACTACAATGTAGACCATATGAATGTTGCTCCAACAGGAAATATGCTTTTTCAGTGCTGCCCAATGTACCAACGCTATTCAGATTGATACTAACGCCACCCAATGTACCAACGCTATTCAGATTGATACTAACGCCGCCCAATGTACCAAGGCAATGTATCAAATGACAATAAATGTTGCTTCCAATTAATTGCAGCCATACCAATTATATGTTGCTTCTAATTAAGAGCCATGCCATATATTTTCCCGCCACTTAATAAAATTGCTTTCATGAATTTATCGTTGTTGTAGCTTGTAACACCGAATTTAGGTTGCATTGAATTTGTAGGATATACCAAGCTATACGAGATTCCAACCATAACCATACCACCATAGAGAATTCTTGTTTTATTGTTTTAAAACACACTAGAACAAGTAAGTAATGCAAAGTATAATATATAGCTTTTAGTATATACCAATATAAATGAGGACGCATAATATATATGTCAATTCTTGCCACCATTGCAGATTAGGGTATGCCAGTGTTCACACAACCCCGACACTTTTCCATAATCGTCCAAAACTTTATAATATCGTTTTATGTGTGAATATTCATTTTCGATTTTAATTTGTAGCATCACATGGTGGAGGAAACAAAACTCATTGTTGGATTAACAATCCAGCTCGAGAGACATCACATTCAATAAAATATTGTCAAAATAGCTCCATAATAATGCGCATTGAATTAAAAATATGTCCCTCACCATATTATAATGCCCTTCCAAAATGATTTAATGTTGTCTAAGGAACATTCAATGCTCAAAAACCCAACGCACATTCAACCACCATAACTACAACACAAAAGGGGTTTTAAGATAATATTTGGGTAATTTGTCTTAACTTGAGACAAAAGAAAACTTGTCTATTGTGTTAAATATTGTCTTTAAGCCGGTGTCTCAAATTAAATTGTCTTAAAATATTGTCTCTATAAAGACAATATATAACACAAGAATTTTTGTCTCTTTAGAGACAATTTCATTTTTGTCTCTCCAAAGACAATTTTATTTTTGTCTCTCTAGAGACAATAGTTGGAATTGAAGACATATTGTCTTTAAAAAGACAATGTCTTTGATCTTAACTATTGCCTCTCGAGAGACAATAAAAAATTACATTCAAAAATAATACATGATCACTTTTGTCTCTTTAGAGACCATATAAAATAATGAATCTAGAAAAATATCTCACTATTGAAATAAACCATTATTAAAAGTATTTAATTAAAAATAAACTACAATATCATTGATTAATTCATATTAGGACACAGTGGAATCGAACCACCAATCTCCTGCTTATAAAGCAAGTGCTCTACCATTGAGCTAGAACCCTTTAAATAATTATGTGAGAATTATGGTGGTCCTTGAAATTGCATATATAGGAATTGATTTTAAAACTAGAAATTGCACCGAGAAGTGTAAAGGAACGTTGATAAAAGTGGGAATGTGAAATTGCATATATAGGCATTGATTTTAAAACTAGCAATTGCACCAAGAGGTGCAAAGGAATGCCAATAGAAGTGGGAATGTGGAAGCCAATAAGCAAGTGAAATATATGGAAAGTGCAATTACATAAAACTCAAAGACACAATATCAATGCATTTTACCCCACCTTGCTTTCCCAATAAAAGTTTTGGAGTACCTATTCCAGCATTTTCTACGCTACTTGAAAAGAAAAAAGACGTAGAAACCAATGTGACCCTTAGCTAGAAATTTATCAATAATTGCAATCTTCTTGGAAGGCAGTAGGTCAATATTACTCCAAGCTTGAACTTTTCTTTTTTAAAACTTGGCTATTATCCATCTCCAACAACCAAATGCTGAAAAACTACAACTAAAACACTATTTATTGAAGGACCTCCCCAAAAAAGAAATAGTCTCCCCAAGATTCATAAGCTTTCATTTATGATTCAACCAAGTAGGGGATTCATCTTGGCCAAAACGAAACCCTAATTTTTCCTTTCTAACAACTACTCTTGCTCCTTTGGCAAAAATGTCCCAGTAAAAATCAGTATCTTCCATAGACTGTTGAATCAATGAATGTGTTAAATTTGAGCCATCTGCAAAGTGGAAATTTGGAGGATACTTGAATTTACTATGCTCGAAAGGCTGCTTTATGGATTTTGGATTATTCTTGTCCAGAATAGATGGTAAAAGCTTAAGCGTGCTTGTAGAATGAGGAGCACAGAGTTGACAATTACTTGCACTCTCACAGCAAGCATGGGTTAGTAGAGATAGTCCAAAATGAACTCCTTGAATGTTATGTAATTCAACTTTTAGGGAAACATGATTCAGGTTTCGAGGCCCTACTTAGGGACGATAAGAAAATTGATATTGTTAGGATGTATAGGTTATTTTGTAAAATATCCAAAGGTCTCCAACGAGTGGCAAGTATTTTTCAACAACATATAATTAGCCGAGGAACAGACTTAGTCAAATGGGCAGAAAACACTACTAGGAACAATAACTCATCAAAAAATACAAGAATACAAGGACTTGAATTCATAGAGAACGTCATTGAAATTTATTACCAGTATGTGGATTATTTGGAGCATGAATTTCAAAATGATCATTCCATTTCTAAAGCTCTACACGAAGCATTGGTGGTAATTTGCAATGAAAGAGTTGCAGGAAGCACAAGCGCAGAATTGTTTGCAACATTTTGGGATAATTTGTTGAATAAGGGCGGTAGTCCAAAAAATTCCGGTGATGATAATATTGAGAGCCTGTTGAAAAAGGTTGTAAGAACTTGTTCGCTATGTGAGTGATAACGATTTATTTGCGGAATTTTGCAGGGAATACTAAGCTAAGAGATTGTTGCATGATAAAGGTGTAAATATTGATGATGAGCAGAACAAATTGTCAAAGTTGAAGGAGCCCTATGGTTCTAGTCCTATATAAAAAATGGAGGGCATGGTTAAAGAATTCGTAGTTTCGAAAGAAATCCAAACTGAGTTTAGCAATTCTTCATATAACGATCTGAACTAACCTTGGGTATCATAGTATTGAATGGACATGTTGGCCAACTTGCAAGTTTTCCAATATTTATATACATTCTGAGATGGTTGCATGCCTTGTCAAGTTTCAGGAATTTTATTCTCGGAGATATGAACATCGTAGACTTACATGGGTATACTCCTTGGGAATGTGTGACATCATCTCCAAATTTGACACCAGGGTAATAGAATTGGCAGTGACAACATAACAAGCAGCTCTGCTACTGTTGTTCAATGATGCTACGAAGTTGAGCTATGAAGAAATTAAATCTCAACTAAATCTGGCAGATAAAGATGCTATTCGACTTCTGTATTTATTTTCATGTGGCAAGTACAAGATTCTTCTAAAGGAACCTAGCATTGCAAAAATATCTACAAGTGATAATTTTGAATTCAATCCTCCCTTTTCACACAAGTTGAACAAGATTAAGATTCCACTTACATATATGAAAGCGAATGACAAGAATATAGTGATCAAAAATGTAAAAGAAGACAGACAGTGCTAAATAGATTCAGCACTAGTTCACATCATGAAGGATAGAAAAATATTACCTCAACAACAACTATTGAGTGAGTGTGTTGAACAACTCCAAAGCACATTCAAGCACGAACTTAAAGCAATAAAATCCAGAATTCAGGACTTGATCTCAAAGGAGTACCTAGAACGTGACAATGAAAACAATAATTTATTGAGATATATAGCCTAATATCACTGATTGAGATGCAAGTTGAAAACAAATCTGTAATGCAACTTATGGTTAATTTTGTTTTATTTTAGAGAAATAAAACATATCACAGATTGGATTTTCCATGTGAGTTTGATTAACAAACATAGAAATACTCTGTTTTGCAAAAAGGATGAAGAATTTTTCTAGGTCACTTGCAAATTACTCACCCGTTTCTACCTTAAAGAGGAGGGACTTTAGATCACACATGGTTCTTGTGCCACAACTCATCACAGGGGAGAACACTACTCGATTCATGCTACAGTTCCTTAAATTTTGTTTTATGTTTCAGACAGGGAGTTCCATCCCTTCGTCTACAAGGAAATAACATAAAGTGGTAATGGATTGATATAGAAGTTGAAACCATTAGGATCTAAAGGAGTGGTGATTTTATCCACTACTCTAGCTAGTGCTTAAAAAATAGAAAATATGGGTTTGGTGGCTGTGAATTCCATTGTCATTGAAGGTAGGTATAGCCTAATTTTGTGTCCACCAGAAACCTATCAATTATTTTGGCTATACCCTCCTTACCCTTCCTTCCATTACACCAATCTTACAGATAACATGCACTTTCAGAACCTAACTAAATTTTTCCAGTGTAAGTCAACACCTAGGATCAATTTCTCAATCCCTTCTTTAGCTTTAATTGGCTTCTTCCCCTTACCTTTGCTGGTAGCTATGTTTTCGATGTCGACCAATAAAAGTGTAGTCAAAGAGCCTCCAACTCCAATGGTTTTTCATACTCGTTTCCCTTGACCTCCACGTCCGAACATTCATTGTGCGAAGAGATAACACCAAATTATTGGAAAGGTGGCCAATTATAATTTAAAAGGTTGTCTTGGGAAACATCTATCTCCATTGGACAGGAAAGTTTCTTAGCTGTAGGGATTCAAATGTTTCTACCTCCACCAACCTCCTTAATTACTTGTATGTGATGGACACTGCGAGTGAACTGACTTGAGTTAAAAACTCCAAGTGTCGATCTCTGAGAAAACTGTACATAGAAAGTTTTCTTCCCAAGATCTGGATCCATTAGAAAACGCATTGCCTCACGAATAGCTTTGTTGTTGTTTATATAATGATCACAATCAAGGTTCAACCGAAAGAGGCCATTTGTGAGGATAGCAGACACTCGGACCTAAGTGGAGCAATAGATAACAATCATCAGTGTTAGCATAATAATTAATGAATTTCATATGAGGAAATCAACAAAAAGAGAGAGATGTGTACATAGCTAGGAATATACCAATGCATTCATTGCACCGACTTTTTTGTGGTGTTGGAAACTAGGCCTCTTTTCATGGGATACATAAACTAATCATGGCAATTCATTGCCAAAATTGTCAACTCGCTTGATTCAATCACTAATGGTGGTTGCGGAGCATTTTCAAATGGTGTGCCAGTAACAACCTTATCATTATCTTCTGTAAGCTCATGATTTGTCAATGGCGTACTACATTTTGGTCGAAAGAATGTGTACAAGCAAGGAGACATATCATGGCCCTCAGTATGTCCAAGCATCTTCAGTGGTGTGTCCAAGGATTCCATCCACTGTTCTAGTGCAGGTGATGACAAATTCTATGAAACAGATTGTTTACTTATCTCTTGAAAAGAAAAAAATGAAAAAATGTCATACATATAGTGCACCAACTATGTACTATGTTCCTTAAGATGAATCTAATAAAGAAGATGGAAAAATATGAAGTTCATACTTAATTTAGCTTACCTTTTCAGAATCCTTTGTTGTTGTTTCATTTTATTTGTGTAGATTCTATAGCTTCCACAAACTAAGTTGTCCCACCAGCGCAACACAACTCTCCTTCAATGAATTGTAAATATCGTCATCACTTCCTATGGATTTCCTTGGCTTGTAAATAGAAATGGTATCTCTGGTTTTCTCTATGCTTCCATTACATTTTGAATTCATCGACCTTATGTAAGGTGTAGCATATAATGACTCTGGCATTTGTCCTTGTAAGTCCAATTGCAAAGTTTGCAAGCTATTGCTCAAAGTCAGTGTTCTGTCTACAAATTTGGTGCTTTTTGAATCCCCTTTACTAGGAACATTCATATCAGCCAAAATAGTAGAACCCTCAGCTACTTCTCCAGATTCTACAGGATTTTCTGTGAGGAGAATACTTTCATAATGCTTTATCCCTTCCAAAACTATAGCATCCTTCTCCATGATAGATACATGGTCTCCAAGTGGGACATGTGGTGACAACTATTCAGTCTCTGATGTCACATCATTTTCTATAAGCTCAAACTTTTTCACTGGGGTATCTTATTCTAGTCCCTCAACATGTTCAAGCATCTTCAATCGCTTATCCAGGGAAAGTTGTTGATTGCACACATCCTTATCTTCTAGAAGAGATTCATTCATACTTAAACAAGGGGATATATTGTAACTTTTTCTAAGTTTTGAACTTTTGGATGGAATATTGGAGTCCAAGCCAAATAAGGTGCTTAAACAAGGAGATATATTATATCCCTCCATAACCTCAAGGATCCTCAATGGAGTATCCAATTGGGAAGGTTCCTGCTTGCTCACCACAATCTGTATATTTTCTCCAACTTTGAAATTTTGGGTGTCTCCAACTTCCTGGTCATTGTTTCCCTCAATTTTGATAGGGTCAATGAATCCCTCATGTTTTCTGTTGTTTTCCATATCAAACAATTGTTCTCTAATTGGACTTGCATCAGTTATGCCATCAACAATAAAAATGATTTCCTGTCATGCTCCATCTTCAACTTAATTCTTTTCCACATTTATATTATATCCCTTTGTAACCTTAGGGGTCTTCAAAGGATTATCCAATTGGTAAAGTTCCTGCTTGCAGGCAGCTTCTGTAACACAATCTTTGAGACATTTTCTAGAAGAGAATCATCAATACCTGAACAAAATAATGCATCATTACTCTCCATAAGTTTGGGCTTATCTAATGGATCACTAAAGTCGAGTCCAAACAAAGAATTCAAGCAAGGAGATATATCAAGGCCTTTTGTAAGCATAGGCATCTTCAATGGAGTATCCATGTTAGAAGGTTCCTGGTTGTTGGCCACTTTGCCTACTTTCACAAGTTGTATATTTTCTCCAACTTTCAATTCTTGTGTCTCTTCAGCTCTATTCTGTAATAGATTGTTCTTCCTGGTCATCCTCTTTTCCCTCGATTTTGTCAGGGGCAATGAATCCCTCATGTTTTCCATGGTTTTCCATATCAAAAAAAATTTCTTTAATTGGACTTGCATCAGTTATGCCATCATCAATACTAATGCTTCCTTGATATGCTTCATCTTCAACTTCATTCCTTTCCACAACTACATTGTAAGATCCATGTTCCACTTGATCACCATCTTTTAAGGGAATTTGAACATTCTTGGTGATCTGCTCAACTACATCTTCCTCCTTTTGAGGAGTTGAACCATACAACTCATTGAGGTTATAAAACTCATTTCCATTGTCTGAAAAGTTTGAATGTTCTCATATGTTCCTTGAAGTTCATTGGACATATCTACCTATTTAGGATTTTGCACTTTCATCCAAACTGCATTAGGAGAGCCATCATTTTGCTTGTGAAAGATGGTTTCTTCAACATCCTAAGTTTCAGCCATTGAAGAAAGTTCATAATGCTCCTCTCTTTGATATATAGAGTCATGAAATCCTTCACTAGTGATGAGCCCCAATTTTGGTACAATTTGGGCTCATTTTTGGCCTATTTTGCTTGCTCAAACCATTCATTTTTATTGTTTATGCATACACTTCTTAGTTTATTCATGTTGTTTGTAGGAGAAAGGATAGGCACTTTATCCACGTAGCTAATGCATTGTGATTCCAGGTTTTGGCATTAAAAGGGAGCAAAAGACAACGAAAAGGTGGCAAGGAGACAACGAGTTGGCATTGCTGACATAAGGAGAGGTTGTCCACGGTTTTGGGGGACATTCCTCGTGATCCTCACCAAGAACTCCGAGCCCACTTCAGCCTCCCTCCGAGCTTAATACACGGCCAGCTGTTCTACAGGAACAACAGTTCAAAATTGCTCTACAGGAAACAGCATTTATGACCATCCTACAGGATCAGCAGTTAAACTATAGATTGAACAGCCGAGCTCCTAGAATCATGGATATCTGTTGGAGCATCGTTTTGTATAAGTATAGAAGCCTTAGCCTTGGTTAGGTTGTTGAAACTCTCGTATTACTATTGTAATTTTGGAGCACAGCTCAAGTTTCGTTCTCTTTTGTAAGCCAATTTGGCATGTTATCAGATTATGAATAAAGAAGGCCACTTTTGAGTTAGTTCTGAGTTTTCTCAAGGAGCTATAGCTCTCAGGTGAGGGCCCAACCTGAGAGCCATAGTCCTCCTCCGTGTTGTAATGCATTTACCATTAGTTCCAGCACTTGAGTTTGTTTAGTTTCCTATGCAATTCGGATTTCCAGCTTGTTGGTTTAGTTGTTTTCATTAGCATAGATAGGACTGGTATGATGCTTTGCTTTCAGTATTCGAGTTTGATAGGTTGGTAGAATAAATCTCTTGGAGCTCCATCAAAAACAGGTTGCAAAAGGCTCACTGCCATCTCACCGTTGGGATTGGGGTGTAGACCATGAGCAGCCACCAGAAAGAACAGCAGTCGTTTCATCTCCACGCAAGTTGCCACATGAACGTTTTTATTGAAAATCCATTCATATATTCTCGACATTGATCCATACTGCACTCTCACGCATTAGTTTCATTTCTTGTTTTCCATTTCGGATTTGTAGGTTTCATGGCATAATAGGTTAATGAATCTCTTGTTTTGATGCACAGGTCATTTGTTTCATTTACGCTGCTCTTTCTCAAGCCACTTCCTTCGTCGTTTTCTCCATCCACCTGCAAGTTCTATTCATCCTCTACCTCACTCACTTGCCCTCCAACTCTCTCATTCCACGTACCGCTCCATTTCCTTCACTCTCGTTGATTTCACCCTTCCAAAACATCAACCCATTGCATGCACCCTTCCTTCGTCTGACTTGCCATTTCCTAAGACATCATTAGGTCCATCTCCATCTCCCTTAGCCTCCCACACCACTCCAACACTCCATCCACTCCTAAAATCTCCACGACCAACCATCCTGTAGACGTGCACAGCCATCCTGTAGAAAACAGAGTATCCTGTAGAATTCCCAGCAACCTTCCTGTAGGAGGCCATTCACTTCGTTGCCGAGCTTCTGAACGTGAGGGACCTCTGTGGATGGGTGCTGAGGATCCTTAGGAACCTCTCCAAGCCTCCCCAACCTGTCCCACACTTTCCTTCCATCTCCATCCCACCTGCACAATCAAACCCTAGTTAGGCCAAGGTCACAATCACTCCACACACTTAAAGGAAAAACACAAAAACACATTTCTCATGATGCCAGTAGCTTAGACCCATGCATTCATACTTGTTAGAGGCAATGACAGCATTCATAAGAGTTGCACCCACATTCTTTGCATTATAGAGGATAGACTAGTTAAATTAGGGTTTCATAGATTTACATGCTTTAAGTTGCTTTTGATTCAGTTTGTCAAGTAGAGTAGCCTTTCTTTGAAGTTAACTTTCGTCCATCATTGATAAAGCTTCTTCTGTGAGCCTATAGAAGTTGGCTTAAGCCCTAGCGGACTTGTGCCAGCTGACCAAGTGACAGCTGCGACAAGGGCTAGTACTTGTGCATACAGCACCGTCGCTTCCAAGTTTGTACGAACTACCGGGTTGATAAAATTAAGAGACAGGAAGCCCCAGGAGTTGTAGCATTATTGCTACAATACTGGAGCTCACCATCTTTTTTGGCGCCGTTGCCGGGGAAGCGTCAGAGTATTAGTGATTGTTGCTATTCTTCTATTTTCTACTACAACTTTCTGCTAAGTAGTTTATTTCATTTCCCTTATGCAATTTCATTTATGCAAAAGTAGATTAGCATTTCTTGCTTTCATAGATTAGCATTTCCTGCTTTCATAGATTAGCCTTTCCTGCTTTCATAGATTAGCCTTTCCTGCTTTCATAGATTAGCCTTTCCTGCTTTCATAGATTAGCATTTCCTGCTTTCCTAGATTAGCCTTTCAATTCCGCAATTTCAATTTTGCAAGCGTAGATTAGCATTTCATTTCATGCTTTGTAGGAGTAGAGATAAGTTAGAAAAATGATTGCACAACCCCCCCACTGCTTCACACAGCCAACGTTCTTCTTCGATGGCTGTGATGAAAGAATCCCTGGGTGGACATCAAGACATATCTGAAGAACCTCTAGGGGAGAAAAAGAAAGAAACATTCCTCTAGAGCAAATGGCTACAAGTAGAGATGTTGGGAGCAACATCTTGTCCAAAGATGAATTTGAAAATCAGATCAAAGATTTCAAGAGTGATATGAGGCAGTTCCTTGCCATGCAACTGGATACCTTGCGGATCCAAAAGAAGCAAGAAGAAGCCAAGAGGGCTTTGGTCATTTTTTGTCCTAGGTGCCTTAAAAAGCATCCTAGGAACGAATGTCCAATGCACCCTCTAGAAGTGTGTTTCATCTGTGAAGAATACCATCCTACAGATCAGTGCCCTTCCTTGCCCAGAATCAAAGCTACATATCAAAGAGCCAAGGGAGCCACTGAATCACCCTATTACATGAACCAAAGTTGGCCGCATGGACCTAGATCTTACCAGCAGGAACTGCAAGGGATACCCGAGACCTATTATGACCCTTATCAAGCCACTTTCATGCCTTCTTGGGATCCCCCTGCTCATCCTTCCTGGTCTACACCTCCTCCTTGGTCATATCCTCCTTGTTCCTTCACAGATCCATATTATGCCCAACCAGTTGCTCATTCATTTCACTCTTATGCTCAGCCACAGCCTCAGTGGAGTGCACCTTATCAGGAGTGGAGGCCCCAGTACAACTCTCATCCTGACCATTTTCCTCCACCACCTGCTCATCCACAACCATCGCCTCCTCCTCTACCAAGGCAACCCCAAATGCCTACCCAACCACAATGCCATCCATCTCCATCTCAATTTCACACCTCCACTCAACCACCCGTACCACCATTTCCAAAACCATACAATGGAGCAGCTCAACCCCATTGCAAATCTGAGGCACAACATGTGCAAATGACTCCTCTTGAGCCCAATGATCTTCACCAAAGCTCAAGAAGAGTGTTGCAAAGGAGAGATTCTATTGACAACATTGAAGGACCAAAAGCAAAAGAAGATTCAGAAGAGGAAATCAAAGAACCATGGGCTGCACTTGATCAAGTGAAGAGATCAGAATCAGAGATCAAGAAAGCTTCCTCATGGTTACCATCAAACCCTCCATGTAGTCAAGAGAAAGATCAACAAAAAGAGGAAGAAGAGAAAGTCATGTTCGAAGGTGACATGAAACATGATTCAGATCAGAAAAAGGACCAAGGATATCAAAGCTATATTGAGACATGGTTCCAGACAGTCACTAAGTTGTAGCAGTACTCTCTTCCTCAGCTATGTTTTGTACTTTCAAAGTCAGATCATTTTGTCTCTGAGATCTGGATACTTGTCCAAGCATGCATTCCGAGCCTTCACATCATCCTGTCTCTAATCTCGATGTGCACATGGCTCCATTGGAAGTATTCTTATACTTGAAAATGATTTTGTTTTTCAAGTAGGTTAGGGTAGAAAAATGAAAAAAAAAAAAAAAAAAAAAAAAGGGAAAAAATAAAGATCCTTGGGTGAAAACCTCTCTGAGGCGCCCAAGGCAGGCAGTAGGGGTGAAAACCTCATTGAGGCACTCCTATTGTCTTTCAAGAAAAAAGAGGAAAATAAAGATCCTTGGGTGAAAACCTCTCTGAGGCACCCAAGGCAGGCAGTGGGGGTGAAAACCTCATCGAGGCGCTCCTATTGTCTTTCTAAAAAAAAAAAAAAAAAAAAAAAAAAAAAAAGAGAAAAAAACAATCAGCACAATAAAAAGGTTTGCATGCAGATGTTCTATGGAGGAGAAGAAGCCTCTCCACTCCAAGCCAGGGGCCTTCATCATGCTAGCAAAGGATGTCATCAGCACCTCCTCCAAGAACAGCAATGTTTTTAAGGTATGTGCAATTATTATCATGCTTTGGATCTTCTACAGGAGGATACAGTTTTTCTACAGGAACAGACAGTCTTCCTACAGGAAGACGTGGATCTTCTACAGGAAAGTGCCAAATTTCTACAGGAAGCTCTGTGTTCTACAGGAAACTTCCTGTAGAAGGTTACGATGGCCGAAATGTGTTTCAAATGAAGATCTAGCGACTGAGGAGTGGATTGAATGCATGCATGTCAATGATGGCACCCCTGAACATTGCCATTATCGTCCTCCACCACCCTCGTCGCCATGCAACCCAGATCCCTGCAACAGCACACCAAAGTAATCAGTTCTCGTGAGAAAGCACTTGTCAAAGAGAAACTAAGCACCGAGAACCATACCACATCCATGTTGATACATCAGAAGCGCTGGGATCATGATCGAGAAGCCAGAACCGCCAGCATGCAGCATACACCCGAGAAGAAAGAACGGTGACAAGACCCCTCGCGGGGATCCTGTAACAGTTCAACCTGCTCAAGTGAAGACCGTTCACAGCACCGCCATCTGAGATCAAACACGGGCGCATGAACGCAGATCCATCCACTCCATCGCCAGCATCCTGTAACCACGAGCCTACAAGAATGTGCAGCCACATGCGGCAGGTGGATCCATCGCTAAAAAAATCTGGAAATCATGTGCAGCCGCGCGCAGGTAAGTGTTCTAATCCTTCTCTCCATCAAACTGCATGATTATTACTTCGATTTGTTTTGCATGGCATAAAGGTGAATGGTTGAGCGGCCTAAAGGCCAGTGATGGGCCACGTCGGTTAGTAAAGGGATAGTCAGAGGACGAGGTGGCAGCCACGACGAGAGACACACGCAGCAAGCACGTGAAGATCAGTCCCGTCAACCGAGAAGTGAAGTTTAACCGAAAAGGGCGGCGGCAGATCTGTGGGAATGAATGCGGCAACAAACGAATGTGCAGGCGGATGAGGGGTGACGTCACCCAACGGTCCGGCGGGGACAGCTCACCCCCGCGCCACGAGCTGCGCCGATTCAAAATCTAATCGGCTCGATTAAGCGTGTATATCCATCAACCTCACTTCAAAACTCGAGTAGATCCTCTGCTTACCTCTGCATGTTGACACGCCGAGCTCTCGGCTACCTGAACGCTAGTAAAGCACCTCTCGACCGCCAGCCAGCTAAAAGCTCTTCCCGAAACCTGCACACTGCTCCTACAGGAACAGTTTCTACAGGAACGCCGTCCTACAGGAAGCAATTTCTACAGGCACGCGGCTCTACAGGAAGGTGAAGTCTTCACGTAAAAAAAGGTGGCAGAAAAGAGGTAACCCTGCAACTCCTTCCGCAATTGGTTTTTTAAAAAGGTGGCAAGGCAATTAGTCACAGTGTGGTCATAAAAAATTTTTGGTTTGCCGTGCCTATACTATCGCTCCTACAGGATAGCTGTATAATCACACTGTGGTCTGAAAATTCATTGCATGTTCTGTCTTTAAGACCGAATTTCCTGTGTATCCACCACCTCTGGTACAAACACTGTGTTCATCATGCCTGGCGGGTTTATCAGGCGAGAGCCCACTAATTCAAATGCATTAAGGAGAAACCCGGCAGTGGTTGAGCTCTTCACTAGAGCACAATGGATGCCTTTCTGTGATAAACTACAGGGCTACGATGAGGAAGTAGCCGAGGAATTTTTGCAGGCTCTGCAGCCTAAATCACAGACGTTGGCCACGGTAACCTTCAGAGGTCTCAGCCTCAAACTCACCCCCGAGCATATCAGTCGGATTACAGAGTTGCCCATGGGTCTGCCGTGGGACAAAGACGAGCGGAAGATGAGCCAGCAAGCAAAGAAGGATTTCTTCACACCTGAGGAAGAATTCTCGGAGGATAAAAATGGGGTAAGAAGGACGAGCCTAACACCACCGTGGAATGAAGTCAGTTTGCAAATAATGAAGTATATTACGTGTGAAGGCCGGTTCAGTATAGTATATGCATATCATTTCCGGCTCCTCACTGAATTAAGGCACGGAATTGACGATCCTGTAGACCAAAAACTAAGCATCCCTTATTATCTTCTACAGTCCCTCATGGAGTGTGCTACCAAACTAAGACAGGGCATCCCTGATCAGATAGCCCATCATGGGTTAATAAAATTGCTTGTGGAAGATGCCTTGCACTCATATAGAGTTCCCCTCTCCTGGGAGTCGTTTAGGAATCTGACATGAGATGGAGACATTAAAATGCTGATCGAAGAGAGTGGCTCCTCCAGCACTGAAGACAAGGAAGAGGTGGCTGAGAAAGAAGAGGATAAAGACAAAGCTGACTCCCCCATCCTGTCAGCAAGAGAATTAAGGTCAAAAAGCAGAAGAGACAGAGTCGGGGAAAGCCACGTCAGCCCAATTACCTATCCAGCACTCGCAAGCAAGCAAAAGGATCAATCCACCGTAGAAAAAAGAGAAAAAGGGAAGACACCTACCGCTACAGGGGGGGAAAAGCAGGCTTCTACAGGAAGCCCAAAAGCAAAGACCAAGGCTTCTACAGGAAGCCCGACACCAGCGTCTACAGGAAGCACAAGGGTGCAAAAACAGGCTTCTACAGGAAGCCATGCACAACCAAAATCTGAGAAGCGAAAGGTGGATGTTTTAGCCAGAGAGGCAGCGGCCGTATTAGCTGGCCTCAGAACGCCACCTAAGCAAAAAGGAAAAAGGAAGAGGGACCCTCCTCTCTACTTCAAAGCACGGAGGAGTGTTCGGATAAAAACAGGGAAACCACAGCAGCAGTCCAGCAGCCCAATTGTCATTGAGGACACCCCTGTTTCTCCCAAAGACAAATCTCCCTCAAAGGTCACAGTTACCTATGAAAAGGGCAGCCCGAAGAAGAGCACATGGCAAGACCGAGTGGACCTGATGGACGAGAAGACCCGACTACAGGAAGCTGAGAACGTCCTACAGGATACCTTAGCTCGACTACAGGAAACCGAACAGAAAGAAGAAGGAGGACCTTCATCACCCAGGGCGGATGAGGCAGAACCCCCTCAAGAAAAAGCAAGAGAGCATATACCTGAACCTAGTCCTTCACCCAATCTGAATTCATATTACACTTTCTTGGAGGCAGGCCAGATCATCCCACAAAAATTCACCGTACCTCTATTCTTCGAATTGGAGCAAGAAAGAGTTCGCTCCCATACCTGGATGCAAATTGCCAAATCAAAGGGGGTAGGGGACATAGGCCCTCTACAAAATCAGCTCAGGGAGGTCAGAAGCGAGTTCACTATGGCTAAACATGTGGCTAGCTGCCAGCAGGCACTTCTACAGGAAGAAAACCAAAAGCTACGGTTGCAGCTACAAGAACTCCAGGCAAAGGCAGGACTATCCTCCAAGGGCATCACATCTGAACAAGAAGGCAAGAAGGAGCTGGCCACCAATATTGAAGGACCAAAAACAGTTCTACAGGAAGAAGAACAGCAGTTAAGAATTGAGGTGCAGGCCTTGAAGGAGCAGCTGCAACAAAAGGAGGCGCAATTGGCTTGCATGGCTAGTTGGGCCATGGAAGCCTTGCAGTGCAGACATCCTGCAAAGTCCTATGGACTGTACTTAAAGGATCGGTGGCTACAATTCCAGATCAACACCCTAGCACAAAGAGGTATTGAGCAAATGCATGACCCACAGCAGTTTACTGAAGTATGCAACACTAGCTCAGCAGAAGATAAAGCTCAGCTAGCAGAATTTTATATCCACAATCTAATTCTGCCCAATGAGGTCTCTTGGGATCCCAATATCGCCTTGGGCGATATGCAACTAATGGCTTTTGCATCTTGGCTGAATCATGAGGATCAGAGAGCCACTGAGGAGAAGTCGGTCATGAACCGGGAAGTGAGTGAACCACTGTATATTCGGCCAGAACTAGGAGATCCGGTTGCCCTCACCTCAGCCCGCCAACAGTTATCCAATGATCCTGCAGCTTCCTTGAGATTTATAGATCAGCAAGCCCAAGCAATCGCCCATTTTGAAGACATGGACAGACTCTTGGGAGAAACTGCTGGCCATGCTTGTGCACGTAGATGGCATGCTTTGGCACATAGCTTGAAAATCAGGGAATACCATACCCCGACCAGAATGAGGGAAGCATTTGCAAGGATGGACCTGTACAAGAAATCAGTGCAAAGACTTCAGGCCAGCTGGATTGGCCTCAAACTCAGCCCTCCATTGTTGCTAGGATTGGCTGAAGGAGGTGCAGGAAAGGAAGAAAGGGCACAATGGGAAAAAGTGGAAAGTACAGCAGGGTTTCATATCAACCATGAAGACATCACCACAGAAGCTTGGGATGTAAGGGGAGCAGTAAAGGCCATGAAGGATGAGGATCTTGACTGAGTTGCTCAAGGATGAGCAAATGGTTCAGCTGGGGGGTGATGATGAGCCCCAATTTTGGTACAATTTGGGCTCATTTTTGGCCTATTTTGCTTGCTCAAACCATTCATTTTTATTGTTTATGCATACACTTCTTAGTTTATTCATGTTGTTTGTAGGAGAAAGGATAGGCACTTTATCCACGTAGCTAATGCATTGTGATTCCAGGTTTTGGCATTAAAAGGGAGCAAAAGACAACGAAAAGGTGGCAAGGAGACAACGAGTTGGCATTGCTGACATAAGGAGAGGTTGTCCACGGTTTTGGGGGACATTCCTCGTGATCCTCACCAAGAACTCCGAGCCCACTTCAGCCTCCCTCCGAGCTTAATACACGGCCAGCTGTTCTACAGGAACAGCAGTTCAAAACTGCTCTACAGGAAACAGCATTTATGACCATCCTACAGGATCAGCAGTTAAACTATAGATTGAACAGCCGAGCTCCTAGAATCATGGATATCTGTTGGAGCATCGTTTTGTATAAGTATAGAAGCCTTAGCCTTGGTTAGGTTGTTGAAACTCTCGTATTACTATTGTAATTTTGGAGCACAGCTCAAGTTTCGTTCTCTTTTGTAAGCCAATTTGGCATGTTATCAGATTATGAATAAAGAAGGCCACTTTTGAGTTAGTTCTGAGTTTTCTCAAGGATCTATAGCTCTCAGGTGAGGGCCCAACCTGAGAGCCATAGTCCTCCTCCGTGTTGTAATGCATTTACCATTAGTTCCAGCACTTGAGTTTGTTTAGTTTCCTATGCAATTCGGATTTCCAGCTTGTTGGTTTAGTTGTTTTCATTAGCATAGATAGGACTGGTATGATGCTTTGCTTTCAGTATTCGAGTTTGATAGGTTGGTAGAATAAATCTCTTGGAGCTCCATCAAAAACAGGTTGCAAAAGGCTCACTGCCATCTCACTGTTGGGATTGGGGTGTAGACCATGATCAGCCACCAAAAAGAACAGCAGTCGTTTCATCTCCACGCAAGTTGCCACATGAACGTTTTTATTGAAAATCCATTCATATATTCTCGACATTGATCCATACTGCACTCTCACGCATTAGTTTCATTTCTTGTTTTCCATTTCGGATTTGTAGGTTTCATGGCATAATAGGTTAATGAATCTCTTGTTTTGATGCACAGGTCATTTGTTTCATTTACGCTGCTCTTTCTCAAGCCACTTCCTTCGTCGTTTTCTCCATCCACCTGCAAGTTCTATTCATCCTCTACCTCACTCACTTGCCCTCCAACTCTCTCATTCCACGTACCGCTCCATTTCCTTCACTCTCGTTGATTTCACCCTTCCAAAACATCAACCCATTGCATGCACCCTTCCTTCGTCTGACTTGCCATTTCCTAAGACATCATTAGGTCCATCTCCATCTCCCTTAGCCTCCCACACCACTCCAACACTCCATCCACTCCTAAAATCTCCACGACCAACCATCCTGTAGATGTGCACAGCCATCCTGTAGAAAACAGAGTATCCTGTAGAATTCCCAGCAGCCTTCCTGTAGGAGGCCATTCACTTCGTTGCCGAGCTTCTGAACGTGAGGGACCTCTGTGGATGGGTGCTGAGGATCCTTAGGAACCTCTCCAAGCCTCCCCAACCTGTCCCACACTTTCCTTCCATCTCCATCCCACCTGCACAATCAAACCCTAGTTAGGCCAAGGTCACAATCACTCCACACACTTAAAGGAAAAACACAAAAACACATTTCTCATGATGCCAGTAGCTTAGACCCATGCATTCATACTTGTTAGAGGCAATGACAGCATTCATAAGAGTTGCACCCACATTCTTTGCATTATAGAGGATAGACTAGTTAAATTAGGGTTTCATAGATTTACATGCTTTAAGTTGCTTTTGATTCAGTTTGTCAAGTAGAGTAGCCTTTCTTTGATGTTAACTTTCGTCCATCATTGATAAAGCTTCTTCTGTGAGCCTATAGAAGTTGGCTTAAGCCCTAGCGGACTTGTGCTAGCTGACCAAGTGACAGCTGCGACAAGGGCTAGTACTTGTGCATACAGCACCGTCGCTTCCAAGTTTGTACGAACTACCGGGTTGATAAAATTAAGAGACAGGAAGCCCCAGGAGTTGTAGCATTATTGCTACAATACTGGAGCTCACCAACTAGTTTTGGGATCACTCAATTTTTCTTCTTGAGCTTCACCATTAACCAGTGAGGTGTGACATCGCTGAACATCATTTAGAACTAAAAGATCCTCTTCACTGCATTCCCTGGGATCTTGACCTTCACTATATGATGTCAGATGTGATAGATTTTCTAGAGACAAAGCCTTTGGTAGGAGTTTGAATTGATGAGCACCATTCAAATTGTCTGCATCAAATTGAAGCTTATTTTTTAATTCTGGAGTGTTGCCACAATCCATTTATTCACCTTCATAAGCTTCATTCTCATAAATTTGTTGGCTGTCATCTTCCTCCTTTTGAGGACCATTCAACTCACCAAGGCCAAAACACGCTTTGCTTTTGTGTGAAAAATAAGACTTGATTTCCTGAGCTTCATCCTTCACAGCCTCTTGAGCTTCCTCATTGTAGTTCTTAGGAGATACAATTTCTTGAGCATTCTGAGTTTCACTCTTGGAAAACTGTTCAATTTTCTCTTCTTTTTCAACTATAGAGACCTGATACCCTTCAATGGTTTTTGAATCATTCAATTCATCCTCTAAACCTTCATCATTAACAAGTGATATGAGATTTTCTTGAAGATGCTCTTTACTGCATTCTTCATTGACTTGAGCTTCACTATTTTATGTATGTTGCACTAGACCTTCTAGAACTTGATCCTCTACTAACAATTTACCTTTTTGCTTACCTCCAACTGAATCCACAATCTGCTCTTCATCGATAGTTTCTTCAATAATGTCCAAGTCATGTGATTCATCTTCATTATCTATGTCTCCTAGTATTGGACTATTTTCCAAATCTAAATTTCAAACTAGAATCTTCTCTTCCACGTCATAGTGTCCAAGCTCTGTCTTTTTGGATGCAGTACTATATTCTATTCGGAACAAAGTGACTAAACAAGGAGATATATTATATCTGTCAGTAACCTTAGGGGTCTTCAACAGAGTATTTAACTGGGGCATTTCTTGCTTACAAACCTCTTTTGTAAGACTATCTAGGAGTTTGTCTAGTATAGAATCATCCATTCCTAAACAAAGAAACATGTCATTAGTGTCTGTAGGTTTGGGCTTGTTTAAAAGAGTACCAGAGTCATTACATCAGAGGGATCAACACATCAGTACTATCATTATTGAGACATCCCATCTTTTATCTGGAACAAAATCATGCATACCTTGATGAGGGAACACATTATTACAATTTAAAAAATTTATTGAAACGTCTGCTTCTATTTCAAGAATAGAATTAGTTATACCTAAACAAGGGAACATATCATTATTATCTGGAAGCTTGGCTCATTTAATTTGTTCTAGAATTATTGTAGCAGATCATTAGTGGCTGGGTTGTGTTTGATGGAGTAAAAAGACTTATAAATGTGGAGAAAACACATCATTACTATAAATACAGAGGAAACCCATCTTTTTTCTTGAAGAATAATACCTGAACAAGGGAACAAATCAATATTGTCTTCAGAATTGATTTTAGTGTGAACAGTCTCCTCAGCCGTGACTGCTTTTTCAAGAATAGATTCATCCATACCTGAACAAGGAACACATCATTACTGTCGGTAAGGTTGGGCTTGTTTAATGGAGTACTAAAATCATTATAGTAGAGGGAACACATCATTAATATTAATACTAGGGGAACTAGAACAGAGTCAAGGCATACCCGAACTAGTGAACACATCAATACTGCCTTCAAAACTGTTTGAAGAATCAACAATCTCCTGAGCCGTGTTTGGTTTTGTTTCTTTATAATTGCATGGACAACCTAATTAGTATCACTCTCTGTTTGTGTGTGGACATGAATCCTATCAACCTTGTAATGAGATGACTCACTTGCATGCTAGGAAACACTAGGCATTGGCTCAAACATACTACAGACACTGTCCACTTTTGAACCATACAATTCATCAAGGCCATAAAACTGTTTGTCATTGTCTGAATAATGAAATTTGTCTTCATGAACTTCATCCTCAATAGTTGAGTTATGAGGTTGCAGACCAACATCTGAAACTCGAATATTCTCATAAGCTTCTTAAGGTTCATCGTATGATGAATGAATCAGTTGATGATCTCCAACTTTCAAAGAAACTGCATCAAACAACATGGGACAGCCATCATTTTGGCTACTATTATAATTCTTATGTGATCTTCATTCTTCATCATTGTGAGTTTCACTTTTGGAAACTTGTTCAATTTTCTCTTCTTTTTCAACTACATGATCTTGATATCTTTCAATTTCTTCTGAACTCTTAAACCCATACTTGTGAGTTTCATTATTAACAAGTGAGATGGGATTTTCTTGAACAAAAGTAGTTGAAATGTATTTTATGTTGCATTCTTCATCATCTTGAACTTCACTAGATGACGCCTATTGCGGTAAAATTTCCAAAGCTTGCTTCTCACAGAGAAGTTTAGATCGATCACCCTCATTCCAATTATTTGCATTAACAATCATGTTCATTCAAATTCTTGGTTGCTGTTGAAATCCATTGATTCAACTTTATGAGATTTGAGAAGTAAAATAAAGTCCACTCACATTCTTCATTATTGTCTGGTTCATCTTTAAAAAGAAACTTGTTATTTTGCAAACTAACCAATTCTCATCAGTTTAATACTTTACTAGCACATGGCCATTTTGCATACCTGCAATGGAATCTGCAATCTTCTCTTCATCGGTAGTTTCTTTAGCAATGTTGAAGTCATGTGATTCATCTCCATCATCTGTATCAACAAGAAGTGGATTATCAATTTGCAAATCTATATTGAAACTGGAAACTTCTCTTCCACACCATATATTTCATTACTTAAGAAGCAAGTAATTAATTTGTAGACAGACATCTAAAACTGGATTCTTCTCTTTTACATCACTCTGGTCAATTAATAATTTTGTTTATTCAAATTCTTGGTCGCAGCTGAAATCTATTGATCCAATTTGATGGGATTTTTCAAGTAAAATTAAGTCCATTCACATTCTTCCCTATTGCCTGATTCATTTGACTCTTGATCATTATTTCATCCTCAGAAGACAAAAAAAATATATTTGCAACCTACTATTTGCTTGGACTTTTGGGAACCCAACTGCCATAATTTTTCTAAGGTATTATCGGACCAAAAATCAACGCAATGTCATTTCTCAATTGCACTCCCAAGCCCAATCCCTATCAGGGGTTCTCTAGAACAAGTTATAATGTAGGACTGTTTTCAACCAAAAATATGAAGTGGGTACTCTGATAAAACTAAAATGAAATGTCCCAAGTTAATATATTTTCAGATCCAGGTCCAAAATTTTCCATCCAGCATTACCTCTAGTTAATACCCAACCTAAAACCAGAAACCGGGGCCAGATATGTTCCAAAATAGTGGAAGAACAACCTCAAACTCTACAGAAGCAGCAGAGGGCTTAATGTTGTTCTGCTAAGCTTCCCATTGCTCAGATCCTTACAAGTAAAAGAAATCACAGGAATCCCACATCTATTAACAATCTAAGCTTAATTCCTTATGCAAATCCAAAAGGGTACAAGCCCAAATTCTGGATCCAAAAGAGAAAAAAGATAAATTCTAGCAAATTAAGCAAACTGCAACTGAATAAACTTACACCAATCTCTACGTCGTGGCGAATCAAAACCAGCTCATTCCTCTTGTGAGAACCTGCAATCATACCAGTGCTAGCCTCCATTGTGTGACTCTCGGGTTAATCTCCCAATCTGAATGCTTTTGTTTTATGCAATCTCAGGCAATGTTTCAAAAAAATTTGCAGTGGTGGGAAGAACCCATATCCACATTGCACTCAACACCCCTGCTCTACACCAAATTGTGCATAACCCTGAGACCCCTTCTATTCCCAATACCACTTCATAAAATGAACCAAAAATATGTCCGACACTTCTCGTGAATTAGAAAAATAACTAAAAAACCCATAAAATTTAGGCTCTTCACTCGCGGGTCCGCAAATCCAGCTCATTAATGATTTTATATATGATTATTGAGATTAATTATAACTTTAATTTACGTGTTTTAAGAAAAATTATAGATTAATAAATTTGTTAAATTAGCATATTAAAAAAATAAAAAATATAAAAATATATGTTTTATTTTTTATTCTAAATTATGATTATAGTTAATATATGAAAAGTTAACTCATTTGAATTTTATGAATTAAATCATAATTTTGATTAATATGGGATAATTATACAATAAAATAAAATAAGTCATGCTTTTTATTTTTTTCAATCATGCTTTTACTAAATATGTCATATTTTCAATCATGTTTTTACCAAACATGTCATATTTGTAATTGAATTTTGATTAGTATGTGATAATTATACATTTAATCTTTTTCAAAAATAAACCATACTTCAATTTTTATTTTCAATCATGTTTTTACCAAACCTTTCATATTTTCAATTATGTTTTTACCAAACATCTCATATTTGTATTTGAGATTTATTGGCAAACACATTTTTGAGTTTAGCTCATAACCCTAACTAATGTTTTATATTTGCATGTACAACCTTCTTGTAAAGTTGTGAACACCTTATCCCATTAATTTTAGGTTGTAATTTTAGTTAGCACACTCTACTTGTGTATTAAACGTTTTAAGGATATACACATTATCTTCTTCATTTTAGACCATAACGATCATTAATATGTCAAATTTACATAAAACCCTATTAATAAGTCAAAAACCCATGCTAAAAACACTTATCATAATCCCGTTTTAGGTTACAACCCTAGACAACACATTGGCATTGAATATAAAACATTTTAATTAATATAATTTTTTTATAAAACTCCATTATTAAAACAATTATAATAGTTCTTTATTTTTAAGTCACAACCCTAACCAACACATTAGAATGGCATATAAAATGTCATTATAAATTCATTAGCAAAATGGGTGGAGAGGATAACATCCCAGTGTGCAAATTACTAGGTCGTTCTACTGGGAGAAAAATAGAAACAATGTAAACTTTGCAATGGGAACTATAAACTCAAAACGAGAACTCTACCCAAAAATCCCCGAAAAAACATGAAAAATAGTGCTAAAAAAGAAAAGTGTATATATTAGAACGATGGTTTTTTTTAAGGGTCAATTTTGAACATGTCTTAAAAATGGCAGTGAGAAAGAATTTTTTGTGCAAAAATTGTGCAAAAACCAGTTTGAAAATGAAAAGTGCTAATAATGGAACGATGGATCTTTTTTTTAGAGTTAATTTTCAACATTTAAAAAAAATGCGAGTAAAACCAAATTTTTATGTGCAAAAATTGTGCAAAAAACACCCCCAAAACGAAAAGCTTTGATGCTCAAATAACACTCTTTTTTTTGGGTAAATTTTCTACATTTTGAAATAATGGTATAAAAGATTTTGTTATGACTCCGAAAACATTAAAATTTCAAAAAAATAATGAAAACATAAAATTAAAAATAAAAACAATGAAAAAACACAAAAAAAGCTAAAAAAATACTAAAACGTAAATAAAAATATATATTAAAAACAAAACATAAAATAAAAAAAATAAATAAAAATGAATCATAAAAATGTAAAAAAAAAAAAAACCAAAAAAACAAAATTAACCTATAAAATATAAGAATTAAAAAATTAAAAAATTTAAAGAAATAAATAATAAAAAAAACATATTTTCAAAAAAATAACTTTTTTTTTTAATGTGGTAAACCATAAAAAAAATTTGAAAAAAATAAATAAATAAATAAAACTATAAAATTAAGTAAAAATAGGAAATTTTAAAAAAACATTAAGAAAAACTAAACAATTAAATTAAATTAAATTAAATTAAAAACAAACTAGATTAAACAAAATAGAAAAATAACAAAAAAAAAATAAAAAATAAAAAAACTACAAAAATTAAGATTAAAAACATTTTCAAGAAACCTAAAAAAACAAAAATACGCTGAAATTAAAACTAAAATAAAAACCCAAAAAACAATTAAAATTTAAAAAAATATATATATATATATATATATATTGAAATTAATCATCATTTTCAAAAAAACATTAAAATTAAAAAAAGTTAAATATATTTTTGATATTTTTAAAATAACATTTAAAATATATATATTTTACAAATATATATAAAATTAAAAAAAAAATGTTTAATTAATATATATATATATATATATATAACAAAATTTATTTTTTATTTAAAAAAAGCAATTTTATTGGCCACTGCTTCCATGGGCGGCTGGGTGGTGGCTATTCGATTCCGAGAAATCGAATAGCCACTTCCTAACCATCCCCATGGGCGGTTGGGCGGTCGCTATCCAATTCTCAAAATCGGATAGCTACCACTCAATCGCCTATGGGGGTGGTCGGGTGGTGGTTATCTGATTCTCAGAATCGGATAGCCATCGCTCGGCCGCCCATGGGGGCGGCCGAGCGGTGACAATTTGATTATGAGAATTGGATATCCACCTCAAGGGCGGTCAGGGGGAGTTTATCCGATTCCAAGAATCAGATAGCCACCATCTGACCGATGGTGGCGGTGGTTATATAATTCTCGGAATCGAATAGCCATCGCTTGACCGCTCGTTGGGGTGGCTATCCAACTCTTGAAATCGAATAGCCATCACTCGGATGCCCGTGGGGGTGGCTATCCAATTCTCAGAATCGAATAGTCATCGTCCGTTTGCCCATGGGGGTGGCTATCTGATTCTGGCAATTGGATAGCCACTGCCCAACCACCCGTGGAGGTGGCCAGGCAGTGGCTATTTGATTCTGAGAATCAGATAGCCACCGCACGGGATTGAATCAGATAGCCACTGCCTGGCCGCCCCCACGAGTGGCTGGGTGATGGCTATCCGATTCCGGGTGGCTGGGTGGTGGCTATCCGATTCCAAAAATCAGATAGCCACTGTGTGGCCACCCGCATGGGTGGTCGGGCGGTGGCTATCTGATTCCCGGAATCAAATAGCCACCGCCCAGCCACCCATGGAGGTGGCTGAGCAGTGGCTATTTGATTCTCAGAATCAGATGGCCTTCGCTCGGCTGCCCGTGGGGGTGGCTGGGCGGTGGCTATCTGATTCCAAGAATCAGATAGCCACCCCCATGGGCAGTCGAGCGGTGGTTATTCGATTCCGATTACGGGAACTGATACTGTTATGCGTTCAATATTTGTAATATGTGATTTTCGCATTAATTTTTAAGTTAATCATTATTTTTTGAAAAAAATGATTATTATTATTTTTTTGACATGAAATTCATAAAAAAAAACTATTATTTAACCATTTTTAGTTAAAATTTTCATATAAAAATTGTGATTTTGACATGTCAATTCTAGCAAAAAATTATCAAAACGTGTACTTTTTTAGTTATGTTTATGTTAAAAATGGTTATTTTTATGTCCGTTGTTAAAAAATATTGTTTTTTAGAAACAATTATTTCATGTGGATTGAAAAATTAATTAAGGATGTATAAATATGTAGAATATCGAAAATTCAAAATATCAACCTTCTAATTTAAAAATTCAAAACAATAAAAACCTCACTACAAAAAAATTAAAATTAAAATAAAAACAAGAAAATATGAAGAAAACGACCACTTCAAAAATTATTAAATTTACAAAATAATTATTTACATTTCATACATTAGAAAATTTAAAGTTAAAAAATAGGTCTTTCAAAAAAAGGGTCTGATGCAAAATTACCACTTTTTAAAATCAGCATGAAAATCACTACCATTCTAAAACGCAATGTACATAAGAAAAATTAAAGTGCCAAAAACTATGCTCTAAAAAAAACATGTGTGTTCATCACCCCTTTTCAAAATCAGGTCACTTTTTTGCTATCTCTACGAAACAGGTAACAGTATCAGTTCCCTCTCAAAGTTTACATCGTTGAGATTTGACATCAAGACCCCTTCCTAAATAAAGTAATGTTTAACTAAGTGAGCTAGTGCCAATTGTAAGACAATAGAATAAGGACTCGACCAATTGAGCTAACCCTCAAGGTTAACTGAGTGGTTAAGACAGGACATTAACTCCCTCTCCACCTAAGTTCAATTCCTTGAAATGACATGTTAAGCATGTTGTGATGAGGTTAGAGGAATAGGCGGCCCCAGGGAGTTACTCTGTTTGTGGTCAATACGAGACGTCTCAACTCTTGCTAAGTCATATATTCCTGGTATATTCATCTTATAGGCAGATCAGATATACTCTTAGTGGTATAGTGGCAGTTGGAAGGTTTAATCCTAGGGCTAGCCTAGATCACACCAACGAGTTACCGATCCACCATGGTAAAGAAAAAATAAAACAAGCATCATCATTATGAATTACCCTCGATCGAGGTGAGAGTTGAGAGGAGGAGCATGGTGGGATTCACACCACCACCACACAATTATTGAAGGTACAGTGAGGGTGGTGGCATGGCCACCCCCACACAAACCTTAGCACGCATAAGATGTCAAGGCAATTAAGTCACAGAGGGAGAGGGTATTCTGTGTATTTGGATTTGAATCTATTCAGACTTGTAGCAACTGGAAAACTTGTTTCCTTTGCAGGCTTTCGGTGGCATAGGCATCTCTCTAGGGAAGTTCTCGGAAATGGAAGTTTCACCCAGGCTCAGGAAGTTGAAGGTGTGATGCCTCCTCTCCTTCTCAGTCCTTCCTCGTATGTTCAGATTGGCTTCCCTATGAATTCAATGCTTTCTGTGATATATATGTTTTGTATATGGTTGGGGATGGTCAGTCCAGACACGACATTATGGACTAATGCAAAGTTTAGCCCTCCTATGAATGGATGGGATGGGGTTCACCCTCTTTCCTACATATCGGGGGTCGGGAGGCCTCTTGACGGGAAGCCCCTGACTGATTTTAGTAATCCCAACTACCCAGGAGCTTGGAAACCTTGGGATATGGATACTTCCCAGTTTTTTATAGAAGACAAGATAGAGCCTTACATTTCTAACTCTACTTCCATGAAATTTATGAGAAAGGAAATTTGTGACTGGTTTATGGGTGATATTTCTTATTCTCATGAGGAATTCATGCACTAGACATAAAAGAACCTTCAAGAGAATTGGGATGGGTTCGTAATTCAAATCCATGAAGATAATGAGGATATGTTCCTTAGAGTGAGGTTTAATGGTTTTCTTTGTCGTGTTTATGTTCCTGTAGACCCTGCAGGCTCCTTAATTAGACTGACTTGTGGGCTCATCCATCCTAGGTGTCCTCCCAATCATTTTTTTTTCGCATTGCGAGACTTGTAAGTCAGAGCCCCGCCTTATTGGTACATTTTAATTCTCCATACAACAATAATCAATCGAAGTTCATGGCTCGCCCAACCACACACTGAGGTCGCACTCATAATGCAAGTTGGGGGCGAGGTCAAGGCTGAGGCCGTGGGAGTGGGAAATCTTGTGCTAACAGAGGTCAAGGACATGGGACCAGAACTTGATTCATATTAGCAACTTCCAGAGCATATAGAACTAATACCCACCCCCGTGCCCACCAGACGATTGATGAATGGGAAGTAAAGGTTGTTAACCAGGTCAACGACCAATCTTGGAGGAGTTGGGGGACATGATTCCAGACCCGGGCCATACCATGGTCATTGCTCTTAGTACCAACAATCTTTATTTATATTTTGGTTGGTGAAGACCCTTCTAGCGAAGGCTTTGATAATGAGTATTACAAGCATTTCAGGTCCTACAAATGAAATTCAAGAAATTCATAAGGAATTTCAGTTAATTCAACACCAAATCCAACAACAAAATGCTTTCCTTGCATGCATAGAGAAACATATCCCCTGCTTGCCTCAAACTGAGTTGTCAAGCTCCAACGCCAAAGACCTGACACTAGTTAAATATTTTGATGATTAGCTTGGGCATTATATGAGTATGGTTATTTTGTTGTTTCAGTATAGTTTCAGTAAAGATTAAAGAAATATTAATAATATTCGATACCGACTAATACAAAAACCAAACTCATGGAGTTATGTACTCTATGGTATGTACAAGTATTATTACACCAGAATGTCACAACTAATCACCAACGAACTTATTTTACCAAGGCCCCTTAAGATTGTGGTAAAAACTTAGCAGGAAGAATTAAAGTGGAACTTCAAAGTTTAATTTGTTTTATTGTGACTAGGTTACGTAGGAGATGCCATATGAGATCGTGAAAACAATATCAACGAATTAAATTGACTGAAAAACTATCTCTTTCACCAGGTTTCCCAATTGAGGCCCTAAATTTTGCTGAGTGTTGGTTAAATCCTAGCAGTCCATTACAAACTTTCGGACCTGTCAGCATCGGCTCTAATGTTCAAAGGAAGATATTGTTGCAGCAGTAGCTGAATAGATGGCCATGGAAAGGAAGCAAAGGGTTTCAAGAAACAAAGAACTGATACCCAGTAACATATTTAATTATATATATATCTATCTATCTATCTATATATATATATATATATATATATATATATATATCCAGTTGCCACATATGAACAATCGTAATCTAAAGATTAAAGAAATATTAATAATATTCGATACTGACTAATACAAAAACCAAATTCATGGAGTTATGTACTCTATGGTATGTACAAGTATTATTACACTAGAATGTCACGACTAATCACCAACGGACTTATTTTACCAAGGTCCCTTAAGATTGTGGTAAAAAATTAGCGGGAAGAATTAAAGTGGAACTTCAAAGTTTAATTTGTTTTACTGTGACTAGGTTAGGTGTGATTAGGTTAGGTAGGAGGCGCCATCTGGATCTAGACAACAATATCAATGGATTTGACCGAACAACTATCTCTTTCACCAAGTTTCTTGATTGAGGCCCTAAATTTCATCGAGGCCTGCTTAAACCCTAGCAACCCATTACAAACTTTCGAACCTGTCAGCATCGACTCTAATGTTTAGAGCCTTCAGGCAAACATAGTGGTCTTCTACCAAGAACTACAGATTTCAGGGGCATTTTCAGGGAACGTGGATGGTCATGTGGAAGACCTGTCGATAGTTCAACAAGGAAAGGCTCAAATCTCTCCCAATTCCATTGTTGGCTCATTAGGTTTGCCCTCTTGTTTCGGTCATGAAGGCAGATCACCAAACCCGGGTCTTCCTTGCACTGAGGATCTGCCGAGGGTAAACCCTCAAGACACAACCACACCCTTTGAAGATGCTTCGGCGACAGGCTAAAAGAAGAAGGCAAGGAAGATAAAATGCCCCAAGGTAAAAGATAGGAACCAAGCATTAGTACTAGGGGAGGCTATCAGATTAGATGAAGTTATGTCTATAGTTGAAAGGATTTTGGTCGGAAGAATTAGAGGCAGGCACTACTATGTAACACGTCTAAGGAGGTGGGTGCAGGAGAATTGGGAACACATTCTAGATGCGCTTCCATCTGTATGAACCATGCCCAAAGGATGGTTTTCTTTCAAATTTAGTAAAGAGGGACATGTGAATTGGGTTCTCTCGCATTACTGGAACATAAAAATGCCCCCTGTGTATTTGAAAAGGTGGAATCCCCTCTTTGACATTGAGCGAGAATAGCTAGGTGCAAGGCCAATATGGTTAAGGCTCCCCAGCCTCCCCCTTCAACATTAGATGGAAGATGTCTTTCAGTGTATAAGGGATGACCTTGATACTTATCTTGACTTCGATAGATCATACTTGGAGACAGGGGAAATGTCTTATGCCAGGGTCGTTGTCTATCTCGACACTAGGGATGGATTAGTGGAAAATCTGATACTCCACTACCTAGGATATGTGCACAACCAAATATTGGATTATGAAGGGAAATCATTTTGATGTCGACGCTACCACAAAGCCAACCATGTTTACAAATAATTCCCCTTGTTAGAATATATAATTATTTGATATATAACTAAGGATTAATACAAGACATGACACAAAGTAACCCTTAAAAGACATGATACAAGGTAACCCTCCCCTGTGCATTTTTCCTACAACATATCACCCACAACTAGCTTGCCTAAGCAAAAGTGAGGACCAATTGGACTCAATGCAACAACTAGTTCATCAAATTGTTACTGAAAATGTCCAAATGAGAGAATAGGTAGAGCAGTCATAACAACATAATAAGAAACAAAAGACATATGAGCTATCCTTTATACTTGAGTAGGAAATTGTCACATTTAAAGAGGTAAAGAATAAACTACGAGAACCAATGGATAGGCTAGATACTCTTAACATTCTCCTCAATTACTAGCTAATGAATTTGACAGTCACCTACAATGGATTTCATATTCAAAAGGTACTTAATAAGGACTTGTGTTGTAGGGTACAAATATCTCAGTGATGGGAAGCTAATAATGTTCCCAACACTCCTAGTTCTTCCTGGACCACTCTCTTGGCCATTATGATTCTCACCCAAAATAAAACAACATTTGGCCAAGTGTATAGACCCTTCCCTTACCTCATATTTGATCACTGGGGTCGATGGATTATGGTTGGTGTCTATACACACAATATAGTTCCACTAGGGTGTGGTTTCACCAATGTCCACTAGGTGTTGGACCTACTAACATGTCAACAAAGTCATGTTCTCCCACTTCCTCTTGACCTTAAAAACATAGCATATATGGACTAAAAAGAAACCTAGGATAGGTTCATAAAGAAGAACTACAATTGTTGTTCTCCCACCCTCCTGTAGTTTTAAGGAGACTCATGGCCCAATTCCTGATACCTAAATTCTTAGTTTTGACAGAATAACTAGCATAGGGATTGGTTAAACTAAGTATACCCATAAATTTGGAAATCAAGTGAATGAATATGAACACATAATTGCGCATTCACCATGCACATAATAATGAATAACATATCCTAGGCACACTTTAAAATTCATGTGCATACATGACACCGTTCTAATCACAAAGACATAGTGAGCGTCAAAACTCAGACATTCATTTACATTTACAAACACACAAGATATTGCACCATTCACAATGTAACAAGATTCATCACACTCCATAAGGAAATACACATAAGAAATGTACACTTATCGATCTGTGTGTTTGATGATGACTGAAAAATGAAGAAAGGACTTCAACTCTCCACCCTATTGTTAGCCATCCATATTGAAATATTTCTTGTAGCTAATTACCTTGAGATAGATCCAAAGTCTAAGGGGATGCATACTAAGGGAAATTTAAACTTGAGGCTTAATGACATAACCAAGAGAAGGAGTCCACAACTTAGTTAGTTTATCAACTGCTCAACAATAGTAAGCACCAAAGTGACTCACTAACTGAATGCAATGACAAACAAATTGTCTCTAATCGTATCAACAAAGATCGAAGGGACAGAAGTGGAATTGATGTCCAGGAAATCTTGCAAAGGAAAAGTTGTCGCATTCTTTAGAGTCGGCTACACCCACAAAACGAAGAGCCCAACAAATCGTTGTCTTTATATAAGATAACGTGAATGGTAAGTGAAAAAACAACCTCGGTATAGGCGCAAGACAGTAGTAGCCTGCAAGTTGGCGGACTTAGGGTGCACTGTTAGAGTCAATTTTGCAGTTGTTAGATAATATTTTCTTAAATTGATATGTTTTTCTTAATTGTTAATTGTCTTAAATGAGTTTCATTTTAAGTGGTCATTGTCTTAAATATAAAGTTGTCTTAAAATAATTTTGTCTTAAACTGTTTTTGTCTTAAAATATTTTTGTCTCAAATTATTTTGTCTTAAATATAAAGTTTTGTCTTAAAATATTTTTGTCTTAAACTGTTTTGTCTTAAAATATTTTTGTCTCAAACTATTTTTGTCTTAAATTTAAAGTTTTGTCTTAAAATATTTTTGTCTTAAACAGTGTTTGTCTTAAATATAAAGTTTTGTCTTAAAATATTTTTGTCTTAAACTGTTTTTGTCCTAAATATAAAGTATTGTCTTAAAATGTTTTTGTGTCAAACTATTTTTGTCTTAAGTTTTATATTTACGACAATTCAAATGATATTAAATTTTAATGTAAAATAACTAAAATAAAAAGTGACTTTTTATGACAAAAGATTTCTTTTGTCTTAAGAAAATGTCCTAAAAGTACCCTTGGTGTAGTAGTGCATAAAGTTAAAGTCTGGTATCATGAATGCTCTCCATAATGAAAAGAACATAATGCTTGATATTACAAAATATTGGTATTCTTTAGATGGTATGCCACTTGCCATATTAAACATGAGAAATGAAGATACACTCCACTATAATTAATGCAATGAAATAAATAATCCAATGAGAATAATGTTACCATTTCCTTTGAAATGAATTGTTTTGCAAACTTTTGAATGTAGTTCCAACCATTATGTGAATGTTGGTACTAGTAATGAATTGTTCTGCAACCCTGCAAAGATAATGAATTGTTCTACAAACCTTTGAAAGTATCTTTATCATGCGTTATTCTATGGGATGTTTTGCTGAAATTTCCGACTACCAAAGTGGTTTATCAATGTAGGGAACATACATGAAAAACTATATATATTCTCCAACAATGAATATCTCTCTCTTTGTCTCTCCATGTATCACAAAATTTATATTTATTGGAGCATTAAACATATAACTAGTTACCACAATGGAGATGTCTAGCCATATACATGTCTTAAAATCCATGCAATGAAAACCCTCATGTGGGTTGTCTTCATTTCCACAAAAAAAAAATTAGATGATTAAAATTGTTATGTGCATTGATCCCTATCATTGAGTATGTAAAAGGTGGGATGTGTGTTAGAAAATCAAGTACTGTAAAAAGTTAATAATTCACTATACAATAATGCACAATAATTTATTTCATGCTTGATAACACATCCCAATCATTCTGGCACGAACTCTGTCCTTCTGGAAACACTATTACCTATCATTCCTTTGCATTATCTATCACCATCCTCAGTATAGTCGCCACCTATCCTGTCATCACCATCAGTATACCAAACAATATATCGAGTAATAACACTTATAGCATGGAACATTACTAATTAATGATGCAAGCCTTTATTAAGTGAGATGGGAAATAACGTCTCTGCATCTCTGAAGCCTCCATTGTGTCCTTATCAATTGTATCGCCAGTGAATCTAGCCACCTACTGTTACATTGCAAATTCTCTTTAATACTTGCTTCATTTCACATTGATTTCAAATATCCTTGCCTCTAGTTTCTAAGATATCTTTTAGACTATCGTCCCTGTTTAAGCTACACTTGTGTACCTCTATGATTTCTTGTTCCTTGTCCTATTCCTACGCTTTCTTTTCTTTACAAGATGAAAAAATATGAGAAAACATGTGAAGTCATAACCGGGATTGAGAGTATGTAATAGAATGTACACATTCTTACACCCTTGTCATCCCTTTTGCATGACTAAAACAATTATGTATCTTTTCCATTTTATTCTAGGTTATTTGGTTCCTTAGTCAATTTTACAACAAGATGCCACATGTTTGCAAGCTTATTTTCCAAGTCTACCTCCTTTTGTTTTTCTTTTCAATTTGATTTTGAACCTCTACCAACAATTGTGTTTTTTGTGTTTTTTTTTATATAAATGCTCATGTCTCCATCTAATTTCTTCCTCACAGTTTAGAGGTCTCAAGACAAGCTATCATGATTGAATCAACCAGATATATCAGACTGAATTTTTGGTTGGGCCTCTTCTGAATATATTTTCTTCAATGAAAAATTATTGAAACGTGTCAGCAATGAGGAACACCTTCCCCTACTCAATGTAGTGTGGATTAGCATGGGATGCCTCTTAATAGATTGGTTGCAACATGTTTTAAAAGTAATGGATTTTGCAACCATGGTGTCAACTTAAATCCATGTCAAAAGATAAGGTAAAAAAGCTCCTTCAAAATTTATTTTCTCAAAACAATTGATATTTATATGATTTCCCTTGATTTTGTGTTTTTCTACTTCTTTTCCTAATAGTCTCATGACATCCCATACACAACCCATATATATATATATATATATATATAGATATTGCTTTTTGATTTCTACACACGACATTCTAACTTTTCTAATGAATACATTTTGCAGGTGATGCATGTTATTTTTGGATCTAGGATTCTTCCATACCATTTTCCCCTTCAATTTCCTTTATAATTTGATCATGAATTTCTTAAGCTCGTATGGAAATTTAGTTTTTACATACCTACTTTCTCCTCTTTGGAATTCTTGGGACTTCTATCCTCTTGTAATAGTGCCGCTCAAACATAATTATAACCATTATTCTTCATTTATTTCATGAGAATATCCCCTGAGACAATTCTAACTTCACTTTATCATTGAAGTGCTAAGATTCTCCTTTTTCTTCCTCTTTCATACTAGATTGTCCCGCCTTCTTTTGTCTACATTTCTCTTTCAGTCATTGTTTGATTTGCTTGGAGTGGCTTCCTTCTTCTGTCTAGATATCTTTAGGGTATTTATAAGTTTGCAGTGTTTGGCTATGTGGCCAAGCAATGGAACAAATGGCTTGTGCTTTCTTGAGTCATTTATACTTTTATTTACATACTTTTTGCATTCAATATATTTATGTCCAAATTTGTTGAATAGGTAATAGTAACCATAGAACTGATTTGTGTCACTAGTAGATGATTCTCTTCTTTGATTGTTTGCTTGATGGAGCCTTCCTGTTTGCTACATATTTTTCTAATTAATTTGATTTTCTTTTGTCTTACATTGTGTTGCAACATGTCCAAGTTCATGGCAAGAAAAAAAAATTATGGAATGAATTTGTTCAAGTCGTCTCTAGGAGGAAATGACCTTTTTGCAAGAATCACTTTCTTCAACTCATTCTTGGTTTTCTTTTCTTCTTTCCTATTCTCTCCGATTGTATCTTACTCATATGGTCTTTTAAGGGATACTTCATTATCCTCTATGACGGCCTTTGAGTTACTGATCTTTTCTTCTGAGTCCTTCATGTATGCAATCTCTTCTCCTATCTTCTTACACAACCTATTCTTTCCATCTAACTCTCTTCCAGCTGAAATAATTTTAGATTCTAATCTTTCACACTTGTTGACGATGCTAGACCCATAAAAATGTCAAGGGATCTTCCCGGTAAGAAGTTCAAACTAGACCTTAGACCGTTTGGTGTAGGAGTCCCAACAATGGGTCGTACAATATTGCCTTGACCACGGTTGTGCGCAGAGGCAAGTAAGATGTTCCTGTTGGTTGTAAGGGTGTGACATGCGCAACAAGCCAAGGAAGGTGTGTGAATGGTTCTAACACATGGAAGGTGGAATGAGTGCGCCCCTTGGAAACATGTGTAAACATGCAACTTAGAAGGGAACACATGAGCAAAGATGCATCACAAACTGGAAGGAAGGTGAAACAACAATCTAAAGTGATGGTTAAATCATCAACACATCTCAGTAAGATTCATACATATATATATAGAAATGGTCCATACATACATGTGTAAGTAAATATATATATATATATATATATATATATATATATATATATATATATATATATATTAGAGTAAATAAGTTAATTGAAATACAATAACAACATATGCATGAAACGTGTTGTCTATGTTATATTAAGAAGTGAAAGTTCCAATCATAGATTACAACCATGACCAACCACTAGTCCCGATAAAGGAACGTTAGAGTCACTGCCACCTACTCCTCTAAAGAGATGTACTAGCTCTACACTGTGGAGAAGCCAAGGCTCGTTACAATACTCTCCAAGGTTTCTCTAAGATACTCCTATTGGAAGCTCAGCTGACCAAAAGCCCTTACAATGAGTTATGAGGTTCTATAAATAGCAAAGTAGGGGTGACCCTTGACATCACTTTTGTGACTCTTCACCTACTACATGACTGTTACATTCAACCATCAACACTTGGACTTTCACTTTACAAGATGTAACGTACAATCTACACATGTACCCATGTGAGACAAAATAGGCTTGAGCAAGCCATGCAAAGATATCACTAAGACTCAAGCAACTGTGGCAAGAGAAACTCTTCGACATCCTCGCGATGGTTGATGGTGGCGAACTGATGCCAAGCTTGGTCGTCCATGATGGTGTCTGCAAACTTAATTGTGACATTCTACTGTAAGCGAACCCTTGTCTCTGTTGCATCCGGGTACACTGATATGGCTCCTCTGTCCAACTCATCTAATTAACATGCGCATCATCGTTTTGAGTGCAGCTGGACCAATGACATATTGATGCATAGTGTCTGTGCTGATCTCTAGGTGTGTGTTGGTGACAATCCGCATCAACTTGTCAAAATACATGTTCAGCTCAAGTTGGACTTGCTTCTTGTATTTGCCTTGATGAGTGTGCCAATGGGTGGGATCACATGTATGCACATACTGAATTGCATGCTCTTGAACACCCTTGCATGTGATCGAAAACGATGCTCTCCATGTCTCTTCTGTGCCAGCTATTGGGTTGGGTATATAACCTATATGGGCACAGGGTCATCAGTCTGTGCATGTTGCGCCTCCTTATGTACCTATTCCTACTGCAACTCCTCCTCTCGTTCTGTGCAACCCCTATTCTTCCTTGATTTTTTGTTTCAGCACTCACAACTCCTTATCTGTTTCTCTCTCTGCTTTCATGTGATCCTCTTGTCACACCATCGCCTCATTGCCTCAATCTCCAAAGATGCTTTCATCACAAGTGGATCTACTTGAACATGCAACCTTGCTCTGCCTTTGCGTTGTCGACAACTTTCCTCTTGCATTCGCTGCATGCAAGTGTGCTACCTTCTACTACTGCTAATGGTGTTGTTGTTAAATCTTGATATCCTTGCCCATGAACAACTTGATGTCTTCATAGATAGGCAAGTTCATAGACACTTGATCGACTGCATCCTAGTTGCGCTCTCAATGGTGTCTTTGAATCTGCTCTCCTGGAAACCATTGTACTTGTGTTGCTGAGAGGCAGATGAACACCTGTGATACCTGGAGACATAGAAACACTCATGGGAAGTAATGTGTCAGTTGAAAACCAAAACAAACTAGAGGGCTGACATGCAACATACCTGTGTGACTGTCTGTGAAGATTATGAATTTTTCACCGGGAGGCTAGGAGATTGACTGCCAAAACTGCACAAGGTAAAGTTTGGGCTACCAGGAGGCTGAATGACTGCTAGAACCGTGTAATTCACATTGCATCCTAGCCTACTAAGGACTTAAACTGTGCAATGTGAAATTTCAGTTAACAGTAACATGCAAACCAGCAAAATGCATTTCACAGTTTCTGGGGCTAGCAAGGCACTACCTCCCAGACTTGCGCAATGCAAGCCTGGAGGTCAGTGCTGGGCCAAACTTGTGCAATTTCTGGAGGGAAGGTAGAGCCTTCACTTCCAGAATGCTAGTTGGGAAAAGCAAGGTCTGGGCTAAGGCAACCTAGACCCGCCGATAGATGATTGAAAACATGAGAAGTCTGAATGCATGGTGATATTGAGTGTAAACAAGAGTCACTGATCATGCATGCAAACAGTAAGTGCAAGATTTAGGAATGGGAAAACATGCATGTGTGTGAAGTGGGTCGATGCAAATTAGTGTCATGCATGTGACAACAGTGAGATGCAAACAAAAACTGAAATGGTACTTCTACAAGCTAACATACATCAAAATGACAACAAGTGCTCATTAAAATCAAGCAGACAACACCTACATAAAACGAGACATAAAAAGCGACAAAAATGCACCGAAAGACATGAGAAGCAGACTCACCCTAAAACAATTAAGCTGAAAGTGCTAAAGACTCCTAATTGCAATGTGGGATGTCATAGCTACAATATCGATGTAAGGAATGCGCTCTGTAGCATCCATTTCATAAGTTTTGATAAGATCGAGGTTATGACGCGCATGTCATAAATCTATGAAAAAATGACACTTGGAGGGGGGTTTCTAAAACGATCTTTGCATGTAGCCTCTAGCTACTAAAAATAGATCCCTCAAATCTAGGGATGCCTTTTGCATGTTTCCTTTGTTATGTTAGGAAAATCAGCCCATGCATGCAAATCAGTTTGATCAGTCCCATAGGGAACTGGTCAACCCTGAAGGTACATGCATCAATTTGCAAGACTGAGAGAAGGATTTTCGTAATTTCTGAGATGAGCTAGGTTCGCTGTCCTAGAGGGATTGCACAATTTCTGGGGTCAGTAAGTGACTGTTGCCCAGAATTGGGCAATTTCTGGGCTGAGTTGCAGTGCTGGGCCAGATTACACAATTTTCTCAAGGAAGCCTGTCTGACTGCTCTGCGCAATTTCTGAGCCTAGGAGGCTGCCCAATAGATTTGTGAAATTTATGAAGGGAAGGTTGGTTCTCCTCTAGAATTACACAATTTTATGGGGGAGTGTCTCAACCAGAAAATAATCTAAGTCAAGAATGTCAGCCTGTGGGAGGGAGAGAAACGAGCTAACATGCACAGGCCGATAGGCCACTGAAACTCAGTTGAAGCCTATGTACTTGAAAGTGCAAGACATGCTGCAAAGGATGGTTGGTAGGGAGGCTTCAAAATTAAGCTAAGGGAAAATTTTGGAGGGTGGTTGTAGCTGCTACAACACTTGGCAACACACTGGTAGCTCTCCAGTTCTCTGCATGGAACTTGTTCATGAAAAGCAAGTCTAACACCTCTGGAAGTATTGTTTAGTTCTCTGATCATCTCATCTTCCACAATTTCTTTATTGTAAGATGTAACATCTGTCATTCTCTTGGTCAGTCGACACACATTCCATGACAATCCAACACAGTTGTTTCGATCGGGGATGAGAGATATATTGGTGCACAAGTGTTAGGTCCCTATATTACTAGTGTAACCCCTTATTATTAGTAGTGTAACCCTGTTATTATATTGTTATGCCCATGTAGTCCCCATATTGTTATTATTGTGCCCTTACATTATTATTGTTATGTCGACTCTGATTATATTATGACCACTTAGACTCCTATATATAGAAAGGAGGTCTTGTCATTCGTATCATCGAAGAATTGTTCATTTGGGTAATGTAAAGGAGGTCGCCCCCTTGAAGAGGCTGAATTCTAAGGCATTGATCTATCTTTTCTATCTTTTTGTCTCGCTATATTTTTGGATATATGATCTGAGGAATTTATGGTTTTTGAAGACTACCGAATTACATCCTAAACATGTGGCCTTCGGAAAATTGTGATAACTTTCTCTTTGTGCATCAGATTGAAATTTCGTAAGAAGTTACATAAAGAGGACGGACTGTAATTTCCTGTGTATATTTTTCAAATCCTAAGGTCGAAATAGTGACATGTGGCACGTTGTACAAGTTCGTTCTACTGAAACATTATATAATCAGGTCATCTTAGGAGATTGGGCATAACTCTTTCTTGGAGAATCAAATTGCGATCAGACTTGCGGAGTTAGAAAGAGGACTTAGAGTGATATTACAGACCGAAATTTCAGAGCTTAAATATCTGAAAGTACAGAGTTACAATCGCTTCAAGATCGATCTCCTAAAATCAATAAAAAGCAAGATGAGGAAGTTTGATTGCAAGGATCTAGTAAATTGGATACTACAGATGCAGCAATATTTTGATTTACATGAAGTGCAACTGTTACAAAAGGTACGTATTGCATCTTCATATTTAGAACCATAGAAATTTTTATGGTATAAAGGGATTTGTTCTCGTAAAGCACTTGTCACTTGGTCAATTTTCACGGAGGAAATGATAGCACATTATGAGGATACAAAGAGAAACACCTTCTTTAGCCAATTGATAAATCTCAAACAAAAGGGTTCAATGGAAAATCACATTGAGGACTTCCAAAAATTGAATATAAGGGTAAATGATATTCCAGAGAAGAAAATGGTTGATGTCTTCATAGGGACTTTAAAGGATAACATTCAACACAAGGTTCGTCTTTGGGAACCTGATTCACTAAAGAAGGAATTTAGGTTGGCAAGAAAAATTGAAAGAGAAATTATGGAAAGAAGGAATAACACCGCTCATGACTATAATTATGAAATTTTTTTTCTCCTAGACTTCCATGACCTACAAGGTTTACACCATAACGATTTGAAGAAAAAATAGAAAAATGGCTTTGTTACAATTGTGATAGCAAATACACTAAAGGTCATAAGTGTGCTGAGAAGAAATGATTTTACGTAGATTATGAAGAGGAGGAAGAAAAGGATCAAGAAACATCAAAAGAAGAAGATATACACAAGGAACCCAACCCAGAGAAAGAAGAAATCAATCTGACCATATCTTGTAAAGAATTGGAAAGAATTACCACTCCTCAAACTCTCAAGATAGAAGGACATATCAAGAAGAAAAAGGTTCAAGAAGTGAAAGATCACATCAAGAAAGAAGAAATGAATCCGACCATATCTTGTAATGCATTGGCCGAAATTACCACTCCTCAAACTATCAATATAGAAGGACACATCAAGAAGAAAAATTTTCAAGAATAGAAAGATCATATCGAGCATCAAGAAATGAATCTGACCATATCTTGTAATGCATTGGAAGAAATTACCACTCCTCAAACTATCAAGATAGAAGAAAATATCAAGAAGAAAAAGGTTTAAGAAGTGAAATATAACATCAAGAAAGAAGAAATGAATCTGACCATATCTTGTAATGCATTAGCCGAAATTACCACTACTCAAACTATCAATATAGAAGGACATATCAAGAAGAAAAATGTTTAGGAATTGAAAGATCACATCTATCATCAAGAAATGAATCCAAACATATCTTGTAATGCATTGGAAGAAATTACCACTCCTCAAACTATCACGATAGAAGGACATATCAAGAAGAAAAAGGTAATAGTGTTGATTGATTCAGGTAGTACCCATAATTTTAATCATTGTAAGATAGCCAAGGAATTGAATTGCTTCCTGTATCCACCACCAGAGTGTCAAGTGATGGTTGCAAGTGGAGGAACCATAAATTGCTCTGGAAAGTGTCATAATATCAAGCTATCCATGGGAGAATATGTATTGAATAGCCCAATGCTCTCCATTCCAATGGATGGTGTTGATGTTTTACTAGGAGTCCAATGGCTACAATATTTGGGTACGATAGCTTTTAATTTTCAAGAAATTTTCTTGAAATTTTTTTGGAAAGGAAATGAAGTTGTATTGAGGGGTGTCGAAGGGAAACCTAGAAATATAATCAACTCTAAAAACATGACAGATCTTCTTAATAAAGAAAAACGAGGCGTAATTGTACAATTATATTCACTAGAGGATACCACATCGAAATCATTTATTTCTCTAGATATCCAAGATGTTTTGGACAATCATTCCAAGGTATTTGAGACTCCCAAAGGCCTCCCACATATTCTTGATCATGATCATGCTATTCGTTTGATTCCAGGAAGTGTTCCTCCAAACATCAGGCCTTACAAATATCCATATGCCCAAAGGAGTGGGAACTCATTCAAAAGTTGCAGAAGATCCCAGTTCAAACAGTGTTGTGAGAACTTGACAAGGAAGGAAAAATCATATTGGAACCTAGAGTAGTCACATAAACGAGAACCTGACAGCTACGAAATCGATCAATTTCAGAGTATGTCATCAAGTGGAAGTACTTACCCATTGAAGATTCCACATGGGAGGACAAGAATTTTATACAGAAGCATCAAGAATTACTCAAGCATTGAGGACAACACTTTTTGAAGGAGAGGGGAACGTTAGGTCCCTATACTACTAGTGTAACCCCTTATTGTTAGTAGTGTAACCCCCTTATTATATTGTTGTGACCATGTCATCCCCATATTGTTATTATTGTGCCCCATAGAAGCCCACTATTGTTATTATTGTGCCCTTACATTATTATTGTTATATTGGCTTTGATTATATTATGACCCCTTAGACTCCTATATATGAAAGGAGGTCTTGTCATTTGTATCATCGAAGAATTGTTCATTTGTGTAATGTAAGGGAGGTTTCCCCCTTGAAGAGGCTGAATTCTAAGGTGTTGATTTATCTTTTCTATCTTTTTGTGAGCTAGTTTCATAACAACAAGCCATACAATAGTCAGAGTTTAAGTTTTCATCTCTAGTGTTGCTCTGCTGCCAGTAGGCCTGGACAGTACCTCGACAGAGTCACGTAGGAACACAAACATTGCTCCGCTACTAGTGAGCCTAGTCAGTACCTCAGCGGAGTTACTTGCATCACTTCTCTGTGCAGGAATCCTTTCTCTCTTTTTTTCCTTATTCATTTTTCATTTAATTTTTTGAAAAAATTTCACATTCTCATTTTTTTTTCATTTTCATTTTCATAACTGTGCATAGCACTTATTCATTTCAGAGGCATAAGAGGGATCTGGAATAATTGAGAGCAGAAGAGGTCGTTCCTTAAGAGAAGGACTTTTTATATACCTCTGACGTGCTTGTTAAGGTTTTCCCCTCACCTTACTTTAATTGACTGAGTTGACAAGGATTAACCCAAAACAACTGACTCGAGTAGGTGATACTAGTTAGCGCAAGCATTGTGTTTTCACCAAGGTTCACTTCAAACAACACATATTTTCCATTGATGTATCATGGACTGAAGACAACAAGTTCTTCATACAGAGGTAGGATGACATATAACCAAGTATTGATAACTACACGAGTCATCTTGTACTTTGTCGAGATTGTTTCAAGAGTCACACACGGTGTCATGCAAGACTAACCTACAAACATAAACAGGAAAAAAATGACAAAACAAATAAAAAACAGAAGTAAATGCGTAAGAAAAGCGAGTAATCAAACAAGCAGGCAAAGAAACAAACATGCAAAGTAAGAAGCATGCATGCAAGCAAACAAACCAAAAGCAAACACTACTCCTACTCCTAAGCTAATGGTGCGTGGGTCTACTTATGTAAATTGATACTTCCAATGTATCCATCGGTGCATTGGTTGACCCACGTTGGTGAAGGCATGGTTTTCGAACAACACATCAGTGTGAACCAGCACACATGAAATATATAACAATGAAGACAAATACACTCCATATTTAAGTTCATCCATAGAAAAGAAGTGAGTGAAAGTGCATGACGTACACTCTTTGGACTTGCCATGATGTTGTGCTATACTACATGTGGATCTTAAGTGTATGCATTTTCTTGAGTGTGACATGCAAGAAAACGTGAGAAAGGTAGACCAATTACGTTGCGAGAGTGTGCTTGCTGTGTAAGATTCCTCCAAAGCATGAGCGATGAGATCGTGTAGTTTGAGTGGAGGAAGTGAAATTTGAGTGTTAGATTGATCTTTAGTGCATACATATGAGTGATGAGGCGCCTTGGGTGTCTGAAAATTTTCCTGATCGAAAGTGAAGCCAACCTCAGGATAGTGAGGGCCTGACATAACCATCAGCTCGTGTTGAAATGCCTCAATAGTTTGTAGGGTTTCAACTTCGTCGACAGATAGATCATCATAGACCAGTGCCTTAGACAGATTAACAATGATTGGTTCATCATCGTGATTGGATGAAGAAGTAGAGAGATCACGCCAACTGAGATAAAAAAATTCAGGATGTTTGTTAGCATCCTCATGATTTGAGGAATCACACAGAGGGGTACATGAGAAGCAAAAATGTTCACCCTTTGCACTTTCGGAAAAATAAAATGAAGAATTAAGTGGATGTTTAATGAATGATTTGTCCTCTCCATTGTCGAATGATGGACTGACATCTGGTGTGTTCTGTGAGTGACCAAAAATAGTTTCATAGATAGATGGAGATACATGAGAAGAATTAGGGATGACAGAATCACCAAAGTTGTCAGGGAAAAATAGAGGAAGCGCAGATAGAAGGGAATCATTCTTTGCTGCTGGTTGATATTCAGGCTCCCAGCCATACTCTTCATGAACGACAGTACATGTTAGTTGTGCAACACTAACTTCGTCGATATCTTGATCCTCGTTCACAACAAGTGTAGAGTCTAGAATGGAAGAACACAAGATACTGCAATCTAGAGGATCAATAGAACACGAAGATAAGAGGTTGAGGTAAAACATGCGTGTGACAACCCATGGGCTTTGCAGCCAAATATGCGCAAAAATTGAGAGAAGTGATGCTGGGAGGATGTGAGAGTTGAATGGATGTTTGTGCATGTTACCCCACATCACTCTATGGTGGTGGAGCTGTTTGATGAGGGGATGATAGACAATCACTTATGATAGCAACAATGTCTGTCTGTGATTGCACAAATCCATCACCAAAGTATGCTGAGCGGGGTTTGAGCTTGAAATTCTTCTTCAGATTGACATATTTGGTAAGACAATATTCAAATTTGTCCATTAGATACTGGAATTCATCTGACTTTTCAGAGCTGAAAACTGCAATACACAGAAGTGGTCCCCAAAATACATAGGTGATTCTTGCGGGGTCTTTCATTGTTTTAACATTTTTTGTCAAGAGGCTTTGGATCAAAATGATGGAAAGTAGATTCAATGAGATCACAAAACTGTTCAAGTGAGTGCGCATTTCCGGGTGGAAGACTCCAGCACCACCGTAGTGGGGATTCACGAAGTGTGTATGTAAGCAGCACGATAGCCTCTTCTCCGTAGAATTCATCTGCAAGGAATGCATAGAAATATTCGAAGTACTCAGGCCAGGATACTTCGCCTTCACCATCATACGTGAATTTGGACAAGAGATCAACAAGCTCCCTCGTGATGTCGAGAGGTTCGACATGCTTTAAACATCGAAGAGGGATAAGTTTGATAATATCCATGATAGATGTATGGAGACTCAAAATATATTGTAAGGGCTCAGCTTGTCATCTAGCTCTCCTTCTAGCGCCAAAATGTTGACGGCGTTGGACCCGCCAACATGTTAAGGGATCTCCCCGGTAAGAAGTTCCAACTAGAACTCAAACCGTTTGGTGTAGGAGTCCTAGAAGTGGGTCGTATAGTATCACCTTGACCATGGTTGTGCGCAGAGGCAGTAATATGTCCCTATTTTTAGAAAGGGCGTGACATGCGCAACAAGCCAAGGAAGGTGTATGAATGGTTCTAACACATGGAAGGTGGAATGAGTACACCCCTTGGAAACATGTGTAAACATGCAGCTTAGAAGGGAACACACAAGAAAAGATGCATCACAAAATGGAAGGAAGGTGAACCAACAATCCAATGTGACGGCTAAACCAACAACACATCTCAGTAAGATTCATACATACATATATAGAAAGGATCCATACATACACGTGTAAGAAAACAGATACATATATCATTAGAGTAAACAAGTTAACTGAATTCCAATAACAACATATGCATGAAACGTGCTGGCTCGTTTATATTAAGAAGTGAAAGTTCCAATCATACATTACAACCATGACCAACCACTAGTCCCGATAAAAAAACGTTACAGTCACTTCCGCCTGCTCCTCCAAAGAGATGTACTAGCTCTGCATAGTTGAGAAGCCAAGGCTCGTTACAATACTCTCCAAGATTTCTCTAAGATACTCCTATTGGAAGCTCGGCTAACCAAAAGCCCTTACAATGAGTTATGAGGTTCTATAAATAGCAAAGGTGGGGGGGGGGGTGACCCTTGACATTCCCTTTGTGACTCTTCACCTACCCTCATGACTCTTCACCTACTACATGACTGTTACATTCAACCATCGACACTTGGACTTTCACTTTACAAGATGTAACATACAATCTGCACATGTACCCAATTGAGACAAAATAGGCTTGAGCAACCCATGCAAGACATCACTAAGACTTGGAAAACTCTAGGAAGAACAACTCTTCAACATCTTGGCTATGGTCAATGGTGGCGAACTGATGCCAAGCTTGGTCATATGTGATGGTGTCCGCACGCTCAATGGTGACATCCTGCTGTAAGCAAACTCTTGCCTCCGTTGCATCAATGCACACTTATATGGCTCCTATGTCGAATTCGTCTGATAACATGCGCATCATCGTCTTGAGTGCAGTTGGAACACTAACATACTGATGCATAATGTCTATGCTGATCTCCTAGTGTGTGCTGGTGACCATGCGCATCAACTTGTCGAAATACATGTTAAGCTCTAGTTGGACTTTCCTCTTGTCTTCACCTCGATAAGTGTGCCAATGGGTGCGATCTCATTCATGTGCATAATGACATAGATGCTCCTGAGCACCCTTGCATGTGATAAAAAACACTGCTCACTCTATCTGCTTTGTGCCAGCTTCTAGGTTGGGTCTAGATTGGGTCTATAATCTGTATGGGTGCAGTTTCATCAGTCTATGCATGTGCACCTCCTGCTATACATGTTCCTGTTGCAACTCCTCCTCTCGTTCTGTGTAGCCCCTGTTCTTCCTTGAGTTGCTGCTTTAGCACCCGCAACTCCTTCTCTGTTTCTCTCTCTTCTTTCGCATGATCCTCTTGTCATGTTGTCGCCTCATAGCCTCAATCTCCAAAGCTACTTTCATCACAAGTGGATCTGCTTAAACTTGCAACCTTGCTCTGCCTCTCCGCTGTCGACAACCTTCCTCTTGCATTTGTTGCATGCAAGTGTGCTACCTCCTGCTGCTACTAATGGTGTTGCTATTTCATCTTGATATCCTTGTCCATGAACAACTTGATTTCTTCATAGATAGGTAATTTCATAGGCACTTGATCGATTGCATCCCAGTTGCACTCTCAACGGTGTCTTTGACTCTGCTCTCCTAGAAGCCATTGTACCTATGCTGCTGAGAGGAAAATGAACACCTGTGATACCTAGAGACACAACAACACTCATGGCAAGAAATATGTCAATTGAAAACCAAAACAAACTGGAGAGCTAACATGCAACATACATGTGTGGCTGTCTGTGAAGATTGCACAATTTTCACCAGGATGCTGGGAGATTAATTGCCAAAATTGTGCAAGGCACAATTTGGACTACCGGGAGGCTGACTGACTGCTGGAACTGCACAATGCATAGTCCAACCTAGCTTTCTAAGGACTGAAACTGTGCAATGCGCAATTTCAGTCAGCAGTGACATGCAAACCAACAAACTGCATTGCGCAGTTTCTAGGGCTAGCAAGCCACTACCTCCCAGAATTGCATAATGCAAACCTGAAGGTCAATGTTGGGCCAGAGTTATGCAATTTCTAGAGGGAAGGCAGAGCCTTCACTTCTAGAAATGTGCAATGCTAGCCGGGCAAAGCAAGTTCCGGGCCAAGGCAGCCTAGATCCGCCGACCGATGACTTAAAACATGAGAAGTCTAGATGCATGGTGATACTGAGTGTAAACAAGAGTGACTAATCATGCATGCAAATAATAAGTGCATGATTCAGAGAATGGGAAAACATTCATGTGTGTGAAGTGGGTTGCCACAACGATGACCATCGATGCAAAACAGTGCCATGCATGCGACAACAGTGAGATGGAAACGAAGACTTAAATTATGCTTCTACAATCTAACGTACATCAAAATGACAGAAAGCGCTCATTGAAATCAACCAGACAACACTTACACAAAGAGAAACACAAAAAGCAACAGAAACGCAACGCAAGACATGAGAAGTAGACTCACCCTGAAACAGCTAAGCTGAAAGTGCCAAAGACTTCTGGATTCGATGTGGGATGTCAAAGCTACAAGATCGATGTGAAGAATGATCTCTACAATGTCCAATTCATAAGCTTTGATAAGATCAAGGTTATGACGCGCATGCCACAAATCTAGGAAAATGCAACACTTGGTCGAAGGTTTCTAAAACAATCTTTGCATGTAGACTCTAGCAGATAAAAATAGATCCCTCAAATCTAGGGATTCCTTTTCCATGTCGCCTTTTCTATTTAAGGAAAAACAACCCATTCATGCAAATCAGTTTTGCTTTGTCCTGGAGCTAACGGTCAACTTTGAAGGTACATGCATTGGTCTCCAAGACTGAAAGAGAGGTTTGCAAAATTTATGAGATGAGTTAGGCTGGTCGTCCTAGAGGGATTACACAATTTATGGGGTCAGCGGGTGACTGCTACCCATAATTGCGTAATTTCTAGGCTAAGTTGCACTAGTGGACCAGATTGTGCAGTTTTCTCAAGGAAGCTTATCTCATTGCTTTGCGCAATTTCTGAGCTCAGCGGATTTTCACAATTTATGTGGGGAAGGATGGTTCTCCTCCAAAATTGCACAATTTTCTGGGGGAGTGTCTCAGTAATCTAAATCTGGAATGCCGGCCTGCAGGATGAAGAGAAACAAGTTGAAATGCATAGGATGGCAGGCCACTAGAACTCAGTTGAAACCTATGTACTTGACTGTGCAAGACATGCTGCTAAGGATGGTTGGTAGGGAGGCTCCAAAATGAAGCTAAGGCAAAATTTTAAAGGGTGGTTGTAGCCGATACAACAACACTGTACCTCTTTATGCTTTAGTTGATTATTCATCTTCTCCTCTATTCTCCTTGCCTCTTCAAGATGTATCTTCAACCTTACAATTTCTTCCTTGAATCTATGTTCTCTTTCATCACAAATTTGCACCAATTTCTTCAGATCCTTGTTTTCATTCTTCAATATTTCTATTTCAATTAAGGCTATGTCAAGCTTGGCTTCTTCTTCAATTATCTTTTCTTCATGGCAATAAGATCCATACACACTAGCAAAGGCCTCATTTTACTGAACACTTTCCTTTTGACCGAGGTTTTTCTTCTTCCTCTTTCTCTTCTCTTTTTCGATAATGCAAATATTAAAGTCTCCTTCATGCATGAGCGACAATTTATCCTAGATTTCTTTTGCATAATTTAAGTCTATTACTATATCAAGATCCTTATTATGAAGATTGTTATAAATAACACATTTTTCCTTAGCATTCCGATGTTGTTCTTGCATAGAGGGAGAGTCTTTGTAGTAACCATCACATACAAGCTTCCATACACGAGGTCATAAGCTATTAGTTTTTTTTAACCTTATCTCTCAATTCATGGGAGTTCGATGCACTATGCACATGTACACGTTGATAGTCCATGACTCAACCAGATCTCCTTCAAGCTATTAGGCTTACACCAAAGGAACTTGCTCTAATACCAATTGATGAAAACTTGACTAAACTAAGAGGGGGGATGAATCAGTTTAGTCCATTCATGGACATTAAAATTATTTTTCATTAAACTCATTAATTAAAACATTACATGAGCAGCTTACCAAATAATGACTAGGAGATTGAATATGTGAACAACAAGTAATAAGAAAACCAAAACATCACATCAACATATAATAACAACACATATTTACACCAGATATTAGTGGAAACCCATAAAGGGAGAAAGCCACATTTTATTATTTTTGCGAGCAAAGGAAAGCTCCTACTACTTTATTACATTTGATTTTCTGTAGGCTCCAACCTACAGGAGGCTTCTACCTCAATTTTTCTACAAGCTACAACATGCAAGGAAGCTCCAACTCCCATATGTTTTATGCAGGAAACAACCCATAAGAGGCTCCTACCTCAATCAACTCCAATTGGATATTTATCAAGCCACAACTTGAAAGGAGAATACAATCCTCTGATATAGACAAGAAAAAACAATGTGTTGGTTTACCTAGCCCTAAATTTTTCATATCTCCATCTTCATTTCTGTCTCTTCTTCCCTTCAAATCCGCTTCACATAACCTTCATATGTGCTAGGTAAGAAATGCATAATACCTCAATCAAATCTCACACATTCTCCAACTCTCTAACATCTACTTGCTTCCAACAACATTTTTTATAAATAAAGTTTTATGGCTGTTTGTATTCCACATAAGAATATGAGGTGAACAAGCTTGACTTTTTTCCTTCCACTCATTCGTTTCCAAGCTCTTCTTACTTATAATATTAGAACATAAATAAGTGCTTCACCACATATTATTTCAACCCTCTATAATGATTACATACACAAATATCAACATAATGCCAAAAGTAACATTATAGAAATAACATATGACTATATAGTTGGGCATTCATTCCTCATAATAAATACGAACATTTGCCATTAATGCATCATAATAATCTCTCCAACATATTTTCCTTTTCCTTGGGCTTGCATCATAATATCTTCAGGGCATTGACTCAACAACCTTGTCTTGTTGTCATGGAGTCTAGCCTTGCATCACAACAATTTTCTCCGGCAAATCAGTCTTCAAATCAGCCTTATACAAAACACATGCAAGCATAAATGTTTTGCCAAGCCATCAAGGTATTTGTTGCTCCTTTGTTCTATTATCATCAAGTATACCAAGCATAACTTTGCTGCTTTACTTTCTCGCATCTTTGCCTTGCTGCTACATTGCTACTCCTTTTCCATGTTGTTTCTTATTTTCCATCAATGACAATAATGCATTTGTACATTTCATTATGTGGGAAGCAACTTATTAATACGATAATAGATTTTGATTATCACCCGAAGAGGGGTTACAACAATTATGAGCATTTATACCATTTCTATTCACAACAGGCTACGGGCCTTGAGAAGTTGGGGAGCTTACCGAACTCCCTCTTGGCCCACAGGTTTATTTATTTATTTTATTAATGGGTAACAAGTTATTTTGGCCTACGGGTTCCCACCAACTTATCAAACTAACCTAACCAAGTTAGCATGCAAATATAAACTAGTTCTCTACTTAACTGTAGACTAACTTTCCACCTTTTGCTCTTACGGTATTCGGTCCTCAACGCACTTTTACTTGGAAAAAAAATAAAACAAAACGAGTTCATGTTTTTTCTTTTATTTTATCACTGCAAAGGTTCTCATTCATGTTTGTGCATATTCACATCCCTTGCCGAATTAACAATATTAGACCAACTCAAAAAATTTGTTAACTTTCATATATATTAGTACCTTGAACCCACTCACGTACCACTTTCAAGAGATTCAGATACTTACATGTGATACTCAGACACACACAAATTACAGTCTATGCAATTTCCAAACATAACAGTTTCAAATATAATAGTTCCAAAATGACAATTTCAGGCACACTTATCTGAATAAATTTAGATAGTCAAGGAACTCAACCACAAGAGTGCCTTCCTTCCAATGAGAAGGACAATTATGTCTGATTCTCACCCCGAGCTTCCCCAACTTCCATGATAGTTAATGTGACTATTAGTGATCCAAGTCAACCTATAGACATCAAAACCCCTCCAAGGTCCTGAAATTTTATAGACTTCAGTCTGTAGTGGAGTCTTCCATTGGTTCTAGCCCAACTCAAGAATTTACTCCACAAGTAGCATACTATTACCCTTTTCCATACTTGGTTAGGTCTTTTCTCAGGATTCTCTCCTTTTTCAAAAACAACAAAAAAAAAAATACCCCTTATTTTCCCACCGAAATCCGTTTATCTCTATAGAATGAGAGAACCAATGGAATGAGAGAACCAAGAACCATAACTGTCATCTCGAAGTGAGACAAATTCAATTAGGGTCTTGTTCGAGAGTTCCAAGCCTCATCCAATTCCTTAACCAAAAAAATATATAAATACATATATAAATTCCTTTAAATGTTTCTTTTGAGTTTCATGAGCCTTTCCTCATTACCAACAATTTAATTAACAAATTTCAACTTCATTTAAATATGTTACATTTTAACCTTTTATAATTTGGTAGGATTTGTAATTAATTGTAAAATATAATTTTTCAAAATAACATATTTAAAATTATAGCAATTTATTATAAATTATTTGATGTGTAGAGTTTATTTCTGTTCATGTATTATTTCAAATTTAGTTAAGAGTAACTTGCGCCTAACACAATCGTGATGATTAGTCAGTATATATAAATATATATTCGAAACTACCATGTCGTACAGTCCTCTGCACCTTTCTTTTTCCACACGCCAAATTTGGTTTCGACATATCAATAGCAGGTCCCAATCGAGCATCAACAGTTGGGGTGTCGACCCCTTCGACGTCAAATATAAAATCATAACAAGTCAGCGAACCTTATCGCTGTACTCGAAACTTTCAAGTCGTCGACTCGTGGGAGGTTTTCTTTTTCCACACGCCAAGTTTCGTTTCACATGTCAGTTACAACTCATGAAATTAAACATGTTCTCTTTCTACAAGAAATCTGTTACTATATATACCATGGACGTCCTGAAGAGGAAGGCACGCTTAAATTGTGAAGATGGCTGCACTTTACACATCCTTCAAGCTCTTCGTTTTTGTGATTTTCTTGTTAGTGATTCTCGTATTGAATGCGAGTGATGGAGTATCAGTCGAAGAAAAAATGTGCGATAAATACTGTGACGTACAAAAATTTGATGAAGTCATGGAGGTGTTAATGTCTTACGGTAAGATTCCAGGAGCTCAGTTGGCCGTGGCGAAAGGAGGAGAAGTCAAATATTTTAAAGCTTTTGGAGTGGCTAATCGCGACACGGGTGAGCTACTTACAACACACCACATTATGAGATATAATAGCATCTCCAAATTCATCACAGGAGTTGCCATTCTCCAGCTTATTCAGGTGAAGCCCAATTATCTAACCTTGTTTCTGTGTTCAAATTTATGAATATTTTCAAAATCTGGGGATAATAGTATGAATTTCTGAAAGTGAAAAAGGGTATATTTATAAATGAAATGTAATCAACGTTTGTGTAGGAAGGGCGGCTGAGTCTGGAGGACAAGCCCTTTCGATTTCTGGAGAATCTGGATCCTCCAAGAGGCGCCACTGTGGACCAACGGCTATTCAATGTTACAGTACAACAAATGTTGCAGCATACGGGAGGTTGGAACAAAACGTTTTCAAATGTAAACGTTGCAATACTCCCAACAGCGCTGTATGCGTCACAATCTCTGGGGCACCCTGCTCCTCCTTCAGTTTATGATTGCATTCGCTACATGAAAAGCATACCTCTGGATTTCGATCCGGGGTCCGCTATGGAATACGCAGATATTGGATACCTGGTCCTTGGAAGAGTTATTGAGAAAGTTAGCGGAACGAGTTACGCGGATTATATGCGTGAACACATATTCAACCCATTAGGTCTGACGAAGATGAAACGAGCAGAGTCACAGGTGGAACATCTGGCAGAGAATGAAGTTCACTACTATGGATTTGACGGCGATCAAGACCTAACCGTGCTCTCCATATTTCCCGGGAAGGTTTTGTAAACGCTACCTACGGGATCATCAATTATAGAAGTTTGGACTCAGCGGCAGGGTGGGTAGGAAATGCTGGTGATATTGTTAGGTTCATAGATCATGTTGATGGGCTACGGGAGCCTGCAATTCTAAATAAAGGCATGGTATATGCCATGCTCAATGCTCCAATGCCCTCTAACAGAAGTTTAGCAGGCAATCCTTTGTTTGGCCATTCACAGGGACTTAATGTGTTTGTTAGTGTGGATGAAAAAGGGAGGATCACGAGTTTCCAGCACGGCGGTGCAATGTACGGCGCTATGTCTTATGTCACGAGACTGGTAGACAATAATATTTCATTTGCCTTTCTATTCAATACTTTACCGCTTGGAAATTTCGTGTATGAATCCATTGGCAATCTCACCCAGGTAGCTAATAGCATTCATGCTTGGCCACCCGGAGACCTGTTCGAGGGAGAGAAATAATCTGGATATGTATACTATAACCTACTTTGGATGCTACTACCAATGTAATAAATAATGAATAAAATGGACAATTGTCATTAGAGACATTGTCCTATCTATGTTTCCAGACGAAATAAGCTACAGCCCTTGGGAGCCTGTATTCCTCAGCCATAATATTTTATATATTAGGTTATATATATATATACAATTTTCTCTAAATTTTAATACAAGCCGTTGAAATTACATGTTTGAAGTATGAAATTTATATAAATAGCACAATTATATTTATTAATGTTATTAATAAATATCATTAATTATATTTAATAATGCAGTTAGCACAATCATATTTTCACATGCAATTAATATATATCATAAATATCATTTTTATAAATAATTAAAATATAATTACCCAAATAAAAAACACTCTCACACATTCCATGTTAACATGCCAATAAGTATAACAAAAAATTATTAATATATTCCTTTAATGGCCTGAGTAATGAAATCATATAATTTAACAATAATTAAAATATAATTAATGACGAGACATTAAATAGGATACAAATAAAATCAATAGACAAAGTCGCCTGAGCTTATCTCGATTACCCATCCCTCTATATTGGGATATTCGGATACTCCAGGTTGACATCCCAACAAGTATAACCAAAAAATTATTGATATATTCCTCTAATGACATGAGTAATGAAATCATATATTTTAAAAATAATTAAAGTATAATTAACGACGAAACATGAAATGGGATACAAATAAAATCAATAGACAAAGTCGCCTGAGTTTATCTCGATTATCCTCTAATATTCGGATTGCCCATTCCCCTAGAAGCGGTGAAAAATTTGACTATGCTTATATCTGTCCAATTGTTGCCAAATATTGGGGAATGGGCAATCGAAATAAAAATGCCCAACAAAATCTAGAAGAGACGAAATGTTGAATCGCCTTTAAAGCAACCTAATTTTGTGGTTACTGCTGGAATCTCCAACGTCGCCAGTAAAACATTTCCGGATGCAAGTAGAGATATTCGTGGTATCAAATTCCGTGTCTGCTCCATAATATGATATCGCGACATGCACTGTAATGAGAGAGAACATGATTTTGCATTCTCCTATTTTGAACTCAATAAGGGAATGACAACCCTTCTCATTAAGGGTGGAAAAATTCATTCTTCAAAGACCATTGAAGGAAGCTCTATTAATCCTTCTCCTACCGGACACTCAAACTAACACCCATTCCATTCCACTCCACCATTAAATTTTTCTAAATGTTCAGTCTCCCATGGATCCCGATGATTGATTGAACGAAGATCCATAACATCGATGAGACGCATATATGAATTCAATTGACCCGCACGAATGCATTGAATGGACACGCATGAAACTGTTACTTTTTATATATTATTTTTATAAATTTTCCTGGAAAACGCAACACTCGAAATTAGGGTTTAGGTTTTTAATCTGGATGTGGTAAATGTCATCCATCATTTTAACCAGACGAAGAATATTCTTTTATATTTAAAATTCCTCCGGGCCAAATCC